>JALMQS010000681.1:4032288-4527252 GCA_024734495.1 Forficula auricularia
GCCAAAAATTACATGCGGTCTCGTCGAGAGGCCAAAAAGTGCGATTTTTTCATTTAGTGCGTGCGGATGTATGTGTATGTATGTATGGATGGATGTATGTTATCGCTTTTTTGGCCCACGATTTTTTCCACACCGTTGCACCGATTGAAATGAAATTGAAAACCTACCATTAGTTTAACAAAATGAAGCGCTGATTAGTTTTTGGTACATATCGACCCACAAACATTAGTACTTTATTTCAGTACTTTTTTAGTTTTTTCTAAATATCTTGAAAATGACTTAACCAATTTTGATGAAATTTAATATCCTAATTAAGTACCTTGGGGACCACAAAAAAGGATAAATAAAGTTTTTAGTAAAATTATATTTTAAAGTACTTTACTCTAGAGTAAGAGAGTACTTTTTTAATTTTTTAAATTCTTTAAAATTTATTCATTTGAACCTTTTAATATAGCTCATTTAGCCTTGCTTAAGTAAGAATGGATAGGCTTCTCTCTGTGAAATGCTAAAAATTTGGGAGGAAATTTTATAAGTAACCATAGCAACTGCGTTGTTTTCTTATCCCTTACCTTTGCAGAATACATAGAGGAATCGACTTTAAACCAAAAATAGCGATTGATTCTCATCTAGTACTTGAGGAATAATCATTCTATATTGGATTTTTGACGTTTCGGTTTTTATTAGTAACCATTGCTGAAGACATAGAGAAATCGATTTTAAACCAAAAATAGCGATTGATTCTCATCTAGTACTTGAGGAATAACCATTCTATATTGGATTTTTGACGTTTCGATTATTATTGGTAACCATTGCTGAAGACATGGAGGAATCGATTTAAACCAAAAATAGCGATTGATTCTCATCAAATACTTGAGGAATAACCATTCTATATTGGATTTTTGACGTTTCGGTTTTTATTAGTAACCATTGCTGAAGACATAGAGAAATCGATTTTAAACCAAAAATAGCGATTGATTCTCATCTAGTACTTGAGGAATAATCATTCTATATTGGATTTTTGACGTTTCGATTATTATTGGTAACCATTGCTGAAGACATGGAGGAATCGATTTAAACCAAAAATAGCGATTGATTCTCATCAAATACTTGAGGAATAACCATTCTATATTGGATTTTTGACGTTTCGGTTTTTATTGGTAACCATTGCTGAAGACATAGAGGAATCGACTTTAAACCAAAAATAGCGATTGATTCTCATCTAGTACTTGAGGAATAACCATTCTATATTGGATTTTTGACGTTTCGGTTTTTATTGGTCACCATTTCTGAAGACATAGAGGAATCGACTTTAAACCAAAAATAGCGATTGAGTCTCATCAAATACTTGAGGAATAACCATTCTATATTTGATTTTTGACGTTTCGGTTTTTATTGGTAACCATTGCTGAAGACATAGAGGTATCGACTTTAAACAAAAAATAGCGATTGATTCTCATCTAGTACTTGAGGAATAACCATTCTATATTGGATTTTTGACGTTTCGGCTTTTATTGGTAACCATTGCTGAAGACATGGAGGAATCGACTTAAAATCAAAAATAGCCATCGATTCTCATCTAATACTTGAGGAATAACAATTCTACATTAGGTTTTTGACGTTTCGATTATTATTGGTAACCATTGCTTAAGACATGGAGGAATCGACTTAAAATCAAAAATAACGATCGATTCTCATCTAATACTAGAGGAATAACCTTATTGCATTCCATTTTTGATGTTTTGACTATTAATGGCAACCTCTACTGAAAACGTGGAAGAATAGACTTAAAATCAAAAAGACTAAAATCTTTTTTGGTAAACAACTCAAGCTTGAGTTGTTTGCCATAAAAGAATTTAGTCTTTTTGATTTTAAGTCTATTCTTCCACGTTTTCAGTAGAGGTTGCCATTAATAGTCAAAACATCAAAAATGGAATGCAATAAGGTTATTCCTCTAGTATTAGATGAGAATCGATCGTTATTTTTGATTTTAAGTCGATTCCTCCATGCCTTCAGCAATGGTTACCAATAATAATCTAAACGTCAAAAACCTAATGTAGAATTGTTATTCCTCAAGTATTAGATGAGAATCGATGGCTATTTTTGATTTTAAGTCGATTCCTCCATGTCTTCAGCAATGGTTACAATAATAACCGAAATGTCAAAAATCAAATGTAGAATGGTTATTCCTCAACTATTAAATGAGAATTATTTTTGAATTAATGTCAATATGAACTACAAATTGCAAGTGATATCTGATTAATAATAAAGGAACAAACATATTAATATTTCAAATGAATTTGGATAAAGTTTAGCAACGATCCGTTGCAGTTTATTTAATCTTATGAATGTAAATTTTAATTAAATATACTAATAAAGATTTTATTAGAAAAATATATATTTTTTAATATAAAACGTTTTCAAATGCTATTTATGTCTTTAAATCATTCTTAAATATAGAGGTATATTTATTTTGAATGTGAATTGCAATTATTTGTTTGGAATTAAAAGTAATAAAAAATAATAATATATACAATTCTACATAATATATAGGAATAAGTATAGAAAACGTAATTTAAGTTTCTAATGGCTTAGAATGTTTTAATTAAACTCCACTCGGTGTAAACAAAAAAAATTTAAATTATAAAAACTTTCTAATGAATGTAATGTAACTTTTTTTTCTTGTTTTGTGAGAAAAGGAAGTAATTTATAAACATGCATATATAGGAATAGCAGATAAAGCTAAAGAAACGTATGGTCCATAATATGTGAAATACAGAGACGAGGGTAATGTTAGGTATTTCTCCTTCGGATTTGGGTGTTTTCTTACTTAATCATTTATTAGAGAGGGTGAAATATAGATTCGAGCATCAGAGGAGATTGGATAGCCTGAGAGGAACGCCGAAGAGGATTAGCTCATCACTTCGGGCACCGCTTATTTCATCTTCTCTAATCCCACCTAGAGCTTTAATAAATAAATAAATAAAATGAATGAATTAAAACACGAGAGTTGAGTGTATTTTTTCATGATTGTGGTCTTTTCAAAATTACGTGAAGATGAAATTTTTTTATATAGATACCGGTTGAAAATGTTAATTTATTTTAAATTTATATGCTCTGGTTGTTGATATATTGTATAGAACATGGGTCCCCAAACTACGGCCCGCGGGTCAAATCCAGCCCTTGAAACACCTTGACCCCTGGTATAGAACAATGTTTTAGACTAATATCATGTTACTTGTCCTAAAGAATATATGGCATTGCCATTATGGGCAGAATATATTTATTATCTACACTCATTGATTTTAGGGCTTAGACCACCCATGATCTATATACAAAAAATTACATTACATTTTAGATACTTTTACTTATCTTAAGCAAATTACACAATTTCTAAGATAATTTAAGACAAATTTAATTTATAAGTTAGTTCTATCGCGACATTTGTAGCAAAAAGTTAATCCTAGAGTATATAAGTACAGACAGTTAGGATTCATAATTCATAAGCCCAAAACTTTTTGCTGTTTATGTACCACTACTAGCCATTCCCGTAGAACTAACCTCTCATTTGAAAAATCTGGCAACACTGTCCGACTTTGAATATATTTTTTCATAAAAATATCAGATAAAGTACATTATAAAGGGATATTTATAAAACAAAAAGTTTTTAATAAGCGATTGAAAGCTGTTGCGATAATGGCTGAAGCGAAAAAACGTAGAAAAAAGTGTACCAAAGTGGGTTAAATAAATCCGTTGTTGCCAGCTTGTTTTTAGTGTAAATTTTTCATTATTTATTAATTATTATCTCAGAAACTCTGCTGTATCTATGAATTAAAAATGTTTCTTTTTGTGAATCAACAACTCTGCTACTATCGGCAAAACAAAAACTTTTTAATTAAAATTGTCTTAAAAATTTGATTAGTTATTGTTTAATGTTGGTTTAGCTATTTATAACAATCGTAAGAAGGTTTTCTTAATTATAATTATATATGTATGTAAACTTTCCGGTATCCCGTATAGTGCAATGTATAAGTGTCTGAAAAACTCTTATCTTTAAAATGTAATATCTCCAGAACTATTTTGTTCATAAATTTCGTTTTTCACCAATGCAGAATTATTTAAATAATAATATGTCTAAATTTCAAAAAATCCTAAGAATATTCATTTAGTGATACAACTACCTTAATGAATTCCACAACCTTTCAGAAATAATTTCAAAGTCTTGAATATTTTGTATTTTTCTGGGATGCAAAAGTCAATCTTGACTTATATGGCTTATATCTTCTTGCATTAAAAATAGATGTAGTCCAATGTTAATTAGGTATCGATAAGGAAATCGATTTATTCTCGTTACCAAGAAAGCGAAAAAACCGTGGGTGTGAAGTAATGGAAGGGTGAGATAAATGAGGTGGTGTGTGAATGGTGAACAAAATGGGAGACTCCTGTGAGGTAAAAGGAAAAATAAAGTACAATTAAAGATCAGAGTTCTTTTAATTGCACAAATCTAAAATAAATTCAGATGTAGTAAGAAAGATCATTTCTTCTTTTTTCAAAAAGCTAGTACACCAGGTTCGCTACAATGCATTACGTGCTATTTCTATTCTCCAAATAATTTCAGTAAAGTAGTCCCATTTCTCGCTATCATTGCATGCAGAGAAATTGCTTCACTCTCTACTGGAGTTTATTGCTTGTAAACAACCCGGTATCATAAGGTTTGGCAGCTATAATGATCATGTATTTAGTCTTGGTCAAATTCAATTTTAGCCCATACTCTTCCCCTCCATCGGTTAGTTGATTCAGCAGCTTCTGCACCGTAAGAGCAATAATAGAAATTCTGTTGTTTTTTTTTTTAGGAAATGGAAACACCATTATATTTATTTTAAAACAATTTTTTGCCAAAAGTAGCAAATTTGCTTAAATTTATGAGGAATAAATCAAAGACTATATCTATATATATAAAATAAAGGTTTTGTCTGTACATTGCTCCAAATCACGCCAAATTTTGGTTTCAAGCATTATGAACGAAAACACCCTCAACAAAATTTCTGTATGTCTGTCTGTATGTTTCCGTGGTTTCCGCGAAAAGTTGCTCACGATTTACGTAAATACGGCTGAAGGGATTATTATGAAATTTCATATTTACATCAGATGTCTTCTAACTTACGTTTTTAGCTATATAAGGTTTTGATATTTTGACCCCAGAATGGGGTTTGGGGCGGCGCATGAGTGAAAATGATCAAATAACTCCTAAACTATTAACTCGACGGCAAATTTTATAATGAGCAATGTTGTAGGGAATGTAATTTCTGACAACTTTTGTTTAAAAAAATTCCTCCAAAAAACTACCTAAAAAGGGAGGGAGGGTCAAAATATGAAAATTCTTGCTCTTGGACCAAACTCAACCAAATTTTGTATACTTAATCTGTGGGCCACTAGAAGGCTAGAAATGCAAAAACTGGGTGCGGGAGTGGTGTGCTGGTGCGGCGGGGGGCAGGATTGAGTGGAAGGTTAAGGTAGGGATCTAGAGGCACTGCTCGACAAAAATTAAACAAAAATTTCTCCCCGTAAACCTAACAATGGATTCCAGTGGAGTGTATAAAACACTCATTGTCATGCAATTTCCAGATTTTTTACAACACGGCAGAGTTTTGAGATATTATCGGTCAAAATGACGAAAAAGGCCATTTTGACCGGTTTTCGAGTCACGTTAAATATTAAACAACAATATTTGAAAAAAAAATATTTTGTTTACGTAATAGAAAACAGCTTTCTCTTTGGTTTTCAAATTAGCACTAGTTTTTATCTCAATCAGAATTTGAGTTATAACCAAAAAACATAGACCTTATGTTTTTATCTATGTTTATTATCCTTTACAATCACGTAGTTTTAGTTTTTTAGTTATAACTCGAGTTCTAATTGATCTAAAAATAAGTGGTAATTTAAAAATCAAAGAGGAAGCTGTTTTTTATTACGTGAATAAAATATTTTGATTTCACATAATGCTGTTTAATTTTTAATGGGACTCGAAAATGATCAAAATGGCATTTTTCGTCATATTGACCTATAATATTTAAAAAATCTGACGTGTTGAAAAAAATCGGGAAATTGCGTTATAATCAGCGTGTAAAACTCTCCTGGAATCCATTGATAGGTTTACGGGGGATTTTGTTTAATACTGTTATTATATAAATTGAATGTTTTTTCACTTTATCCAATACGAAGCATGGGTAAAGTATTGTAATCGGTCTCGCAGCAAGCGCAACTTCAAAGGGTCCTTAGGTAAAGACTACGGAACCAACGGTCTCAATTATAGTCACAAATTGTAGTATTCATTTAGGTTGAATTTTAGGACATGACGGTTTTGCCAAAAATCACATGGGATTTCGTCCAGTGGCCAAAAAGTGCGATTTTTTCAGGAAGTGCGTGCGGATGGATGTATGTTATCGTTTTTTTCGTCCACGATATTTTCCACACCGTAAAACTGATTGAAATGAAATCTAAAACTTACCATTATTTTAACAAAATGAAGCGCTGATTGGTTTTTGGTACATATCCCCCACAAACATTAGTACTTTATTTCAGAACTTTTTTAGTTTTTTCTAAATATTTTGAAAATGACTAAACCAATTTTGATGAAATTTAATATTCTAATTAAGTATTTGGGACCACAAAAAAGGTCATATAATTTTTTTTCTAAAATTATATTTTAAAGTACTTTACCCTAGAATAAGATAGTAGTGGATAAAGTTTAGCAACGATCGGTTGCAGTTTATTTTTTTAAGGAAAATTAAATTTACTCATTTATTTTAAATTTATTTTGTCCGGATATATAATCTCTTACACCAATTTATACTATACGTAAACACATATATAAAATAACAAATAACATATGCCATATGGTTAAATAGGCTTTGTTCTCGAGGTCATGAAAATAGTTTACAGATAAAATCCAAAACTAGATAATATAAAATATAATATATGTATACTTTTTATTAGTCTTAGAATAAATGCTAGAAAATTTAAATGGAAGCGTTAGGTGGATTTATGGAAATTGTGAAAGTATCGTATATAAAAGAAGAGAAGGGAGGGATAGCGATCTTTAATTATCTGGGATCAGTATATCTTGTTTCCAAAAGTATTCAACCGAGCGACGGAATTCAATTTTTGGCCTCATTTATTATTTAAAATACTCTCTCTGGGAACAATGGCAATGGAACACCCTGTAGTCTACTACACGCCGATTCTTCGATCAATATACCTTTCCCTTCGTTTTGCTCTTCTTTCTTTTCGCGATTATCTTTCTCTCGTTGTTCGTTCTGCTTTCATGCTTCTTTTGATTTTTTTTCTCTTTATTTAACAAATAAGTGGCTTCTCTGGGAACCCCCCTCCTATATTCCTCCTATGCCACAGATCACCTTGTCAAGAAGTTTCTATTTTTGTCAAATATACCATATTTATATTTAATAAATACAGAATATATAAAATTGAAAAACATTATCTTTCGTTCTTATACGTTTATTATTAACTTTTTCAAATTGAATAAAATATGCGTTCTTTCTCATAAACCAATAAAAAATATAAACATAATTTTATATTTTAGTATTAAGAGTTGATGAAATTTTGGTTGATATGAGTTATCTTGGAGTCGAAAATAATTGAAGAACTAGTTTGTTTAGTATAGAAGTGTCTGGAGCACCGAGCAATGCTCGGTAACTTTTTGCCTCTAAATAGCTCAAGTTTCAAAATTCGTAGCTCTGAGATTTATAGTTGAAAAAAACGCAGGGGGGGGGATAAATTCTTAGGTTCGTAAACATCAACTTCCGGTACTTCTATTTTAGCCAAAATCTTGATACCTACTTCTTGTAGCCTCTAGATAGCTTAAGTTTCAAAGTTCAAGGCTCTGCGACTTACCGAAGACGAGATATGAACAATTAAAATATTTATTTTGCGACATGACTAATTTACACCCCCTTCCTTTATTTCAATCGGATTAAAATTTATACACGACTAATAACTCATAACACTTGATAAGTACACCAATTTTTAGCGAAATTAGAGCCGTTTTTGAGAAATCGATTCTAAATATATATACAAGAATTGCTCGCTTAATATAATATGATAAGACATTGTAGATGAAATTGAATTACAGTCTAAAAGTAATAGAGAAAACCAAATTGATGAATGTTGATTGGAGCTGACAAAATCAGCTAACATTTTTATAGAAAATTCAAAATTGTAAATTTAAAAACTTTGTCAATTTAACAACTTCTATCTTTTCTTCAAATTTTTACTTATTTCCATTTTAATAAATTCATTTAAATCAACTTGCTTTGTTTTTAAACTTTGGTTACCTGATAAACCTTTAACATTCATCTATCCCATTTGAAAGATACTTAATTATTAAGTTAACAGTCCACTATATCATATCGAAAAACAATTTAATAATTTAACTATTTAGTTTATTTAATATTGATAAACACATAAGCTTTTCTAGGGACTCCTTCATTAAGAAGAATAGCCCCGATCAGCTTCATTTACTGCCACTTCGAGAAGTGAATTTAAATCTATCATTAGTTGGTCATCTTGATCAGCTAACTAATTAAATTCCCTCCCCGAACAGCTCCAGTTGATTGCTTTAATTTAACAGTGAATGAACGTTGTATGTTTGATGATGAAAATTTCGAAAATGATTTTTGACTAGATAACACTGCTCAACAAAAATTAAACAAAAATTTTGTTTCCGTAAACCTAAAAATGGATTCCAGTAGAGTTTTATAGGTTGATTATCATGCAATTTCCCGATTTTTTACAAAAGGTCAGAGCTTTGAGATATTATCAGTCAAAACGACGAAAAATGCAATTTTTACCTTATTTTTGAGTCCCATTAGATATTAAACATCAATATTTGAAATAAAAATATTTTGTTGACGTAATAGAAAACAAATTTTTACTTATTTTTGCCTCAATTAAAACTAGAGCTATAACTAAAAAACTAAGACCTTATGCTTTTATCTATGTTTATTATCCTTTATAATCACGTAGTTTTAGTTTTTTAGTTATAACTCGAGTTCTAATTGAGCTAAAAACAAGTAGTAATTTGGAAATCAAAGAGGAAGCTGTTTTTTATTACGTCAAGAAAATATTTTGATTTCAAATATTGCTGTTTAATATCTAATGAGACTCAAAAATAAGGTCAAAATTGTATTTTTCGTCGTTTTGACTCATAATATCTCAAAACTCTGACGTGTTGTAAAAAATCGGGAAATTGTATGATAACCAGCGTGTAAAACTCGAGTGGAATCCATTGTTAAATTTACGGGGAGAAATGTTTGTTGAATAGTGTTATCGGAATATGCCATTGGTAGTATGTATATAAATACTTTCCCCTTCTGCTTCTCATTGGATAAAGTAAAAAGAAAATGATCAGAAAAGATTCTATGATGAAAGCTTATCATCAAAGTTCAAAGTAATCATCGTGGTGGCAACATTAATGTTTTAAGACTCTCTTCCAATACATGATCGAAGAATATGAGAAACTGAGTAAAACAGGTCCTAAATAAATACTTTAAATGCTTTTTCCAAGAGTACCATTGGCGAAATACAATTTACCTAAAAATATGTTTTCAGGTTAATTTAATGCTGTCTTAGTTAAAGTTTGGTTGGTGAAATTGGGTGTTTAGGTCTTAAGGAGTATAGATATATCGTTTCTGTTGAAGATACATATAGGGTCACAACTCATTTAGGTATGCTCAATCAATTCTATTGGGATGCACACAACACGATTGGGATTATAAAGATATTAGCTATAGCTATTCGACATATTCACTATCTTCCATCATTACCGTTAATTAAATTAATTAAGGTGAGTGTGCTTGTATTGCATTCTTATCAGAAATATCCATTTGCTCAAAAATTTCTTAAGTTTTTATTCAATACATTGCTCAAAATCACTTAATTTGAGAGACGACTTTCTAATGATTGAATATCACATCCTTTCTTAGTTTCAGGATAGTAATTAAAATACATTATTAATTGTTGTTGAGAGTAACAGCGAACAACAGTGTGAGAAGGTTCTGGAAATTACGCCATCATTATATCGAAAATTTAATTAAATTTAATCTATAGAGTGATTGATTTTAATCTGGAATAGAAAAAAAACCAACCACTGCTCACCTAAAAAGTGGTCTCCCAAAAACGATGGATTCGAATTTTATGACGATTACAATATAGTACTTTACCCATGCTTCGGAATGTATAAAGTAAAAAGCAAAATCACATTGATAAAATGGAACTGAGGCACCAAATCAGAAAAACTCGAATGTTTATAAGGTAAATTCTACCTTTTCTATTCTCTACCTATTTAAAAAGCTTATGTAAAAATTATCCTTTCCTACATATTGATGGCTTCCATGTCATAATCTTTGGAGAATTCCATCGACTGGACACGCCTAGCTCTTACACAGCTTTCATTCTTCCCCGCTCAAACGGTTGCCTAAATACAGGCGCACCAACGTTATAAATCAAGTTAAGATTCAAACTACATTTTGAAGATTTTAATTACTACAGTTATTTATTTATATTTTATAATTCAATATTTTTCTTATACGTGCAAAAAAAAATTGAATTACTCAAATGAAAAAGTAATTCAAATTCAAGTTCGATTTCGGACAACAGCTCTAATATTCAATTATATTTTGTCAAAGAATTGACGATTGGCTGATAAAATGAAATGAAAAATTATTACCCTTTACGCTGACCAATAAGTGAAGTTCTCCAGGCGCCCGGAATATTTAATTTATTCAAAAATACTATATATTTTTCTTATGTGTATTATCTATTGTTTATATTGTCCAAGTTAAAAGCCACAGTTAAGCTATTTTGTCATTATGAATGTATACCTCTCGTCAGGCTCTTTTACTGAAATCAGGAACCGGAAGCGACCAGGCAGTCGTCAAAGAGTCCACGATTACATAGGTATTACCGGACTTTATATGAATGCTTATGATACTTTAATAAACACATATAATGTAAGTGTATCTGTAGCCCGTTCGACCAGAGCTGTTCAACAACCTTTGAAAACTTTTATATCTTGGTGGATTTGATTCCACGAAAATTAATGTTTAATTAACGATTAATGATGGAAAATTAAATAGTGTAAGTTTGTCCCTTGGTTACCACCTTTAGAACACTTTATTTAAGTTATTTTCTAATTTATTCGATATTTCACAAAACTGTTGTAATAATTTTAATTAAAAATAAATAAATTAATAAAATTGATTAAAGATAAAACTAGAATATCTACACAGTTAGAAAACCTAATAAATATTGGTGTAGTTTTTTGCGCTGTTTATCATAACTTACTATTAGTAATTATTTAAAATCATATATTTTCTCTTAGCTAACAATATTTGCCAATTGTTAGAAGTAGGTCTCGAAATTATACTAATACGTTTATTGAAAAAACAAAATAATACATTTTTTACTCAGTTTACAAAGAGTAGCTTTTTTGAAGACCTTAAAATATTGGGTCCAATTAAATTTTTAACAGAAATCGTTGCACTTGTCTGGCCTTTCTTCTACAGGGTGATTCACGGTTGATGGCTCGTTAGACGTTTATGGAAAACGGAATGCAGGATTTTTCTGAAAATTTAGCACTTTACATTTTCTTACCTGTTCTATCGATCTAAAATATTTTCAGCATTAACACGTTTTTAGAACAGCCATTTTTATTAAAATACTTTTTTGTTAATATTGTCCTATACCTATCTCTATCGGTTTTCGAGATAAAAAATAATTTAACTTCTTATGAAATTATTTATTTTGTACTATAAGAACTTCGTTTGAATAATCAATATTTGGGGTATTTTGGGAGATTTTTTGAACATCAATAAACTGTTTATAAGTTACTTATAAATTGACAAGAAACTGTCATAAACTTGATATTTCCATGGTTAGTTAAAATTAAATTCATTAAAAACTAATTTTTCACGAAAAAGCGGCTTTATTAAAAAAACTTTATGTTTTAAGTATAGGGACATGATATATTGTCTTAAAGCATTTTTCTTCCTCTTTCAATTTATTGAGTAATATACAAGGGGTCTCATTTGAAAAAATGAACTTTTGACTCCTTTTATGAATAACGGAAATAATAATAATTTTAGCACTCCCTGTATAATATGGAGTCGATTTCTCGGGGTAAATTAAATAATTCGGGTCTGTATAAACGACCACCAAAATATCAACTTTTCATAAATTGAGAGCACTAATTTATTTAAGTTTAATTAGGGCCATGTTTTGGACCATATTTAACACAAATTATTTTTTATCTCGAAAACCGATAGAGATAGGTATAGAACAATATTAAGAAAAAAGTATTTTAATAAAGTGCTGTTTTAAAAACGTGTTAATATAAGGGGTGTTCTATTTAAAAAAAAATTTGCTACAACTTTTCGATGGAAGCCAAAACTTCGTAATGCTGAAAATATTTTAGATCGATAGAACAGGTAAGAAAATGTAAGGTACTAAATTTTCAGAAAAATCCTGCGTTTCGTTTTCCATAAACGTATAACGTGGCACATCAACCGTGAATCACCCTGTAGATGTCATTCTATTAAATTTTGTTTTTCTTTTTTCCGATTATCTATCTTTCCTTAAAATTTTAATTAAGCTCGTTAACCATCAATCTTTTATTAAATTTCCATTTTACTTTTTTTCTAAAATCTCTGAGTGGAAGTCGAGTGTTTGTTTTTATTCGATTTTTGAATGGTAGATATTTTAATTTCATATTTTAAATCTTATTTTATGAAAACGAAGTCCTTATTTAATGAAATCCTTCTGGCAAAAGGAACAGAAAAGAAAAACAGAAATGGGAAGTTAAATACGGATTTTTGGGAGATTTATTATTTAACTAAAAAAAAAAGAGGAACTAAAAGAAATGGAAAAAAGAAAGAAAGGTTCAGTCGAGTCTTGAGTTATATAAATATTAATTATTAATATGGGATCATTTATATTATACATTGTATATATAAATATGGATATGTATAATGGGACTGACTATATCTACTCTTATTAAACGAGCAAAAATTGTATATGTATTTGTATATATATTTGTATCTTGGTTCTATTTTGAAAACGACTCTACCGATTTTGATGAAATTCACGAGTTAGGCGGTTTTTGGGGTGACAATTCGATCTGTCACGGTCTCATCTACGATAAAAAAATCGGTTGTCTGTAAAGTCGGTTTACTGACGATAGTTGAACGTGACAACGTCATAAGAAAATACCATTCCATCAGTATTTTCTTATGATGTTGTCCCGTTCAACTATCGTCAGTAAACCGACTTTACAGACAACCTATTTTTCTCCATCTATTGCGCAGCTAACTTTGTTCTTTTTCTTCCTCTTCGTCGTGAGTGCTGTATTTATCCTTTCCATCGAAAATCTCCTTCCCTCTCGTTCTATCTAATTTAAAAGCGCGCGCTCCTTCTTGCGCATTCATTTATCTCCTTCTTGCTTGCTCATGAGTTTCTCCCTCTCTCTGTCCTTTTATAAAAAAGGCCCCCCTCCGTTCCCTAGGTTTTTCTTAGTTTTTAAAAAAATCTATAATTATTTAGGATAGATCACTTGTTGAATGTCCATCAGAGGAAGTTGAAAATAGACAGGACATAGTAGGGTTTATATATATATATATATATGTAGAGGGGCGGGTTTCGCCCCCTTCGCTCGTAGGGATGAAATAACACACTTATTTATGCTTTAATATATATTTATTTACAAAAAAGGGGGGGGGTAATACATTTTTCGTGTCTAGGGGGTCATCGTTAAAACATCTTAAAGCACATCATCTTAAAATTAACGTCGTACAATTGCTATCAACTATAAGCTAGCACATCGACAAACATGTCGTCTTAACCATCACTCGCTTTCAACTAACTCGTTTTCAACTAACTTCCAGCCGTTGACAATTCACCCTTAGCAGCAACACCTACACACATGCATATGGGTGTCAGCCAACACAAGTTGTCATAATAATATTTATTACATGCTTTTAGCCTGAACATAAAGATCTTAGGGACAATACCCGGCTAAGAAGAAAGAGAGCGGCCTCCCACCGTACAAGGGCAGGAAGCCAGCCACACATTTGCCAACCATATGATCTTAAACAGAAATCAATATAATTCACTAAATTAAATACTTAATTAAGCAATTAATTTCCTACATATATATGAGGGAACAAGCAAGCAGTCAGACTAGAGTAGAGCTCTCACGAGGGAAAGAGATGGAATACGAGTTGGCCATTGGGGCTAGGGAGGGTGCGAGTGAGAGAGAAGATAGAAAGAAACAGCTCGTTCCGCGCTCTCGCTTGCACTTCAAGCCTTAAATGGAACGCCTCAGATGAGTGATGTTTTTTCGAGCGTGCAGGCGGCTTCATCGATTTATAAGACGTTGTCACGTCAAAAAATATTTTTGATGGGTTTTTTTCCTAATCAAATTAATTATTCTCAGGTAGACAAATCCCATTCTTAGGGTTTTAAAAAAACGTTTCCCTTTTCCTTTTGTGCTTTTGTGGTCGGGTAAATCCTTTATTCTCAAAGGCCTTGAAGAAGTATTGTGATTGTGGTTTTTAACATATTTTGTTCAACCTAAACGTTAGAAATGTTAATAAACGTTTTATAATTGTTTTTATAAAGAATTTTATTTATTTAATAGAATAAAAAATAATCAAGAATTTATTTAAAAATATATTTCGCATAAGCAGGTCTCAATTTTCTGAAAAAACAACACATTTTGATAGGTTTTATTTATTAACAATTGGATGAATAAAAATGAATCATATGGTTGAATCAAAACAGGTGCAGGAAGTGGGGTGCAGTGGTTGGGAATCCGGGGGTAGGGCGAGGTTTCGGGAGTGGGGTCAAGCGGAATGGGGGGGGGTACAGTGGGCGAATACTATATATATTTGTATTTTTTTTTTAATTTGAAAACGGCTCTCAAATAAAAATCGACCTTTTTTATCAGAATTTTAAATTAAAAATAATATTAAAATAAAGGTTTTAACTGATGGAAGAAGTTACCGAGCATCGCTCAGTGCCTCCAGGTACTTTAAGTTAAAGATACATTTAATCTTAAAAATCAAGAAGGACTAGTATATAATCTGACATATTACTTTACTTTTTATTCTACTTTTTATTTAATGTATCTTTAAAACCTTTTTAATTGAATGAAATATTTTTTTCATAAAATATTCATCTGTAACTCGGTACGCCCGGGAGGCAGGGGAAGTCTATTTACCGGATACCCCTAGTATTGAATTCACTGAAAATAATTATTTCTCATTGTATTTACAAATGTCCAAAACATGAATCAGAATTATTTTCAAAAATGATTTTTGATGTCTGTGTGTTTGACAGGATTCTGATAGCCACGATAGCTTTGGAATAGAAAACCTAGAAAGTTCATTTTGGTGCCGAAATATTTTCTATTTCCAATGCAAAGAACTGATTAGATTTTGGACTCGCAAGCTTTAGAATTTTATATTCAAAAATGCAGAAAATATCTTTTTCCGAATGAATTTATTGAGATTTTATTAATACGTTGTTATGATAAAACCATAAGCAAACAAGTGTTTTTCAATTCCTATTTATCAAATTGATCAATTTATTTATTATGGGGTCGTGTTGTTAGCCTACTCTCTAAAACTGAATCAGTGGATATGCACTGAATAACAGTGACTATTCATTTATCCGAACAATCACAATCATACCACTGCTAATCAGTGGATAGTCACTGAATGTATTAGTGGATTTTTAAAATTCACTGATTCATTAGTTGCTAAGCCGTCAGACAACCTCTGTTTGAATCAGTGAAAATTAAAAACCACTTTTGAATCTGTTGAAATTAATACAAATGATTGATTTTTTAGTGACGTATATGATCGCTGGAGAAATCAGTTGAAATTCCACTGATTCATTTTAAGAGAGTAGAGATTAGCGTACTAGTCTGCTAATTAAGTTGACTCGGGTTCGAATCCCACTCGAGACATCCGGCTAAAAATCTGACCCCTACATTATTATAGGTCGGCTCTAAAACTAAGTCGATGAGATATCTCATCTCCCCCTAAAATCTGCAAAATTTACTGGGAGCGTACCGAGTCTTGAAAAAGTATTCATTTTTCTTCCAGTTAATTATTTAAAATCAGAAAAATACTTTTTTTTATTTTTTATTTAATAAAATATGCCGGGGACAACTGAATGTTCAAATTTTTACAAATATTAAACGGGTGTGAAAAATTGTTTTTTTTTCTGTGTATATGAATTTGTATATACGCGTATTTTGGATTATAATTTCTGATATCAAATCCAAATTTCTATGTTCTTAATTCGTTTAAATATTTAAATTTACATAATGGAACCGAACTCAGTAATTAATTATAGATTTAAAATGTTCTGTGTTTCATATATTAAGATTTTTGTGTTTTGCCTAGAAGGGTGAAGTGCCTACTAAATAATGCCGTTTTCAAACTTCATGACATCCATAAAAGCATTTCTACAATTATATATAAGACATCATATTTTATTGGTATATTTACATCAGTTTTTGCTTTATCCACGACTTCCTAATACGACTACGAAATCTATGGTGTCAATCAAAGTAACAAATTGTAGTATTCATTTAGATTGAATTTTAACATGGTTTTGCTGAAAATTAAATGGAGTCTCGTCCGTATTTCAGTAAAAGAGGTGTTCATAATGGCGAAATAGCTTAACTATTTTAACTTGGACAGTATAAATAATAAAAAATATGAATAAGAAAAATATTTAGTATTTTTGGGTGAATTTTTGAGTAAATTCAATATTCCGAGCGCCTGGAGAACCCACCCATTGGTCAGCGAAAAGACTAATAATTTTTCATTTCATTTTATCAGCCAATAGTCAATTCCTTTAATCTTTTACAATGACACGAGTGAAAAAATAATTGAATATTTTAGCTTTTGTCCGAAATCGAACTTGAATTTAAATTATTTTTTCATTTAGAGCTTTTTAACTAAAACTTGAATATCTACACAGTTAGTAAACCTAATAAATATTGTTGTAGTTTTTTGGGCTGTTTAACGTAATAACTTATTATTAATAATTATTTAAAATCAAATATTTTTTCTTAGCTAATTATAGTTGCCAATTGTTAGGAGTAGATCTCTAAAATAATACTAATACTTTTATTGAAAAAACTAAACAATACATTTTTACAAAGAGAAGCTTTTTTGAAGACCTTGTGTGTCCAATTAAATTTTTAACCGAAATCGTTATCTATACTTGTCTGGCCTTTCTTCTAGATGCTATTCTTTGAAATTTAAATTTGTTTTTCTTTTATCCGATTATCCCATCTTTCCTTTGATTAAGCTTGTTAATCACAAATCTTCTATTCAATTTCTATTAATTTTTTTAATTTAGATCTTTTTTACTAATTCAATTTTTTTGAACGTATAAGAAAAATATTGAATTATAAAATATAAATAAATAGCTACTAATTAAAATCCTTAATGAATTTGAACTTGATTCATGACGATGGTGCGGCTGTATTTAGGCAACCATATGAGCGCAGAAGAATGAAAGCTGCGTATGAGCTAGGCGAGTCCAGTCGTTGATGAAATCCTCCAAAACTTATGGCAGGCATGGAAGCCATAAAGTATGTATGAAAGGATAATTTTTAATTAAGCTTTATAGTACAAGATCCCGACTTAGGTCGACCTTCACCTATCGAGTTTCCTAATGAAATTAATATTTTGATAATATAATGTATTAACAAACATAACTTGATAGGGTCGACATCCAATTTCCCTGCATAGCTATTTTATCTAATTTATTTATTTTTATTTATTTATATTTTTTTTTTTTTAATTATCTACATTTTTATATATAACAATAAAGGAAACTCTATAACTACAAAATACTAATTCGAAGTTACGTGTTGATACCCTGTCTACCTGGACTTATGGAGGGAAAGAAGATAGCGACCCAACTTTGTCATTTTATATACATATTTTATTCCCGATTGGTAATATATTTATTCGGAAACTCGATAACTACATTTAATTAATAAAATTAACAACTTTAATTTTTTTATTAAAAATTGCTATGCAGGGAAATTGGATGTCTACCCAAACAAGTTTTGTTTATTAATACATTATATTATCAAAATAATAATTTCATTAGGAAACTCGATAGGTGAAGGTCGACCTAAGTAGGGATCTTAGACTATTAAATAGGTAATTGAATATATAAAGGTAGAGTTTACCAGATAAGCATTCGAGTTTTCCCGATTTGCTGCCTCAGTTCCAATTTATTAACCTGATTTTGCTTTTTTACTTTATCCAATGTGAAACCTGGGTTAAGCATATGAATCGGTCTCGCGCCAAACACGACTTCAAAGGGTCCTCAGAAATATACATAAAACATTCAATTGTACCTAAAGTATTGACGGAATAAATTTTATAGAATTTTAGATTTTTGCATCAATTCCAAAAAATGTGTTCCATTCGAATTTTTATTTATTTTTTTATTTTAAATCGCAGAAATCTAATAAACTTCGAAATCGAAAGTTACTTGGGCGACCGAGGTAAAAAATCAAAAAGCTTGGAAAACTTTAGAAGTTGAAATGGACTTTGGTAATTTGGTTTGAAAGTAGAGGCCGTAAGATGCTTGAAACATTAGACAAAGAGAGAGAATATCTTTTTCTGAAGACTTCCCTTCATCTGGTCATATAAATTCTTAATGCCCAATGAAAAAATATACTCGCACTATACTATATGTGCACACAGGCTACGATTTACTAACAATTTGAAAACATGGAAATTATATTAAAATTGAATGAAAAAACTAATTTAAAAAAAAATCAAATTGAACACTAAATTATCAATAAAAAATAAAAAACTAATGGTAAAATTTATATGATTAGACATTTTTAAAGAGTTAGTTGTCGGTTCCAGGTGAATCATTTTTAAATAAACATTAAATAAAAATTCAAGGTAGGTTTCACAAAATAAAAAAAATAATTATATGTTTTGATTTTAGGTTAAAAATAAAATGAGAGAGTCTTCTGATTTTTTAAATAAAATAATTTTTAATTATTTCTAGAGACTATAGTTTCGAAGGCATTGCCTTCATCATCAGTCTATCACAAATATTTCAGTATTTAGTTACAAATTAGTTATAAATCTTAATTTGTAACTAATTTGTAACTAAATACTGAAATATTTGTGATAGATACCTTGTGAATGTAATACATGTTATATCGGCCAAACAAAACAGAAATTGTCAAAAAGACTTTCACAACATAAGAACGATTGTAAAATTACAAATATGCAAAAAGAAAACAAGACAGCATTGGCAGTCCATCATTTCAACACTGGGCACAAGTTTTCGTTCGAAGACACAAAAATATTGGATATGGAACCAAATTGGTTTAAACGGAATATCAGTGAGATGTATTTTATAAAAAAGAACGAAACAATAAACTTTAGAACAGATGTGGATAATCTAAATATTGTATATAGTCAATTATTTGAATTAAGTCAATAATGTAAATAGATGATCAAATGTATATTTAAATAGTAAAGTAGGGAAAAAAAATATTTAAAAAAAGTGAATTGTTTGTCCGATTCAGAAGTTGACCAAGAGGGGTCGATAGTTGCTAGATTGAATATTATAAAAAAATAAAGAATAAATGCACTTCTTAATGATATCTTAGTACATAATAATAAAAAAAAATTTCTTTGTTCAATTTGATTCTTTTAGTTTTTTGACAGAAAACAATTACTTTGTTTAAAAGGTTTATATTTTATGTTATTTGATAAATTGAATGAATTGTGATAGAAAAAAGAATACTGTTTGAAATGTTTTTTCTCTTAGTTAAAAATCCTGACAAATAAGTTTAATAAATGAGGTGAGAAAAACTAACCTAACATACCATTGTACTTTGTAAAAATGATCAATAAAAAGATGTCTAATGGCTTTGTTTCGCTATTTCAGCCACTGAGGAAGTTGCAAAACAGCAACGAAACGTATGGCATATTTAATCAAAACTTGTATTTAATTTAATTTAAAGTCTTGTCCAACTCCCTACGATTCCTTTAATTTGTGATAGACTGATGATGAAGGGAATGCCTTCGAAACTATAGTCTCTAGAAATAATTAAAAATTATTTTATTTAAAAAACAGAAGACTCTCTCATTTTATTTTTAACCTAAAATAAAAACAATTCTGTTACCATCGACAGTGAAATCTTTTATTCAACTAATATATGTTTTGAGTTTTATCTCGTTTTCTATGCTAATTCCTGATGATGGACTCAAAACCCGAAATATATATGTATATCGAGATTAAACTCAAAACATTTATTATTTGACCATACAGGGTATGGTCAAGTATTGTAATCGTGCATGAAAAAAGTATTTGTTTCCTTCTTTTTTTCGAAATATCTCAAAAACAGCTGAAACTATTTTGATTGGAAAAATTGAGAGGAACCATGGGATTTCGCTCTACAAAAAAGCTCTAATAAGTAAACACCGAAAAAATTATATTTTTCAAGATAATTATTGTTTTGTCAAAATGTCTGTTAGTCTGTCTGGTTGTCTGGTTGTCTGTTAGTCTGTGCGTTACCAAAATTTTGTGGACGAGCTAGCTCAAAAACTAGTGTGAATATCGAACGTTATTTTCATCGATAAGATTCTAATGAAAGAATCTGTCAGCCACACTTTAAATAATAAAAAAAGTGAAAACTTTTCCAAGACTAGAGCTGCCCTAATAATTATTAATAAACTTAAATATAAATTGTTCATTTATGGCTATACTTAACACCCTCTTAAAATCTCAATAGAATAATTCAAAAAATAATATTTTCTGCCTTTTTGAAAGAGCTATCCTGAATTTCGAAGTTCAGACACACAAAGAGAAATAAATCATAGCTTAAAAATACTTTTCTCGGCGTTTCACACATTTTAAAGCACAATGAGTAAATATTTATTTTTATAACTGATTTAATTAATACTAGCGCCACCTGGGAAGGGAGTAATTTTTAACCTGAGTTCACGCTAGAGATATATATTAATATTTAGCTCAGTTAAGAGTAATTAAAAATCATTAATACTTAATTGTTTTTATTTGTTAACCACTTCACAATAAAAGACTAACTTTTTAAATCATAAATACTTTGCTGAATATAATTACTTTTTGTAAAATCATATAGAAGTTGTTCATTTTTTCTATTTCGAATAAAATCTCGAAATTGTACCAGTTTGAGAAAAAAATATTATAGTTAGTCTACTTATACTCTAATGCATATAATCTATACATTCTTCGTGAATAAATTATATTTAAAAAATCGCAAATAAATTTATCATAACTTAATATATTTATAGGTGCTGCACATTTTCGGTTCACTTCTTGTCTCGTTCCCATAAAAAAACATATAGCTCGCCAAAGTAATAATTAAGAAATAAGTAATTTTTTATGCATTTAATCTATCTCGTATAGAATAATGGAAAATTATAAACAAACTTATCATTTTTGAAATACTATTAATAACAAATGTTTACACACATAGTTATTGATTTTCCTCGAATAACCATAAATCATTAGAGGAGATTAGTTCATAGTATCCAATCAAAAGCTAAGTCTCTTACTTAAATGTAGATGTGGAGTGTAATCGAAATGGAAACCACAAGAGAGAAGTCTAATTTATGAAATGAAGGGTTTTTGTGGGGGATGAAATTTCCTTGAGCCGCCCATCCATCATTCTTCATATATCAATCAACTTGCGCGTATAAGATCAAAAGTAGTTGAGTAGTCTCTTGTAGGGATTCAGCCCAGGGAAAGATTGATTCGCAACGCAAATTATTGGAAAAGGGACGGCATACAGAAAGCATACTGAAAGGGAACGCCGGCTGACTAAAAAATAGTGTATCAACACAATAATATATTTTGCCTATAGAATAATTTATCAAATGGGAATAATCTAGGGAAGATTCATTTGGTTAATTTTCTTTTAATAATTTTTATTTTTCGGTTTTATAATT
Source organism: Forficula auricularia (assembly GCA_024734495.1). NCBI lineage: Eukaryota > Metazoa > Arthropoda > Insecta > Dermaptera > Forficulidae > Forficula > Forficula auricularia. Next base: position 4,054,359 of record JALMQS010000681.1, read on the forward strand.
TGTTCATTTTTATAATATTTTTACACCAATACCTCGCTTTTGCGTCGTTTCGTTTTGTATTTTTTCGAAGTTGCGTCGCTGCTTAATTAGTACTAATTTTCACTGTGCGTCGTTGGATTTTCGAGGTTGCGTTGTTGTGGGTTCGAGTCTTTATTTTTTTTTAATTTTCTTTTTTTTTTTTAAAGATGGCACCAGTTTTGTTTCTAATTGCGCCATACCATCAAAACTCGGGGATTCCCTTTTTAACTGAAAATCAACGCAATTTTAATACAGTTTTATTTTCACTTTGTTTTGCTAATTTTAGAGTTCAGTTTCAATTATGTAGTGTGTTGTGCTTTTTGTAACGTTTCAATTAGTGTTGTGCTTTTTTTAAAATTTTGTTTTCCATAAATTAATTGAATAGTTTATTTTGTTTTAATTGAATACGTTTTTTTTGTTTTTTGTATGTATGTAATAAAATTTTATATTATTTTTGTTTTTTAAATGTTTACTTTGTTCAATTTTCTTTTTAAAAAGTAGTATTTTCGTAACCCTGGAACCTATTTTCGATTTTTACATGGTTTGCTATAGAAAATCTTAATTCACTTTGCGTCGTGTGTTTTTGGAACGTAACCCGGACGCAAAGTGAGGTATTGGTGTATATGAATAATGTGTTTCTACGTCTTATATGATTGTTTAAAAAAAATATGAATTTAGTCCAGTCATATTGTGTTCAAATGGGCCCCTATGGGGAAAGTTTTGAAATAGTTCTTATTTTTTACATTTATTTGTTTTTTGGGGCGCTGAATCCAAATCTGAGGTCTCCTACCAAAATTTCGTGACGCAACATTGTAGAAAATGCAAAAAAAAGGTGAAATTCCATTTTTGGCGGTTTTTTGCTTATATGGTAACTCAAAAACTACTCAACTTTTCGTAAATAATCTTCCTATTCAAAATGAAAGTTCATAAAATTTCCTAAAAACTTTATTAATTAGGATTCTTCTCCAACCACCGTTCGGGCTCAAGCGCAAAATCCAAGTTTTCGACCTCGGCAGCACCATGGATCACCCAAAAAATCGCAATTTTTTCGATATTTTACCATTTTGACCATGAAGGAGCACGTTTTCGACAAAGATCATTCTATACAATTTTAAACTAAATTAAATTTGCTTCAATTAAAACAAAGTTTCATCTTAACTGGATAAATGGTAATCCGTGACGCGATGAAGTTGAAGTCTTGAAAAACTGCAATTTTTCCTTCATAAAATGAAAACCACTCATCCTAGAAACATGATTGTTATCTCATTTTTCATTATTCTCTAGGAAATTTTGTTGACTTGAAAGTTTACTTGTTTCACTTTTTTGTTAAAACTCTTAGATTTATAGATATCCAACATTTTATGAACTTTCATTTTGACTAGAAATGTTATTTATGAAAAAGTTGATAGTTTTCGAGTTATAAGCGAAAAACCGTCAAAAAATGGAAATTTTCACCTTTTTTTGCATTTTCTACAATGTTGCGTCACGAAATTTTGGTGGGATTCCTCAGATTTGGATTCAGCGCCCCAAAAAACATATATATGCAAAAAATCAGAACTAGCTCAAATCTTTCCTGATAAAAACACAATTTGACTGAACTATTAATGGACAAAATTAACGGAACATGTACCTAATAAAGAAAATTTAAATAAAATGTGAAATTTGAGGAAAAATCAATATTTAAGTGAGTTATTAAAATAAATAAAAGTAAGATTAAAAATAATATTTTAAAAAATTAATCAAGAAACTAAAAGATAAGAGTCATCGCTTTAAATCGAATTATAGCTTTTTTTTGTTCCGCTAATTTTGTCCATGAGTATATAATAGAAGAAATTTTCTCTTAGGATAGAGACAGCCTAATATAAATTTTAATTGAAATGTGATGGAAGGCAATCCAACGATAGTAAAAAAAATTCTCTCGAATAAAATAGATTGCGCAGTCATTTTTTTCCCACTCAAAAACAAACGTTTTGGCTTGGGAGATTAGTTTTTTCTGCCTTTTAGCCTTAACTATTTAGCGTGGGGCGTTAGTTAATGGGAACTAAAAAAGTAAACAAACAATCCTTATGGTTGAGGGATAATGGTGTGAAACCTACCTAGTATTTTATATTTAAATTTTAAAAAGTTTCTTTACTTTATATCCATATGGGTAAAAAAAGTTTTTGTTCCCAACTAGCGCATCTGATTTTAATAATAATATTAAAAAGAATTTATTTTATTAAGGTCAAATATAAGATTTTAGTAGAAACCATTTTTACATTGCATATCAGAGTGCTTCGTCCCCTCAGGAATCGAACCCAAGCGCCATCTTGCTTGCTAAACCCTTAAGCCAAATCTCTCTCCGATACGGAACACATAAGAAAAGATATCGATTCCGGAGGGACGAAACCCTCTGAAATGCAATGTAAAAATAGTTTATACTAAAATATTGAGATTCGACCTAAATTAAATATATTTTTTTTAAATGTAATAGTAGGTTAAATTACCTGGGTAGATTTTTGAAAAATTCCATTTTTTTCAAAAAAAGATGCTTAAATCTTTACATCAATTATTAATAATAAGTTTTGTAAACCTAGAGTCGTTAAAATAAAGAATAAATAATAATCAAAAAGTCAACAATAAATGTTTTTATTTTATTTTAAGATAACGCAAATGCCTTCTAATCAAACTATAGCCCGGGTTCAAGCCCGAGACGCTGCAATCCATCTTTAATCTGATTCCTACACTAATTCACACACACACGAACACTCAAAGGACATAATGGACTATAGTTTCCGAATGCCATTAAATAAAAAAATCTTATAATAATACATCCAAGTCCTATTTTTATTAAATTTTTAAGAGTTTATTATATGTAAATTATTACTAAGGCACCTCACAATAAATTTTATTCGTATTTAAAATTAAGTATAAATATAATATATTTATTAGATTATGGAAGAGAAAGAAAAAGGAGGGGTTGAAACTCGTAATAATAATTAAAAAAAATGCTTTTATCTAATTAAAAGCTTTCATTCTTATGAAAATTCTAAAGCATTCCTTCATCGCTTCAAATATAATTTTGTTTAATTGAATATAATGAGAAAAAATGTTAAGCTCTAAATAGATGCATAACAATTGTAGTATTATAAATTCTAATTAAATGAACACCATATGAGTAGATACATAGGCGTATTCAGTGGGCGGCAAGGGATTTTGAACCCCACCACTCCCTGACTTTTCGAGAAATATAATTTTATATAAAAGCAACTTTGGGACTGACTAAACGTCAGTGGCGTAATAATAGGGTGGCAGAACGTGCAAAATGTCACGAGCCTCCGGCCCGAAACAATTATTATTACTAAATTATTAGTTTGTATTCAATTAATTTAAGTTACCTAATAAAATACTGACACAAATTAAAAGTTACTAGAAAATCAACGAAAAATTCGCACAATAATTATAATAGCGTTTGTACTAGGGATGTTACGGAGGTAGGTTAACCGGAACCGGAGATTTTAAATTTGATTTATCGGAGCCGGAGCCGGAGTCGGAGCAAAGTAGAAGTGAGATGTATTTAAATAACTGTTAAGGGCAGGCCTAATGAAATAATAGAAATATAATTCAGTAATCAATCTCTTTAATCAGTCAAATATAAATAATAATACACTTACGTAAGTAACATGCAACAATAGAAAAATATGTTGGCGTTACGGGATTCCCCGGCCGACAAGTCAAAACTTTGGCTGGGCGCGGTCGAATCTTTCGATCTTGGTTATAACCTCCGATTCAAAATTATCGGAGCCGAATTCGGAGTGGGAGGTGTAAAATCAATCGGGTGTTCCGACCCTTCGGAGTCGGAGTCTAAGCTCCGTAACATCCCTAGTTTGTACGTACTTTAAGTAGTGATTTATTCAAAAGAAACTACAACGTTGATTTAGTTTCTTTACATTGAGGGAGGCCCCATTCGATGTATTTGCCACGGGCCTCAACGGTAGGTATATGGTAGTGACGCCACTGCTAGACGTGTTCATGTTCTCTTCCCTTCTGGCTCTCCTACAAGGGTGTGACTATAAATTTTTATTTTCTTGATCTTTTCTATTGTCTTTTTAGCGTGATTTCCTTGTTTTTGTTTAATATATATATATATTTTTATTTACATACATATATATTTTTTCTTTTGAGTTTTTTGCATTCTTTTTCTTTTGGAGTCATTAGCGAGGCGCTAATGGCCCAGAAAGCGAGGGGCAACAGACCCCCAAAACTTTTTAGGTTTATTCGATCGGAGAAGATCAACTATACTTCCCTTTCCCAAAGGAGGCTATAGGATCAGTTTCTAATGAAATATTTATTGAATCAGGTGAAAAACCCATAACAAAACCTGTGATAATATTCTTGGTAATGTTGTATCATTCACATCCATAGCATATTTGTAACAGGAATAGTAGGGAATTAGACAAAATTAAATTATAATTTTAATATGAACTTTTATTTTGGGGAAAATGAATTGATTAGTTGTAAATTTGATATAGCTTATTTTGATAGGGCTAAAAATAATCTGGCAGATGGACAGAAAAACATGTAGCGAAACTAATGAGGTCCCGTTTTTTAACCGACTTCAAAAAAGGAGGAGGTTCTCTATTCGACTGATTTTTTTTATTTTTTTATTTTTTTTGTGCCTATGTTACCTCATATCTCCGCCAATTGTGAACCGATTTTGAAAATTTTTTTTGCAATGGGTCGAGTCTACCTTCCGATTGGTCCCATTTTTTTATAGGTATTAGACCTTTTTTATTAGGTTTGTTCAGGACTAACTTCTTTGTTTATGAACCGATTTCGATGATTCTTTTTTTATTGGAAAGGGGGGTATCTTAAGGATGGTGCCATATTAATTTGGTCAAGTTCTGATGATATGATCACTATCAATAACATCACTAAAATAAAAAAATAAAAACCGACTTCAAAAAATTAAATGCAACAAATAAAATACACTAAAAGGTATAAAATAATTATTATCTTATTTAGTTACAACTAAACTACGAAATATTAACATGAAATTACTTTTTAAGTCGGTGCCAAACAGATACCTTTTATGAATCGCACTCGACGGATCTTACTTAGTACGTTTGGTTGGTACGCTCGCTTATAGGTATAGTTTGTTTGGCACCGACTTAAAAAAGTAATTTCATGTTAATATTTCTTATTTAGTTGTAACTAAATAAGATAATAATTATTTTATACCTTTTAGTGTATTTTATTTGTTGCATTTAATTTTTGAAGTCGGTTTTTATTTTTTTCTTAAAAATTATTTACTTTTGAACGAACCCTATAAATAATATAACAGGAATGGTAGGGAATTGAACAAAATTAAAAACACAGATATTTTATTAAATGGGCTAGACGTTTCGTCAATTTATTTGGACTTTCTCAGTGGCCCGTTTTATCGCTCTTTGTAAAAAAACAATTTCACTATAAGAGAATGAAACTAAGGAAGTCAAAATAAATTGACAAAACGTCTGGCCCATTTAATAAAAACTTGTGTTTTTAATTTTGTCCAATTCCCTACTATTCCTGTTATATCCTTGGTAATCTCCCATCGGAATAAAAATAAGTCACTTTTTAATTCTTATGGTCATCTCTTATCGAGTAGCCCAGGTGAATAATATTTATATATATATATATATATATAAAACTCAGATCAGGCTCGATACTAGCAGAGATCTCAAATGACACGGAATCGAAAGATTATTTATTTATTTTTGAAATTTTTCACAAAAATTTGGAAACATGATTATATATTAGCCTGCCTCCAGGGAGATAAGGTGGCTTCCGAAATTTATAGTAGAAGGGGGCCTATTCCTCACCTTAGAAAAATGTCTTGATATACCCATGAGTATAGTTAGAAATAATAAAAAACTAACCTTCAGTCGGTGCTTGCGAAGAAGTGGCGTCCTTGGCATCATCAGTGTCTGCTGCAGCTTTTGCATCTTCCACCACAACGCACGATTGTTCCATGGAAGGCCGCATCGAACTAACGGCTGAAAGATTAAAGAAAAAACAAATATTATTAACAATCGCTATAATTGGCGAAAATCAGGGGTCGGTTAACAAGGAAGTAAATACATTGTTATAAGCTAAATTAACATACTGTGAAAATATTACAATGTTATACAATGACTGGAATATTATACCTTGGCATGTTGGTAGAGTTTGAAACATTAATAAAGGATGAAATCACAAAACTGAATTATTCTCTTCGTTAGGACATAAAATGAAGGGGGGGGAGGGGGTTCTGCGATAAATTTTTATGATTTTCAGTATGGAGGTAAATTTTGGGGCGTTAATAAAGGATGAAATCTAAAAACTGAGGCTTTCCTTTCTTCAGGACATAAAAGGGTGAAATTTATAAGTTAAATTAACATATTATAGTTAAAACACAATGACCATAGAAAGCTGAAATTTGATATATTGGTAAAATATGGCACAATAATAAAGAAGGAAATCGAAAAACCGAAACTTTTTTTGTTGGGATTGTATTTTGATATATTCGGTGCTCCTTGGAGAAAAGATGGATTCACTAATATCCATACAATTTGAGGAAAGCATACGAGCCTTGAAAAGTTCATCTCTTCCTCCAATTTTAATTGTTGGGATATTTTTAGATTATTTGTCTGATATCAAAAGAATTCGAGTGTATGCTTAAGACCACACGACAGAAGTGATAACTTATAGCATTTATAATTCTAATATTCTAAAATTATTAAAATTTACCATATATTTTTATAAAAAAATAAATTTTTAAAGTAAACTTTTAATTATTTTTTGAAGCTGTTAAATATATATTATACGAGCTTTTCGTGCGTGCTTTCGGCACGCCCTCGAAAGCTCGGCCCTCCGAGCTGGTGTCCTGGCGGGCGGCGTCTCGGTCCAAAAATTTTATTCCTCTTAAAAAACCACACTCCAAATGTAAACCTGTAAACTCCCGGATATACATAGTCTCTTAAAAGTTTCGCCTCATTTTCGTCCTGACACAGCTACAGAAATGAGGCTCTAGATATGAATCTGGAAGTATTTTTTTCTATAATCTACATCATTGTGATATTTTTTGTCTGGAAATAGATTTATTTAAATAAGTGGGATCGTATGAGGAGGAGAATTATATTATATCATTTTTTTAAATTTGGGATCGATAATCGATATACAGGCTCCAAATCTTTAAAAGAGATCAGGTGTTGTTTGTATGACAGACTGCTCCAGTATTGACATGAGAAACTCGGGCATGCATGTCTTAAGTCGTTCAATTTTGTAAAAATCCAAAAATAAGAATAACAAAATTTAGATTTTTAAAAAATTATAAAAAAGTGGCAAATTATTAAAAAATAAACAAATAATATATAAAATATAAGTCAAATAAGATGAGATTAATTTCTTCTTCTGTGCGCAAAGAAAAGGGAATTGAATATTTAATTTTTGAGTGGTGAGGGGGGAGGGAATAATTATAAATATATTTAATGTTTCTTAATTTAAAATCAATTGGGGTCTTTAATTTCAAAATTCGAGTTCAAATTACAATTATATTTCAAATTTGCCGACGGGATCAGCGCCCCTGTCGGCAAAATTACGTTAGCGTTGCTGCAAATTAATCTGGGCTATTATATAATGTTATGTTATTTTTAATTTTAGTATTTTTTGTAAAGGAATACTATATATATTTATCTAGATTAATTTGCCGCAACGCTGACGTAATGCTGCCGTCAGGGAGCGCTGATGCCGTCTTTGCGGCAAATTTGAAATATAATTGTAATTGAAACTCGAATTTTGGAATGAAAGACTCCAATTGATTTTAAATTAAGAAACATTAAATTTATTGATAATTATCCCCCCCCCTCACCACTCAAAAATTAAATATTCAATTCGCTTTTCTTTGCGCACAGAAAAAGAAATTAATCACATCTTATTTGATTTATATTTTATATATTATTTGTTTATTTTTTAAAAATTTGCCACTTTTTTATAATTTATTAAAAATCTAAATTTTGTTATTCTTATTTTTTGATTTTTACAAAATTGAACGACTTAAGACACGCATGCCCGAGTTTCTCATGGCAATACTGGAGGAGCAGCCTGTCATACAAACAACACCTGATTGATCTCTTTTAAATATTTGGAGCCTTATATCGATTATCGATCCCAAATTTAAAAAAAATGATATAATATAATTCTCCTCCTCACACGATCCCACTTATTTAAATAAATCTACATATTCCACACAAAAAATATCACAATGCTATAGATTATAGAAAAAAATACTACCAGATTCATATCTAGAGCCTCATTTCTGTAGCTGTGTCGGGACGAAAATGAGGTGAGACTTTTAAGAGACTATGTATTTCGGGAGTTTATCAGGTATACATTTGGAGTGTCTAAGAGGATAAAATTTTGGACGGAAGACGCTGCCGCCAGGGACCAGCTCGGAGGGCCGAGCTGAGGGCGTGCCGAAGACACGCACGAAAATCGTAATTCATATATTCTCCGACAATGATTGAACTGGTACTAGACCTACAGCCCAGGCATGACGCGTGATCGTGACGCGTGACGGCTCAATCCCATTTATTGCCAAGTAAAATAAAAAGTGTGCAAGGTGCGCCAAAAGAAAGCATCACTTCAAAAACCTAAAAATTGCAGATATACGAGTATTATAAGCTTCAGTCTTTCAAAACGCCCATATACCTTTAATTCCGAATCAATTATTCTTCATTTCACCCCGGACTATAGAGGTTGTACCTAACTTTTTGATCCAACTTATTTTTATCATTAAAAAAAAAGAAATGTCGTGACAAACAAGTGATGACTCACCGATGCGAGTTTTCAAATAACCATCAATTCGTAGAAATCTTTCCTTAAAAAAATAAATCGCGTGTAGGCTGCAGGAAGGAATATTTTATTGAAAATCTAACGTATTGCGTTCAACCTAGAGCACTTAATTCAGAAAAGCTCCAACAAAATCTGAACTATCCTTTAGAGTCCAAGCCACATTATTTTACGAAAAAATATCTGTAAATATAAATAATATTAGGCTTTGTCCATAAAAATTTTAGTATTTTGATTAGTTAAAAATATTGGATATGTATTTTTTGTTTTGAAAAATATTGAAAAATAAAAACGTTAAAGGAAAATCAATGGTGTGAAGTCAGAGGTCAACTTAGACAACACTCCCCCCCCCCCCTATTGAATACATACATGAGGAATTTTCAAAAAATAAAAAAATAGATAAATTTTATGCTTTGTTTTCTAACAACAAATCTTTTAATCATTTTTAGTTTAGAAGTTGTGATTCCTTGTTAGGTGCAAATACACTATTTTAATTTTTTGTTTTGTTTATTTGAAAATTCACTGTGTACATTTCCAATGAAAGAAACATTGTCTAAGTTGCCATCTAATGTCTAATCATTGATTCTGGTTTCGACTATATTATATATTATTTTTCTATAAAATATTTAAATTTTTATGCACACATTTCCTTCTATATTGAAGTATTTCTTAATGATGTCTATTATTTATGGAATATGAATTTGGAATGTCTCGTTATAAATCGATTGAAATAAATCTTGTGACGAGTAGTATTTCCGATGGAATGATATATATTATATAAATATAAATCATCAAAGCAATGAATTCATTAATGTAAAATCTTTAAATTTAATTTCCATGTTTAAACCAGCTGTGTTTAAATATTTTAATAATTAGATTTCAAAGACAAAATTCTTTCATAATATTTATATTCTGAACAAGTACGAAGGGTAGATTAAAAGGACATGGAGAGAGAAAAGGAATGAATGATCAATTTTCATAGAGGAGAATCAGAGATAATACGATAGCAGAAAGGTATAAATTGGAAAAAAGAGGGACAAGTAGAATATAGTCCATTAGCAAAATTAGATTGGATCATGAATGATTCACACTATTGATAAGGAATAATTTATTATATAACTGTTTATAGATTATTCTTATTCAGCGAACCTAATTTTTTATTTCATTTTTCTTAATTAATCATTATATAATTTAATTTAAATAAAACATTGATGATCTCACTTCCAATTATTTTATTCAGTCTAACTGACTGGATGCGATTCAGAAGCGAGCAATTAAACTAATAGGAGACCCGGCTCTAACCAATTCACTCGACTCCCTGGCTCACCGAAAAACCGTTTCCGCCCTTTCCCTGTACTACAGATACTATCACGGTGTCTGTTCAGTCGAGCTGAAATCAATTATCCCCCCTAAAGCCCTCTTTACGAGAAACACTCGGTTTTCGAACTGCTCAGCACCCCTTCGCTGTCAAATTGGATAAAAAGTCGAACAAGCGCTTTCGCCAACTCTTTTATCACTATGACCTCCAGAGACTGGAACTCACTCCCTGCCACCATCTTTCCCGCGACTTATAACCTTCAGCTATTTAAGACCCGTATCCACAGATACCTTCGACCCCCGCCCAGCCCATAAAATTATTTCTTCTTCTTTTCAGGATGGAGGCGCCAACCCAGGCCTTTGGGAGTTGCACCTTTTTGGTGTAACTCCTTCACTCATCATTTTCATAAGAAAAAAACTGTTTCAACGTTTTGTCAAGGTACACCTTAAGAGGTCCTTTCGCTGCCAATTAAAATAAAAAATATTAGATTATAACTATAACTTAATTTTTTATAATAGTTTAAGTCGCTATCTAAGTTTTGGTGAAGTTTGAATCACACATTTTTGAAAATAATTTTTTTTTTAATGTAAACATTTCCTTAGAGTCTTATGGAAAATTAAGATCTTGACTCTTTCTCTTGAATTATACTACTATTAGTTGAATAGATAAAGTTAAAAAAAAAACTAAAAATTAGCTTTTTGAAACATGCAGGTTTCTTTTTTTTGCAATAAAATATATCATTGACCGAGGAGGAGATATTTACTTTAAAAAATCACATAAATGCTATGTTTGGGTGTAAACATAAACAGTATTAATACAACGCATTGCCAAATCATACAAGACTTATTATCAGCTGATTTGAATAAATCAAACTAACTTTTGGATTTAATTTTTTTTATAATTGTTTTTATTTCAAACATTTACGGCTTTCATACTATTTATTTTTTAATTCTATTATTTTTTCATTTGTATTTTAACTTATTTTATTAAATATTAGATAATACACTTCTTTTGACTTAACTGGAGCGAAAGGACCTCCTTAAAAAATAAGATTAAAAGGTTTTTATTCCTAAAGTAGCAGAGTTATAGATTTTTCAAACGTCAATCGGTGTCCTCTGGAGTAATATGAAAATGATAAATATTGTTTATTGAAATTGCCTTTCGATTGGAAATATTTAACTTCATTCGATCATAAAGCAAAAGTCGGAGAGTTTAGCTAGAAATCGGCAAGAATTGTATTTAAGCAAGGATCTGGAGGTCTTCGATAGGGAGACCAGATAATTACATGGTCAAAGTAGGACATTTGATATTTTATAACGCCATCCAGTAGGACATTTGAAAACCCAGCTTAAAACAATAAAAGTCGCTAGTAAAAAAAGCACAAAACACTAAAAATTGATAAGTAAATAATTTTAAATTGATATAGAATGTTTTAAATTCTACTCTTTGTTGCAATTGTACCCATTATTTAATATAAAAATATGAAAAAAAAGTTTATTGTTATTATTAATGACTACCTATACTAAATTGTGAACGTAGGACATTTTCGTTAGGCGGTAGGTAGTAGAACAAAAGGTTTAAATGTAGGACATTGTTCCCAAAGTAGGACGAGTTGGTCACCCTAGTCTTCGGTGCTGTTTATATGCAATCGAAGGCTCTTCCCCAAGTCACTTCGATACTTTGAATAAGAAGGGTGTTTCTTTGCTGGTCTGTTTTATAATAAACATGTTATACTGATTCGCAATCAAATAGAGATAAATTAATACAGTTCTTTATAATAAACAATCATAAAACGTGTATTAAATATTCAAACGTTTGGGTAGAAATTCTTTGTTTATCAAGGGAAATTAGATGGGTTATGATATATATTAATGGAATAGTGTATGGAGGTAGGAAGGTAGGTAGGTCAAACAGGAGGACCGGAAACTTGACTAAATTATATATAGATGGCAGTGGTATCGCTCGAATCTAAGAAGATTGGCATATTTTTTAAAAAGTCCGGATCGAAACTCTCCCAGCCAGGGGCAAGGGCGGATCCAGGGGGGCGGAGGGGCGACCCCTCCCCCATACAGGCCCGTGCCTGGCGGGAGTGCAACACGTGCGTCGCACGCAGAGGCCAAAAAACGGCGGCCAAATCGACAGGGAATTTATAACAATTTTTTTTTTTTTTTTTTAATTTTAATGAACTTAAAATATAAGATATGAAATTTGTAAAAAAAATTTGCAAAAAAAAAACATTTTTTTTTTTTAAATTTTAAAATTGAAAATAAAGTTCTATGTTGTGTGTGGGGGGGGGCGTCTCTGACCCCCCCCCCTCTGGACAATTCGATCGCGACACACTTTCGAGATAAAAAGTAGATCTTATATACATCGGCCATCTTATATACATTCTCTCCCCCCCCCATAAAAAATTCCTGGATCAGCCCTTGGCCGGGGTTAGATGACGCCGAGCCGAAGGGTCGGTCGCCAGCTAGTACAATAATAAAATATCTATAATCATAAGGTAAATATTTTTTTAAATTTTCAGTTATTAAGGGAGGATCTCAATCAAAACGTTTGAGTATTTAATAAACGATTTCTTTTATTTTTTACCAACTACTTCTATTCACTACTCAATATTTTATCTCAAAATACTCAAATAATATAAATATTTGAATATTTTTTTATATAATTTGCATTTATTTCATCTCTGAACATTTTTTTAATATTTTCTTTATTTTGAATTAAAATAAAAATAAATTTATTCATGTTTATATTTAATTAAGTCCATTTTCGAAAACTTGAAGGAAAAAAAACATGAGTTGATTAGTGTGAATACCGATTCCTCTTCCTACTCCGATGCTCATTGCAAGCCTTTTCTTCACTTCAAACGTCCCTTTATAAGGATTCACCCGTAGCGTTTACTTATAATTTCTTTTACTTCTTTTTTCTGTTCCTTTCTCGCAAAGAGTCGAAGTTCGTTTAGCGTTGTATCAATAAATCGATACCTGTCACTAACGACTGAGAAATATTAAGGGAGCTAAAAAAAAAAAATAACACGGAGAGAAATTCTTTTTTTTTTAATGTTAGATAGAGGTGTGAGAGGGGGTGGTGTCGGGTGAAGAGAGATGCCGGTTAGAAGTTTGTGTCTCAGAGAAAACGTATGTCTTTTCCTGAGATATAAAAACGGAGAAAAAACTTCCAGTATTGATTGTAGACAAATTGAACCAATATTTTCACGGGTTGGTGAATTTGAAATGGTCCTGATGATGACTCGCGATGCGAACTATTATCGTCGAAGTCGACCCTTGCGCTAAATATAATAAGAATGAGGAGTTCCTAAAATTGAAATCCATTTGAAATTCAAAATACAACAAATGCATGAAAAAATATCATTTTCCCGAGGTCCATAACTCAAAGGATATAATTGAAAAGTTTTTGTTTTTCCGAGAGTAGCAGAGTTGTTGATTCTCAAAGAGAAACAAAGAGGTTGTCCTCTGCTTGATGCAAATAAACATAAACACATATATATCGAGATGATATATCTGTAATTCTGTGTATATATATATATATTACTTATTTGTTTGGGACTATAGTTTCGAAGACTTGGTCTTCATCATCAGTCTTTTTTAATTATAAATGTTGTTTTTCATGGAGTCAATATCCATACGGTTTTGACTCTATGAAAAACAATATTTATAATTAAAAAGACTGATGATGAATACCAAGTCTTCGAAACTATAGTCTCAAACAAATAAATAATATATATGTAAGTTTCTTCTTAGGTAAATGAAAATCGAATTCTGAAATTGAATTTAGATTTAATAGGTTATGATACATTGTACATTAATATATTACAAATTATATACAAATTATATACAAATTAAATACAGATCAAATATTTGAACAATACCTGAAATTGAATTTAGAATCGATTTTTCAGGTCCTTTATTATTTCTTATTAATAATTATAATTTTTGATTTATTAAGTTACACGTCAGCTGAGATTGATGTCAAGTCATTGGGACTGGTTGGCTGGCTGGCTGGCTTGAGTTTGACGCGCAGTTTTCAAACTTAAATCTCCCCCCTCCGAGACATCAGCTGGCAGTAACTTTCTTTTGTGAAACAATGTTGTTTTCTTCCCTTTTTTTAAATGCTACTTCATAGATGGAATTTGAAATTTTTCGCACAATTCGGAAAGGTCCTCTTCTGATCTTGTCTAGTTTATTTTTGTTTAATTTGCTGCCTGTTTCGACATATACCATTTCATCTTTCTTGAATTCATATTCCTTCCTTCTTTTATCTACTCTGGCTTTATTTTTTTTGAATTCTTCGATCGAGTTCTTTACTGCTTGCTCTCTGTCTTTCTCCATATTACTTTCCTGTTGGAGACTTCTTGGAATTATCTCGGATTTGTTTCCGAAAAGTAAGTATTCTGGTGCGAATCCTGTAACACTGTGAACAGTATTATTATATTCCTTGATACATTCATCTGCTATCACAGACCAATTTCTTCTTTTGTTATCCCCATTTATTTTACATCTTATTCTGTTTACGATTGTTTGATTTGCCCTCTCATTTAAACCGTTCGATTCAGGACAATCAACACAAGTGAATATTAATTTGATATTTTTGTCTTTGAGGTAGTTTTTTAGCTCTTTTGAGTTTATCCCAGCATATTGATCGCCCAATAATGTCTTTATTGAATTTTTTTGTTATTGGGTCAATCAATTTTATAAAATCATTTGCTGTCTGTGTTTTTGAGGTCAGAGCAAATACATATCTTGTCATATGATCCACTAGGATGTGCATGTACTTTTTAGATGATTTATTCCCAGAAAATCCTCCAATTGTGTCAATTGACATGATTTCATATGGTTCTTTTGCGGGTCCAAGCTGTGACATTTGTCCTATTAATCTGCCTCTTCTTGATTTGTTTTCAATGCATGTCGAGCATGTTCTGCAAAATTTTCTTATTAATTTGTCCATATTCTTGAAATAATAATGAGGTCTTATTTTATTTAGCAAATGCTTAACACCAATATGTCCATAGAAGTCATGAACCTTTTTTATTAATTCATCGCCAAATCTTCTTGATACAAATATTCTTTCATTATTTCTCAAACCTTTGAATGCGATATCACCTTTTTTTACTACATTCTTAGAATTATTTAACTCTTCTTTGTTTAACTCCTGATCATTCATGATTTCTTCCAAAGATACTATATTTACTACTTTTAAGATGTCTTCTTCGTTTTCAAAGCTCTCTAATACTGGGTTTCTTGATAGAGAGTCAGCCTCTAAGTTTGTTTTTCCTGGAGAGTATATAATTTTAAAATTATATTGAGACAGATAGAATATCAGTTCTCCGAGAGGTTCATCAGTTCTTGCTTTTACTCGCAAAGTCTCCAAAGGCTTATGGTCAGTTATTACAGTAAATTGTCGACCTATTAACCAATGTTGCCAGTATTTTATGGCCTCTTTAATAGCTAGGCATTCTAGGTATATAGCCTTGTGCTTTTTTTGGGTGGGGTTCAATTTTTTTGAGAAGTAGGCTACTGGGTGGAGAACACCATTTGCCTGTGGTTGTTTAAGCACACCTCCAAGACCTTCAACACTGGCGTCGGTGTATATAAAAACCTCTTTGTCTTGGTCGTAAATTGAAAGTATTGGGCTTGAACACAAATATTCTTTTATTGAGTTAAATGCTTGCTCGCAACTCTCGCTCCACTCAAACTTGACATTTTTCCTTAATAAATTGTGTAAAGGCTCTAATGTTTTTATTGCATTTTCAATGTATTTATAATAAAAATTACACTTCCCTAAAAATTGTCTTATATTTTTCTTGTTTTTAGGCCTTTCAAAACATTTTATTGCTATAAGGTTGTCCTTATATGGTCTCACTTGACCTTTCTCAATGATATGGCCCAAATATTTTATTGAATTTTTGGCGAAATTACATTTTAAAAGTTTTAATTTGAAACCTTCTTTTTGGATCACATCTATTAATAAGTCGATATGCTTTAAATGTTCTTCAAAGGTGTTAGAGAATATCAATATGTCGTCAATATAATTTATGCAAAAATCACTTAGTTTGTTTCTTCTTATTATGTTTGCTAACACTCTCTGGAATATACTACTCGACACTTTGAGACCGAATGGCAAAGTAGTCCACTGCCAATGACCATTTTGGGTAACAAATCCCAATTTGTCTCTATCTTTACTTCTCACTGGGATTGACCAAAATGCAGAATTTATGTCTAAAGCTGAGAACCAAGTGCAACTACCCGCTTTCACCATTATGTCTTCAATCCTTGGGAAAGGATGACTTTCCGGAATAAGGATCCGGTTAAGTTCTCGGAAATCGACACACAAACGTGATCTTCTGCCTTCATCCTTCTTGAATGCCAATGTAACTGGGGCTGCAAAAGGTGAACTAGATTCTTCTATTAATCCAGCTTCAAGAAGTTTTGATATTTGGTAGTCAATTTCTTTTTGATCTGGTAAAGAGCATCGATATGGTTTCTTTGACACATATTTATATTCCATTAATTTTATTTGAGCTTCCACATTTTGGACTCTTCCAACGTCATATTTATCCTTAGCAAAACCTTTTTCTTTTTTTAATAATAAGTTTTTTATATCATTTCTTTTTTTATCGTCTAAATGACTTAAGTAATGTTCATATTCATTAATGTTTATATATTCATTTAAATTTATCTGTTTTATTTTATTATTTTCTATTAATTCAATATTATCTATTTTTAATTCTTTTTCAATTATTTTTGTATTATCATTTGTTTTTTGGAATGTGTCTATCTCTTCTAATTTATTATTCATTTCTTTTAATTTAAAATTATCTTTTTTTATTTCTTTTACATTTTTACTGTTAATCTTTTGAAATATTTTTAATTCTTCATTCTGAATCAGTTTAAATTTTTTTATTGCATCTAAGCCAAGTAACATGTCGTATGAAAAGTTATTATTTTTTACGACATATATATCTATGAAATCAGATATTTTATTTATTTTAAGTAGCAAGTGGGCCCGGCCTTCTACAAAATTCACACCATTTATTGTTTTAAATATTGTTTTATCTTTTTTTATTTTTTTTTAGTTCTTGTATTATTTCATAATTTATTAATGACACATTAGAACCTGTGTCATAAACAGCTTCAATATTCCTAGATTCATCAACTAGTACATTTAATGTTAACAATGGTGTGATTTTACCGGGGCCGTCTAGTTTTTTGGTTCTTAAACCCCTCAATATTTTCATTTAAATTTATTTCATATTTTTCTTTATATCTTTCTCCATTACGACATATAGCAGTAGGATGGTATCTGTTTGGCCATCCTAATTTTTCACATTTGTAACATGGTGTCTTTATAACATATCTGTCATTAGGCTTTTTTTATTTCTTTTCTATCTTTTTTTAAATATTCTAAATCATATTTTCTAAGAATATTAATCAATTGGTCTGTGTTTTTTATTTCTTCTTTATCAAGAATATCTTGTATATTTTGAGGTAAACCTATAACAATGTGATTTATTTTTGACACTTCTGAGATCGAAGGTTCAGCATCTAGTAAGAGACTTTCTTTTTTTAAACTGTAATCAATTATTGAACCATCTATATGACTCAAATTTGTAAGCATATCTAACTTCAGCCCAACCTCTTTTTGCATAAATCAATAAAAAAGATTTTGTCCATTTTGACCGAATCGTTATCAGATATCTTTTTCAAGTTACTTCTATACCATTCTTTTGAATTGCCCTCTAAGAAGAATCTTATAATTTGTATCTTCATAATACTATCATATATTTTATGTCGTTCACATTCTATTTCAAAATTTTAACCATTCTGCTGCATTTTGTTGAATGCCATAAAATTTATTTAAGTTAAATTTTTTTTCGATATCTAATAATATGTTTTCTTTTCTTTTAATTTCTAAGTCCAGGTTATTGAGAGTATCAGTTTTATCCTCATCGATTCTGGATCTTATTGAAGAATCTAGACTTCCTTCAGTTGATTCTTCCAAAAAAATCTTTAAATATAAAATTATTGTCTTCATCTATATATAGTTTCTTAATCTCATCTGATAAAGTTATATTAACATTTCTGAAAATGTCCCTCTTTGGACATGCTTTTAAACGCTGACTTGATTAAGACAATTTTGGCTTAGTTCTTTGTGTGATTTCTCACCTTGATGTTCTTGGGAAATGCACAGACTCGATTATCCGATATTAATTTTATGCTTTTGATCGAATTCACCAAGGAACCTTCTAAATCTCTTCTTTTTTTAGATGTATCCTTACTTTAGTCGGCATCTTTTGGTGGTAGGAGAAAAATCGATTTGTAAGTTTCTTCTTAGGTAAATGAAAATCGAATTCTGAAATTGAATTTAGATTTAATAGGTTATGATACATTGTACATTAATATATTACAAATTATATACAAATTATATACAAATTAAATACAGATCAAATATTTGAACAATACCTGAAATTGAATTTAGAATCGATTTTTCAGGTCCTTTATTATTTCTTATTAATAATTATAATTTTTGATTTATTAAGTTACACGTCAGCTGAGATTGATGTCAAGTCATTGGGACTGGTTGGCTGGCTGGCTGGCTTGAGTTTGACGCGCAGTTTTCAAACTTAAATACATATATATATATATATATATATATATATATATATACACAGATATATCATCTCGATTTATATGTGTGTATGTTTATTTGTATCAAGCAGAGGACAACCTCTTTCTCTTTGTGACTCAAAGGATAAGAAATAAAAAATAAAAACTTTCAGGAAATTTATTTTATAGTTTGTCTGTTTTTATTTTTTTGCCCTTATAAAACATTTTGGATAATTTAGCAGGATTGATTTTACTTATTCAATTTGTTTTCGTTAAGTCACGCAGCCTTTGAAAAGAAATTGCTTTTTGATTAGGAAATTTTTATAAAGGGCACCCAATCAATCTAAAATTAATTCTAATCTTGTGCCTGAGAAGGAGGAAATCCCCCCCCCCCATATATTAAAAAAAAATATTAATCAAAAATGGTGTAATGTGTTTTTTGTAAAAACTTAATTAAATTATTCTATAGTATTCAGCAATTTAATTTATTACCATATTTATTATGTGCTTTTTCAGGGCCCCTTTAGATGCTGGGCCCTGTGTGGGTGCACCTGTTGCATATGTCTAGTTACGGCACTGATCACAGGTAAGTTAATTTTTAATTTATTTAATTAATTCATTTTTTTGTTTTTTATTTATTTATTCATTTTTTTATTTAGTTATTCATTTTTTCAACGGCTAAAAGCGTACATAAAAAATTATAAAATTATACACCAACAATACTAATTACATACATCAACATCATATATTACATAATTGTACATCAGCTTTTAATTTAATAATTATAAAAATTTTTCTGGCTTATGGGGTTGTTCAAATAGCAACCTCACCAAATAGATTACGTTTTTTTTTTTTTTTTTTTATTAAAATATAACCTTGTTTCAGAGAACATTAGGTCATTAGGCGATTACGTTTTTATATTACACTAAATTTTATGAAGCTTTACAACAAATAATTTTATTAATAAATGAAGTGAGGTAATGGTCAAAATTTATTTTTGGTGTATTTGATCCAAAATGGCGGAGTTTCAGGAAGTAGTTCAAGGTCGAAAATTTTAAATTTTCATTAGGACCCTTAAACACAAAACATATCCAAAATTCAGAACAACCCGACCTTTTGCAAGCTAAAAAATTTTTAACGATACAATGACTGATTTTTAATAAAAATGTATATTAATTCGATAAATAAATAATTTCCATAAGGCAGAGTTGTGTCTGACAATGAACAAAGCTCTGAAATGTAGCTAGTACTTATTATAATGAATTGAATAAAGTTACTTATAGCCTGCGTTAAAAAAAATTGCTTAAAGAATAAAGTAATTTCCGAGGATAGAATGTGATGTGTAAATTTTTTTATTCCCAGCCAAGACAACCCTTTTCTTGTTAAAATTAGAATTGCTAATAAACATAAATTGGTTAGAAGAAGAATAAGAATATTATAGATAAAGAAAGAATCAAAGTTCAAGTCATTTGATTACATGCTTGAATAAACTATATCTACATGTTATTATACAAATTACCCAAATATGCAAATTTTTGAAAATGAAGTGCATAAAAATTGTAATATAGTTTAATTAAAAATATTGCAAATGCATTTTTTCAGTTTGAATAGTAATTAAAAACAAATTAGATAAATATAGGTGACTCCAAAACCAAAGACCTGACCTCCGAGTTCACCTTAGACAATTTTCTTCGATTTAAATTGCACACGAGGAATTTTCAAATTATAAAAAAATTGTGTTTTTGTCCCAAAGTTAAAAAAACTATTTTCAATTTAAATCTTGTTAAGTTTTTAAATATCCAATTTAATAACACTTTTCGCCCGTTTGAACGTATTATTCTGAAATGGAAGAAAAGTTTCTATAGTTTCTGGTTTCAGCTATAACTTTTTTATTTTCCAAAACAAAAAATATTTTTAATTAAACTATCGAATAATAAAAAAAAAAAATTATTTTAAATTTGTATACACCCAAACTAAATTATTTAACCACAAACTATTAAACCGTATAATTGTTCCGGTTCTTAATGTTTCTGGTCATATATTCACCGAAATCTTTTTTTCTGAGATAAATTAATTATTTCTGTATATATTTTTTTTTAAGTTATCATGATTTTATATCTCTTCTCATACATTCCGGCTTATATTTTCCAACTTTTTGAAAAACAAATGAGGGGAAGTATACACTGGTCGACTAGGCACATGATTCTAAGATCAGGTTTTGGAAAGAGCATAATATATTTAGCTTAAGAACGATTTTTCGATTATTAAATATCAAATCGAAAAGCCAATTTAATTATTTCGTAGGAATTTGATATTTAGAACAGGGGTGTCCAACCTTTTGGCTTATATGGGCCACATTTGAAGAAAAAAAATTGTCTCTTGATATTTGTTATTCAAAAAATAATAATGTGGAAATAAGAACTTTATTATTTTTTTAGCTCATAGTGAGCTTCTAATTTTACTTTTCATAAATTTTATACTTGAAAATAGCTTCTCGAATAAGTAAATACATACCTACATACTTACAAAAAGTGATATTATGTATTAGTATTTGTTTATATTTTTTTCTGGCTAGATAATTAATATAAAGTTCTTCTAATAAATAGACAATATTCGATTTTTCTTTCAGATCGGTATCTAATTCTTCATTTCTCATGAAAATTGATTCGAAAATAGACCAAAATGAGGATTATTTTTTCGGAAATCTTGATATCTAATTCCAGATTCAAAATTTAAAATTAGCACTTTTATTTTTCGAAAACTTCATAGTAGATTTTCTGATTTCTTATTTTAGAGAAAAAAATTATCAGGCCAAATTGTTGTGTGTTTTCCAGAATCTACATATAAATCTCAATGTTTTAAGGAATTTTATGACTTCATATTGGGCCACGGGTTTAGATTAAATGGGATTAAAGAAGGATATCAGGAATGATAAATTATTTTTTAAAAGGGTCACGGATATAATAATCCCTGAATATCCATTATCTATTGACATGTAAGAACGTACAAAGATCTAAAAGACAAGTCCTGACAAGTTTTAGTCCAGGAGAGAAATTATCAATTAATTGTGATTGTTCTAGAAAACCCCAATTTCTTGCGTCTCCTTGGTCTAGAATGATGACTATAGACTTTGTTAGTGTCGTTACATATAAATTACTGAAACAATAAACATTTTATAAAATAAAAATATGAGAAGAAGAAGAATTTTTAAATATTCGAAACTTGGTTATTTTTTTTATCTTAATTAGTTGAGGTTTAATTTTGCTTTTAGTGAATTTAATTCTTGAAAAAAGCTTCACGTATTGTACAAATGTACATTCATATTTCGAAAAAGCAAATAAATATATTTCTACATATAAATCTCAATGCTTTAAGGAAGTTTATTATCTTATGTTGGGCCACACTCATTGCAGTGTTGGGCCGCTCGAGGGCTACGGGTTGGACAGCCCTGTATTAGAATGAAATATTGCTTATAATTATTAATTTATTATTTACTTTATTTCTCGAATTTTTTCAATCTAATTTTTTATAGAGAACATAATTGATTAATAAATTTTAATTAAAAAAAATAAAGCTTTTTCGAGGAAGCACAATTTTTCTGTCTATTAGAGAAGTTTGAGAAAAATCACATTTCTTAAAATAAGGGGTCTTAACTGGGAATTGTCTTTGATAATTGTAGATGGTATCTGCCCCTAGTTTCCCATTAAGACGCAACGAATTTTTTTGAGGGAGATGCAAACAACATGACTCTGGGTGAAGCTGCACAGTACACTGTGTTTCTAGAATCTAGATGGCCACTTGCTCAAGAGTAAACACCGCAATTGTATTTGATTCAATAAATAGAATAAATCTAAATCACGTTTATTTTTAAATTTGTAGCCAATTACATCGAACAATAGAGCGCTTAAATATTACATTTAAATTATGATATGTAATTTTTCATTTTTGTTCCCATCATAATTTGTACGACGATCGGTTTTTGAATTGTATTTTCATAAATTCTTTATACATATAATATTTAAATTCAATTTTAATCAATCAATTCAAACGGAAAGTTAAATGCAATTTCACATTCATAACAGTTTATAATAGAATTTTTCTATTTATGAAATGAAGCAAAAATTACAAATGAACAAATCTGTTATGTAAATATATGAAATCGAGATTTTTTATTATTATTTTTTTTTATTTAAAATTAATAAAAAAAAACAATGCCTGTATTTCTATATTTATCTATTTAAAATATCTTTCTCTCTAAAATATTTAGGCATGAAAATCAGTAAAAAAAAGTTACAAGAAATTTCGATTTTTCTCATTGAGTGTATAAGATTTTAATGTGGTGGAGCTAAGTTAAGACTAGGGTGTCCATATTTTCCCAGGACCCAATCGGGACATACGACAAAAAAAATTATAACAGTTCCTTATTACTTTCTATTTCTTTTAAAAAGTCATGACACATTTTGTTTTTAATTACCCAACTTATTATAAAATTTACTGTACTAAATCTAACCATTGATTATTTATCAGTGAAAACGCAAGTTCACAGACAGCATTACAGCCTGCATTGTGACTAGGAATAGAAAATACAGGTAACATAACTGCACAAGGGAACAACTTCGTTTTTTTACTCCACATATTTAACTTTTTCAAATATATCCATCAATTTTTCTACGCAGCTCTGAGATTTCCATGTATCTTGGTAAGGAGCAATTTCAATCTTTTTGATATCTTTAATATGTCAGAATTGGTAGTAGAATACATCTTTAGGGAGGGAAATTTAATTTTTTAATGATTCCAAACATGTCGATACCTCATCCCATTCCGACACTTCTTCTAGCAACATCAATTGTAGAAACAAAAAATTGGTTCAATGCATTGACTTTCCCATATGGATTGAACCATGATTCAATGCATCTGAGAAAGTCAATCTTTTCTTTCAATTAAACTTAAACCGGGAAAATTAGCTGTCCCGAAATAATTTATCGGGATACCGGGACCAGAAAGTTAAAATCGGGACGGATGGACTACCTAGTTAAGACTGACTTTCGCTTCTCTAAAGGGATGAGACTAAAATTTTCGTAGAGCCGCGTTAAGAAAGAATGAAGTTTGTAGGATGTGAAAAAGTTTGAAAGAGAACATCTAAAAGATCTAAATCGTTATAAGTAACCGTTATATGTGAAACGTAGACTTGCATGCAACTTAATGGGAGATTAGCTTAGGGACGTTCCCTAATAAATCGATTTTCTTGCAATATTTTTAAAACTTTGAATACACATATTTATAAGTGTCCTTTATACGTAGAAATTTTTTTCAATAGTCCTTGCATCACTAAATTTGTAAATATGGATCATTGAAATTTGCATATTTAACACGGGAACTCTATTCCGATTGATGTTTAAGCGACTGTTTCATTAAATAACAATCTTAATTTTCATTGAAATTATATATAAACAAATATTTTTCCGTTAAAATAATTATAACAAGCGATATTCGTTTTGTCTGAAAAATGTTAAAAGTTAGGTACTTTTGATGGTTTTCATTTTTTCTCTCATGACATGCCAAGTGAGAGACTTGACAACGTCGCACTAAAATCTCTCAATTTTTTCCATATCTAAAAAACTTCTGCAGCTGGTGCATTTGAGATTTTTAGCTAATTCTCTCAGCCTAACTATACTGGAATTCCGCATTGAGCTGTTTCATGAAGTGGTTTTTTTTTTTTATTCTTTGTCTTTTAGCGTCGGTAAGAATACAATGTTGCCAGATCCGAGAAACGAAGCAGTGAAAATATTTTTGACTTTCTGCGCATGTGAGAGTAGGGGAAAGAACGAACTGCATCTGAGCTATATTAGGGAACGTCCTTAAAGCGGAAATTCGATATGAAGATGCAGTAGATGTAAAATTATTGGATAAAATTCCTTAAAAACTATTGCAGTAGATGTAATAAGAACCAGAGCATTGTCCCGAAAAAATTTTAAATAAAAAACAATTGGTGTTGTTATCGTCCATGTTGAAAATTTTCCTTGAGGCTGGTTATTGGGTACTTGGACTTCAAAAAAATTATAAGTTAAATTTTCAAAATGTTGCTACGTTTCCCTATATAATTCTATGTTTCCTCAGGGAATCTACAAAACAATAACAACAATTGTAATCATATGAAACTATTAAACAAAACATAAATAAAATTTCCTCTTTTACAAAATTAACTTTTAAACTTAACCTCCTCGTAATAAGTAATATATAGTTCATTATACCATATAAAACTATATATTACTTATTACGAGAAGTTAAGTTTAAAAGTGAATTTTGTAAAGATGAAATTTTATTTATGTTTTGTTTAATGGTTTCAAATGATTACAATTGATGTCAGTGTTTTGTAGATTGACTGAGAAAGCAGAAAAATATACTGCGGAACGTAGCAACATTTTGAAAAATTAACTTCTAATATTTTTCAAATCTAAGTACCCAATAACCAGTCACAAAGAAAAATAATAAACAATTGTGTTAAATCCATAAATTATATAAAATACTACCGCTGTCGCCATGGAAATAAATTTCACTTCCCAAGTTATTTCCAATGGCCGTTTTGTCCACCTCTGATTAAATTAGCAGGGGTCCAGCTTAGTTTTAAAGTTAAAATATCTTTCAGGTTACGGCTATTTTTTAGCTGTCATTTTAGATGGTTGCAAATATATCTGACTGTAAGCTGATTGATCTGACAGCCTAACTTACCTGACAGTTTGTTTAAACTGTGTTAATCTAAAGGCTCTAAAGTCTACATTTCTTTAATTATTCTTTAAATTAAATAATTTTAGGTAAATAATACTTTTTTATAATTCCCTTAGGGTTTTTCTGTTCGTTTTTTAACTTGCTTTAAATTTAGGTTTATTTTTCAGTTAAGTTATAATTTAAAGACTTGGACTAGAGTAAATCAGCAAACTTTGATTACATTTGTCTTGTTTTTGTTTGTTTGCCTTTGCTATCTTGTTTGCAGGTAATTCAGTCTGTCTTTCTGTCTGTTGTCTGTCTATATATTTGTCAGTAGGTGTTTTTATCTGGATGAGAGTGGGTCTGTAAAAGGTAGGCTTTTGGTCGACTCAGAAAGTTTTTGTTTAACTTTTACTAAACAGAAATAAAGCCCCAGGGTAGGGAAAAATCCTTTGGATGACTTCGTGATGGCGATGGAGGATTTCGCCCCGAGCGAAAAGATTCTAGAGAAATAAAACAAGGTAAACTTTTTACCATATTTATTAGATAAATTTACGATTTACAAATATCATCTTCTTGTCTTTTAGAATACCCTCTTTCCAATAAAAACAATCTTAAATTGAAATGGGGTGAATTTTTTTTCTCTTAATCGATTTTTGATTAATTTATGTTCACTTCTTAATTAGGTATTACTTTATAACAAAACAGTATGATAGAAAATATTTATAATATTCAATTGGATGTTGATGAAGGCAGTCCACGGTGGTTGTAAAAAATAAGACTATAATGGTTTTATTATTTTACATTTATTCGTTAAACCGACGGTCGGAGATTTATTCTCTCCTTCTTCAGGGTAACTTCATTGACTTTTTGTTACCATAAAGAAGGAGAGAATAAATCTCCGAAATGTCGGTTTAACGAATAGATGTAAAATAATAAAACCATTATAGTCTTATTTTTTACAACCACCGTGGACTGCCTTGATCAACATCCAATTGCATATTTATACCAGCCCGTCTCCTAAAGAAAAACCCTATCAATTTATAATATTTATAAGATTCCATTTTAAAAGATGACATTATAAGCTATGTAGGGGTCATATGAAATATCAAGTAGCCAGGCAACTTAGCTTCCTATTCAATAAAATAAGATAGATAAATCAACAATAAGATTATGAATTCGGTCATTATAACACTTATAGTCATATCACTTTCTGTTTCCCTTCAACATTTCAGGACGATAAAGTCAATCTTACATGAAACATATAGTCAATAATGCTAGTTATTGAAAGAATACCTACACTGTTAAAAAATTGTAAATTTACTATATGTTTACAATATAAATAGATAGGAAATTTACAAGAGTGCGTATAGTAAAAAAAAAATACTATATTATTTGGAAAAATCACACCCTTTCGGTCATGGAATCCTCATATGAGGACATACTAAATAAATGCTTCGTATTTTTAAATTTGATAAATTTTACCGATTTTAAACATTGCCCTTATATTATATTATCAGAGGCATAGATTCTATTTGAGACCAATGTCGACCCCTCCCGTCAATTTGTGAACTCACCACAGTCATATTTGAACCTCTCTACAACCTGTATATATCTTTTAGGTCAGGGAAAAAAATTTATTTTAGCGTAGAAAAGTCTGTTTTTGAAGGTGAAAACCAAAAAAATTTTTAAGATCAAAAGGTAAGTTAATTATTTATAACTTTATACATGTCCTCATATAAGGACATTGTGCTGTAAAGTTTGTAATAGTATAGAAATTTAGAAAAATGTTTCGTTGTCTTTTTAGTCTGTTTTTATGGTGATTTTGCAATGCCACGTATCCAAAATTGACGAAGACCGCTTACAGAAGAAGAAATTCTAGACCTTCTTAATTTATTTGAAATCTAAGATCTAGTGAGAGTCCAAAGCCATCGCCAAGTACCTCAAAAAGAACCCACGTGGAAGTTCGTCCGCCAGCTGATGCCGTTTGGACAACGTTGGGCATTTTCCACTGGTCATTGATAAACAATCATTTGACAGGTGCAAGAAACCAGAGTGCAAAGGAAAAACAAAATTATATTGTGAAAAATGTAAAATTCACTTCTGTATTGATAGAAAAAAAATGTATTTTTTGAATATCATAATTCAAAAGTTTAATAACTTAATTTATATACATTTATAGTCAATAAGAAAATTTTTATAATGTATGTATTTTGGGGAAATAAAATAAAATAAAATACTTTGAATTTTTAACTTATACTATACCAACTTAATCACAATATACTCGTTGAGACACGTTACCCTCCCCCTCTCCTTTGGGGATCCCTTTGATATTTTTTATACACCTGAAAAATAATAATTTAATTCAAAGAACTGCTTAGAAAAGTCATATATTTTTTTCACTGGAAAATAATTCTTGATCGAAAGTGTTAACTCATTACAAAAATACAAAAATAAATTGTAACATTATTGTAACATTACTTTTTATTGTAATCTTACAACATATTTTTTTCTACTATGTATCTAATTAATACAAGAAAAAAGTAATGATACAATTTATATTTGTATTTTTGTAATGAGTTAACCCTTTCGGTCAAGAATTATTTTCCAGTGAAAAAAAATATATGACTTTGCCAAGCAGTTCTTTGAATTAAATTATGATTTTTCAGGTTTATAAAAAACATCAAGGGGTCTCCAAAGGGTGGGGGGAGGTAACGTGTTCTCAAGTGAGTACATTGTGATTAAGTGGGTATAGTATAAGTTGAATATTCAAAGTATTTTATTTTATTTTTATTTATTTTATTTCCTCAAAATACATACATTAAAAAATTTTTCTTATTGACTATTTATATAAATTAAGTTATTAAACTTTTGAATTATGATATTCAAAAAAAAAAAAATTCTAGCAGTAAATATTACAAAAAATTTTGAGGACGGATTGGCCATTTTGTTTAAATAAGAAATTTTTAACAATGCAACCTTTATCAAAACGACGGATGTAGTAGTTTTCGATAATATGATTCTTCAACCAGTACAATTTGTCTTTGACCAAACACCGGGAAACAAGAGGGAATGGAATAATCTGGAGCCCAATAAAAAAACAAAATGCAATAAGGTTTATTAGTTAAAAAAATCTACACGATTTAAGAAGATTCTTAGTGATTATTAGGTTTTTTTGTGTATCTAACAAATGATTAATGTTTCTGTATTTTAACTTTAATCATGTTAATATTGTAATTTTTTATGTAATGCTTAAAAGACGAAGAGGCTTTATCATATATATATATATATATTTAGGTATATATAAATTTCTTAACTTCTAAAGGGAAGGGTTGCTTTTGTAATTTTTATAACCTGAGCCAAGAGAAGAATATTAATGAGGATATTATCTTTTTCTTTTTCTGGATTGCCCTTGTCTTTGTGCAAGCTTAAACGATCCTCTCGCCGCCCACAAGCCACCCCCCCCCCGACCCCGTCCCCCCAGACTCACTTCTATTATTGTCTTGCAATTCTTTTTTGCTTCTTTCTTACATTTTTTTTTAATTTTTTATTATCCGTGTACAATTCGAGACGAGTCAGCTTTTTTTCTTTATTATGAATTCTAAATAACCCTCCGTAAAAAGTCAAATGAATTTATACCCCTAATATTATTGTTTTTCCATTAAAATTATTTTAAAAGAAATATATTCACATTAAAGAATAAATTTTTAAAGACGTATTTTCGCACACAAAATATAATTATTTTATTTTAAAATTTAAAATGTTTTGAAGAGTAGGAACATGATATAAATTATGGAATTACCTTGAAGCTAAAAGTAAAAGGTAAAATAATAAACTAAATAAATAAACAAAATAGAAGTCAAAACAAAAAAACAAATTGTCTTTTTCATTTATTTATTTCTTTTTTTTTCTTTTTGAATGTCTTTGATCTTTCTTTTGAAGGTTCTCTTTTTCAATTTTTATTTATTTGTTTATTTTGTAATACTTGTTTATGATGTTATTTCTGGTTATATTGGGAGAAAATTTTCATATTGTTAGATGTAAGGTTATTTGATTCGCAACACACCACTTGAAAACAACTTAGAAGAATTTATCGTAACTTCCTGAAGTTAATATAAAATTGTATGAAAATGAAATATTCGGTATGATCTACGTAAATTTTGAAGATGGTAGGTGAAATAAAGAGTTAAGCTGTAGCAGGCACAAAGACGCATAATAATGAATTTAAATATAATATTTTCAAAATTATTTCTTGAATCGACTGTTGTTTTATGCATTTCTCAAGGAAATAAATGAAAATTTTACAACAATTACATCAAAACAGAAGTTCGTAACCTTTTCAGTTTCATTATGCCATGTGTCTCTAGCCCTTGTAAAAAAAATATACATCCTCGCCTCCTCCCGCCCAGGAGAGAAAAATTAAATCCGTTACCGTCAAAATATATTAATTTGTCTGATAACACCCTTCAAACAGGGATGGCGGAACCGTGGGGTCAGGGGGGTCAGCTGACCCTCCTGGGAATTTGTCAAGGGGTCGAGGGGGTCAGTGGACCTCAGGCGCGGATCCAGACCTCTGATTTTCAATAAAACCACAGATACAAACTGAGTTACGTTGTACCAATTTGCTTCAAAATTTTCTGGAGGATGCCTCCTGACCCGCCGTTTTCTGAAGGGGGAGTATTTCATAACCCCCAGACCCCCCAGTAGTCCTACATCACTTTCCAAGTTTGGACTCCCTGGCCTAAGATCGTTCCGCCGTCCCTGCCTTCAAATAGCTATTTTAACGTTACCCCATGGGAGTAAATACACCTAGGTTAGGTACTAAGTACTGCAATAAAATATATTTTCTGCATCTTTGAATCGGAAGCTAGAAAGCCCCAAAACCAAGCAGTTCTTTGTTCTGAAAATACAAACATTTGAAAATTTAAAAAATGTTTCACTATTAACCTACACCGCGTCCCCTAAGTTTTATTTGAACATTCTACTACTTTTCGTTTTTGAGTATCATGAGTATTGGAATCTATTATAGACAGAAACACAGACAGATGAAATTTAAATTTGAAAATACCCTTTTCCACGATTGTTTTTTCTTAGAAAAGCAGATTTATTTTATATATAGTACAAAGCAACTACTGTTGAAGATAAAATCAAAAAGGCTTAGAAACTATAGTCTCAAATTAATAAAATATTACATCATCAAAATCAATCCACAAACTGTTTGAATCAATCACTCTAATCCGGGCGGTTCAAGTTTCCCGGGACCTTCAAAGAATTTACAAACCTACCCTTAATATATATATGTTGAAGTAACAACCCGTTTCTAGTAAGAACGGGTTCTTACTAATTAAAACGCGTTTCACTGAATTCCTTTGTGGGAACTAGAATTTACTGATGCTGGTTGAGTTTGGTTTGAAAGTCTAGAATCTTCATTTTTAACCTTCCGCCTCATTTCGGGTGTTTATTTTCAAAAAATTTTTAAACGAAAATGTCAATAATTATATCCTCTACAACTTGGCTTCTAATTTTTGACATTTTCCTTTAAAATGTTTGAAAATGAACACCCAAAATGAAGGTCAAAAATGAGGATTCTAGACTTTGAACCAAACTCAACCAACATCAGTAAATTCTAGTTCCCACAAAGGTATTCAGTGAAACGCGTTTTGGCTAGTAAGAACCCGTTCTTACTAAAAACGGGTTTTTACTGCAACATATATAGTATATATATGCACCAATCCTAAGAAGCATTATTTTTAGAAATTTATCACTTTAAAATTTCTTAATAAAATTTTAAAAGTGATAGGTTATAAAAACTGTTAAAAAGGAAAAGAAATAAAAACTCCATTCTCTTCTTCTTAAGTTGCATAATCTTTGGAAAAGACAGCTGCAAAAACCGAACGTATCTTTTACTCCAATTGTCGATTTTTTTAAGTCATCGTTTTTCATTTATTTTTCCTTGGACAATGACTAGTAAAAGATGTCCATTTCCTGCATACAAATGGCGACTAGAGTGTTTGCATCAAAACACTCTTAATACTGATTACTTTATGATGCTAATAATATTCCATTATATAACATTTTTCAATTTTGTTGATTTTTCTTAGAATTTCTATATTTTGGACTATGCCAACTCAAATGATACTTAGTATTCTACTAAATACCAACATCTCAAAAGACTAAAATTTTTTTAATATTTACATTACAGCTTTTGAACTGTTGTAGCTAATGATCTACAATTTTCAGACACTTTTTTATTGATAATTTCTTATCTTAGATCCAAGTTCACCTTTCTAGATTAAATTGCGAGCCAACAAAATTTGGAGAGTATTGAGCCTCAAAAAATTGTTCTCTCTTTTTTCTTCTAATTTATCTAATCTATTGACTTTATAGGCTTAGTTTTCTCTTATATTAGAGCTTATTATATAACTGGGTATAGAATCTTATTTTAATGAAGATTAATAATAATAATAATTTTGTTAAGGGATAGTGGTGTGGGTTCTTGGTCAAAATTTTAAAATAAAGTAAAGAAAATTTTGAAATTTTTTTTTAGAAACTTTTTTAAAATTAAAATATAAAATACCAGGTAGGTTTAAGAAAAATAAAACATCAGATGCTTGTTTAACACGACTCTATATACATTTCGGGGTATAGGCCCATCTTCAGGGGTTCACAGGAGAAATAATAATAATCTAATACACTTAATATATTTGACTTACTTTTTCATTTTTTTTTCTTAGTAAAAATCTAATTGAAATGAGAGACGTCCTAAAGAAGAGATTTGAAGGAAATTTTTCTTTTTAAGCCCTATTCATAGGATTCGCTCGAGAGTATCCGTTTCGATTGAAACCAAACCAGATGTCCAAGTTTGGCAACTTGGAGCAGGTGGGGCACAAAATCTAAGCGCAAGTTTAATTGATAGCCTCATCTTCCTCCTCTCTAATTTGAATGTGGGAATGAATATGGCTAATTTTAACATCGCTTCTTTATTGCACAAAAAAATATGAAAGCGTGTATAAAACCGAAAATAAATTACCTGTTAAAAAGTTTGCTATTATTTTTTCTTTTTTCTTTTTATTATAGTAATTCTTCTTTTCTGTGAAAATGTATTTTTTGTTCCGAAATTCACTTTTAAACATAGCCCGTGCCATGATTTTCTTATTAGAAGGGGAGGGTTTGAAAATTTTTGAGAACGAAGAACTCTAAGCTACAAATTGTTTCCGAACAATGCAACAAATCTTTTGTTACATGGAAAGAGATAAATAAATGACGAAATTTCTTGAATTGTTTACTAATTTTTTTAAGACTTGGGTAGGGGATTAACTTTTCAATATCCTTTCTCCATGCCACCGACGAAGCTTTCAAAAATACTAATATATTAAAATATAAGGTTTATAAGGCTTTTATAGTAGAAGTCAAAGTTTATTAAAGTAGGTGCAAAAAACAACAGGAGTTTTGAGAAGAATAACTGCGACAAAGCCTTATAAAACCTGTTTGTTTATTATTCTATTTCGTTTTTTTGTTTTTATAGCATGCTAGCTACATAAACGATTGTAACTGGCTGGTAGCTGGCGTCTTTAATCAAACTCTGAGAATTCAATGTTTCGTCTAATAAGGTTGTCTAAATACAGGCGTTACCATCAAGTGCTGCCATCTACTAATTTTATAGCGGCCGAATTGGTAAATAATTAGAAACAGATTTAAGCAATGAGAATAATTTCTATTATGTTAATTCTCCAGAAATCTTACATAATTCATTAAACAAAAATCTGCTCTTAAACTGGAAGAATAATGAAGACAAAACCTCTGAAATTGTTTAAATAAAAAATCAAAAGAAAAAATGAATTTTTTATTCTAATAATTATAATGAGTTGGAAAGATTTGTTTTAGAAAGCTGAAAGCTAGTGGATTTCAAACTTTTCAATTCAATCTTTTCAATTAAAGTGGCCAGCTTACTATTACAACAGGTTAGTTTTTTGTAGACAGGGTCATTTTAGAGATGCCCTTCTTTTTGAAACATTTTCTTGAGATCTCTAGTAACATGTATGTTGAGAGGTTCAATCCCATAATCAACCCCTTTTAATCGTCTCTTTGACAAACAGGGGATACCCTGAGCCAATTCTAGCCCCGATCCACAGGGGGACTCTCGGGCAATTCCTACCCAAAACTTTAAAATTCAACGTAGAATGGTTGTTCCTCTAGTATTAGATCAAATGAAATAAATTTCAAA
Source organism: Forficula auricularia (assembly GCA_024734495.1). Lineage (NCBI taxonomy): Eukaryota > Metazoa > Arthropoda > Insecta > Dermaptera > Forficulidae > Forficula > Forficula auricularia. The sequence continues at coordinate 4,088,101 of JALMQS010000681.1, forward strand.
TAAAAGTATATAATCGAGGAAAATGACTAAAAAGTGCGCGGATAGAATATAGGAGCTCAGGCCCAGGCGATTCCAAATAGGATACGAAAATCACGATAGGCGTGACATCTCTTTGAGTTATTTGGAATTCATAATTAGAAGTAATTTAATAGCAAATTGAAGGAAAAAGTGATACTTTGTTCAAGACTCTAAACGCTGTTTGCGGTGAAATAATAATAATTTTAAATGATAAATATCTCAATCTGATATTTATTTCGATTAAAATTTCCTTACCTAGAATATATATTCAAAATCTACGCTCGACAGTTAGAGTCGCAGCAAATAATTGCTTTTTTGTATTTTTGTATGAATTTTAGTGAATTCAATTTAATATGCTCCCTAGTAGCACAATGTTTCAAACTATATATTAACTATATTGTTCCTATATAGATTTTGAGAATATAGGCACTATATAGTTACTATATAGTTTGAAACATTGTGCTACTAGGCTCTTTCTAAATAATGAGTATCGTTTTCGTTCAAGTGCAAGAGTCAAAAGGTAGTTTCTAGAATAATAGAAATTAACAAATTTATCTTAACTAGTCTGAAACAGGTCTGGACTTGTATTTGTCATCCTTGCAATTTCTTACATCTAAACGAAAGGAGATCATTTTATGTGCGCCCTTTTTAGTCATTTTCTTTGAATAGATTCTACTAAACATTTTTTGAAAATTTTTTAACTAATTTAAAACTAGCCTCCTTAGTATACTGAGTAATTCATCACATCCTACATTTGCAGTAGCTATGGGGGAAACAAATTATTTTCACATAAGAATAATTGTGCATGTTTTCCCCGTTAACTAGCAACTATGATTTTGGCCTATTAAAGATGTGGAGTTATGTTACATGAATCATAAATGCCGTATGGTATATAAATAGTATATATTTGATCTATGAATAGCCATTACCTTCTAGTGGAGATGGTTGCAGCCCCAAGTTTGGATCGATCAATCACTTTCAATAGGATGCAAGCAGAATGACTCAGATTGGAAGGGCTAATATAACATGCAACTTTTTCAGGAAATGACCGATCCACATGTTGCTTAACTTTGAAAATATTATAAATTAATTGATTTCAACAAGCCAAAAGCATTAAATAAAATATAATTTTATCATATTTCCATTAAGAAAAAAAAATATAAAAGCAATGAAAATAAATATAAAATAAAACGAGTGCTATATATGGTTTTAAGAGCTCTATAAGCCCTTAAAATCGATCAAGCAAAGCGTAAAAACCCTTCTTTTTTTCGCCATGGTTTTTGTCGCTGTAATGGTGTTTTTCTCCCTTGTAACATTTCTACGACCAACCCCTCCGTCTAATCGATATCCAATTTTACTTAGGCTTATTGTAGCTAACAGTAGCAACCAGATCATTTGGATGAAATTGGCCAATCGTGAAGGGCTCTCTAATCTATAGAGGTCGCTTCTTCTAAATTTGATTCGAAAAATATATATAGTACTAATCAAACTAGTATATTTTCTAATTCATTTAATTGAAAGCAAGTCTGATAAATTATCACAAAGTAATTTAATGTTATAAAGTTGATAACATCATACATCTATTGGAGTTTGATTTCGATATACTAAGTATGCGATATAAGTATGTCATGTTCAGGAATGATTATTTATTATTATTATTATTCTTCAAGCGCCATACTCGTTTCGGCGATTAGTGTGGGGAGTATCCTTTACATTGTAATTTTCACAGGGGTACTTTCCCATTGCCTTCCCCAGAAGGGATCAGATTATAGCCAGTCAAATATTTGCAGCGAGTCGGGCTTGAAGGCGAGCTAGCTTGAATAGAAGGCATGCTCCATAACCACTTGACCAACCTAACTTCCTCTTTATTATTAGAGGGACTAAATAATAGTAAAATGGTCGAGGCATTTTAAATCCATGTAGGGGAAGAGTGGACAAAGTGGCCACTGCGGGTAAAGTGGCTACTAGCTATTTTTCCCCCTGGCAAACGAATCCATTATTCCTAGTTTTCTATCATTGTCATACAGAAGTTCGGAGCTGTTCTGATCACTCGTTTGGAAATTATTCAAGATTTTCGTGTTTTTCAACATGCTGATCTAAGGGAAGCCTATTTTAATAATTATTCTAACTAATTACAATTTCCTAATACATACGATTATCAGTAACCCCTTAAAACAATGTGAATGAAGCTTTAAATGTATGAGATAGGGTTACTTGTTTAACCTGCAGAGTCGCATTTACGAAATGGCGGCAAAATAAATTCAGAAAAGGAGCTAATAATTTTTTTAATAATTGAGCAATTAATTGAATTGTACAATTTAAGTTAGAAAATAAGTTTTGTGATGAATGATAATATTGCTTTCATGTTAAAAAAACATTTATTTTATATTCTTTAAAATGCCATCAAACACCAAGTGGCCATTTTGCCTTGTCCAGTAGGGCAAAGTGGCCATTTGATAAGGTTGCAAGAAATTTCTTTTTTAGTTTTAAGTAACAAACAAAGTCAAAATATGTTGTTTTTTTCATAAACCTAATTAATAAAACTAACTTATTCCAAAATTTCATTTCTTTTTTTTAATTTTTATTTATTCAAAAAAAAATAATAACCTGAGCTTGGGCACTATGCCCACCCTTCCCCTATATAGGTATTTATTATTTGTAATATTTTTTAGTGTGAGAGAAAATAATTAAATAGATATCAATGACCTAAGACCAATCGAAATCAAATTATAATTTTTATGGAATGTAGAAATATTTAAGAAGTGAAAAAAATAGTACTGGGTGAAGTTGAACTGGGTGAAATTTAAAATATCATTGTTAGGTGTCTCCTTAGGTTCTGACCTCTCTTGGAATGACCATATTATCTCAGTAGCAAAGGCTGCAGCATGTAAGCTTGGCTTTCTTTTCCGAACCAAAGGATTTTTCACCCCCACTCAACTCCTTATATTATACAAGGCTCAAATTCGCCCCTGTCTTGAATATTGCTCGCATTTGTGGAGAGGGGCCCCCAAGTATTCTCTTGAAACCCTGGACGCAATTCAGAGACGAGCTATCAGACTGATAGGCGATCCTACATTAACTGACACTCTCGACTCCCTAGCCCATCGTAGATCTGTCTCCGCCCTTTCCCTTTTTTATAGATACTACCATGGCTTTTGTTCTGACGAAATTAAATCGATAATCCCACCAAGGGCTTCATTTGCGCGAAATACACGATTTTCTAAAACTCAACACCCCTACGCGCTTAAACTGGATACTAATCGAACAAACGCATTCGCCAATTCATTTATCCCCATGACATCTAGAGACTGGAACTCTCTTCCCCCGACCGTCTTTCCAGCAACTTATGACCTTCAATCTTTCAAGACCAGCATCCACAGATACCTTCGACTTCTACCCAATCACTAAATCTCCCCTTATCTTCACGTTACAAGGGTCCACCACGGACTACAGAGGTTGTACCTTCTTGGTGCAACTTCTTCTTGTATCAGTATCTTTATAAAAAAAAAAAAAAAAGAATGGATACCAGTAGCTACATCAAATCAGTGTTATGATAATGTTGATGATGATCCTTTCAAGGATTTAAAAACAGCCTTGTCTAAGGTGAAGCTCTAACTTTTGAGTTAATCTTTTCTTTTTATTTCGACTGCTCTAAGGTGAAATTTAATATTTTTTTTCCTATTAAATTTAGCACAATCTCATTTTATAGAATTTTACGACTTCTTATTTTTTTTCCCTAAAGAAGCTTAAAAAAATAAAATAAAATAATTTTACTTAGGCTATTAAGTGGAATTTTTAGATAAAAAAATTATATGGTATATTATTTAGCTTTGAAAATATTTTTCAAACATACTTCTCTTTGATGATACAGATGCGTTGAGATTTGGACAAATTAAAAACTTTTACTTATCAAGAATTTTATTTTTAATGCTTAAGTGAATAATTAAATGAAAAAGTGAAAATTGTATTATTATAAATATTTTTTCATTGAATTGAATTAAAAAATATGGAAGATAAAAATAATTTTTAAGAAAAAATAAAACAGTGTTCAAAAAAATTAAATGCAACAAATAAAATACACTAAAAGGTATAAAATAATTATTATCTTATTTAGTTACAACTAAACGACGAAATATTAACATGAAATTACTTTTGAAGTCGGTACCAAACAAACTATACCTATAAGCGAGCATACCCCCCAAACGTACTAAGTAAGATCCGTCGAGTGCGATTCATAAAAGGTATATGTTTGGCACCAACTTCAAAAAGTAATTCCATGTTAATATTTCGTCGTTTAGTTGTAACTAAATAAGATAATAATTATTTTATACCTTTTAGTGTATTTTATTTGTTGCATTTAATTTTTGAAGTCGGTTTTTATTTTTTTCTTAAAAATTGTTTTTATTTTTCTATTTTTAGTGATGTTATTAATAGTGATCCTATCATCAGAACTTGACCAAATTAATATGACAGCATCCCTAAGACACCCCTTTCGGATAAAAAAAGAACCATCGAAATCGGTTCATAAACAAAGAGGTTAGGTCTAAACAAACCTAATAAAAAAGGTCTAATACCTATGAAAAAAAAACGAAAAAAAATGGGACCAATCGGAAGCTAGACTGGACCCAATGCAAAAAAAAATTTCAAAATCGGTTGACAATTGGCGGAGATATGAGGTAACATAGGCACAAAAAAAAAAAAAAAAAAAAATTCAGTCGAATAGAGAACCTCCTCCTTTTTTGAAGTCGGTTAAAAAATGGATGAAATTCGGAATCATTTTAATTGGGAAAAATCGATTATCTTTAACATTTGAATGTTTTCTGGATAAGATTAACAACCCTGGTAACTGAACACATTATTTAAAAAAAATTCTGATTTTTTTTTTCAAAACAAATAAAAATAAAAATAAATTGACACGTTCTGATGTGCCCATCCACTTGACTTTACCATACACTCTGGCCACTCTCTTATATTTAATATTCAATATATACTATATATATTTGTCTAGATTAATTTGTAACAACGCTTAGAGAAATTTCCCTAAAAAAATTACCGTCTTGCCTAGAATCGAACCGACGAACTCTTGAACTAAGGGCATTAGCTCTAGCCATTACGCCATTGAAACATTAATAATTATATTTTGATTTCTGTTACTAAAACTATATATTTTTGATTTAGACTGTGTCGAGATAATATTGTATTCATTTGAACTCGAATGAAAATGAAAAAACACCAATAGATTTTAAATTAAGAAACATTAAATATATATTAATTAACGAGGCAAATTTGAAATATAATTGTCAGCTCGGATTTTAAACTGATGGCTCCAATCGATTTTCATTAACCAGGCAAATTTGAAATATAATTGTAATTTTGAAATGAAAGACTCCAATTCATTTTAAATTAAGAAACATTAAATATATTTTTTGTAATTAATTAAATTAATTGAACCGCGTAAATTTGAATAATTTCCATGATTCAGCCTGCGAATTTTTTGCAGTTCATAAATCATTTCATTATTTTTGTTTTGAAAAGGAAAAATGAAATTTAAATTTAAATTTTAAATTTAAATATATTCATAATTATTCCTCCCCCCCCCCTCCACTCAAAAATTAAAGAGGCGAAACTTTTAAGAGACAATGTATTTTCGGTAGTTTACGGGTATACATTTGGAGTGTGGTTTTTTAAGAGGAATACAATTTTTGGACCGAGACGCTGCCCGCCAGGGCACCAGCCCGGAGGGCCGAGCTTCGAGGGCGTGCCGAAGGCACGCACGAAAAGCTCGTTATCAAATAGGAGACACTTGATAGGTCCAAAGTATAATTGTTTAAAAGGTTGAGACTTGGTAGACTGAAGATGGCTGTGAGTCACGGCTGAAACGTCTCTCGTTTGTACTAATTAATAAAGAAAATGCTCCATCTGTGAAGCAGGAATTTTTTACTTTTAACAAGAATTATCCATCCATTCTACGAGGTCCTTTTAGTCTCAACCTTTTAAACATTTAAAATTAATTATAATGGGGGGAGGGGGTTAGTTTTTGCATTTTTAGACTATTGGGGGCCCACCGATTATATATACAAAATTTGCTTGAATTTGGTACAAGAGCCTAGAATTTCAATCCCCCCCCCATTTTGGTCGGTTGGTTTTTTTCATTTTTAGTTTTCTAGGACACAGTGATTATGTATACAAAATATGGTTGAGTTTTTTTTGTACAAGTGCCTAGATTTTCATTATGTATACAGAATTTGGCTGTGTTTGGTACAATGGCCTTGATTTTCATTTTTTCATCCTACACCCCCCATTTTGGGTGGTTAGTTTTTGCATTTTTGTACTTCTAGGGGCCCACTGCTAGCTCGGTCACAAAAATTTGATAACCCACGTACTAACAGACTAACTACAGACATTTTGGCAAAACAATTAATATCTATTAATATTATTTTTTCGATGTTAATATATTAGGACTTTTTTTTTGACCGAAATGCCATGGTTTCGCACAATTTTTTTTTATCAAAATAGTTTCAGCTGTTTTTGAAATATTTCGAAAAAAAGAAGCAAAAAAAACCCACTTTTTTCATGCACTATTAGAATACTTGACCATACACTGTATGGTAAAGTACCTAACAAAAAATGATCCTATCCGTAAAAATTTCTCCTAGGTACCTGCCTGGCTAAAATCATACATCATTGATTCGTTTACCTGGAAGGTCAGACGTTAAAAACCTAAATTTGAATTTTGAATCAAAATTATGAATTTCTACAAATTTTGTTTCTTGATTTATCGCGCACACAGAGAGACAAACAAACATTTTTCTTTCCAAAATGAGTTCTCTCCAATTTTCAGGCATTATGTTTATAAATGAAAAAAAATTTTGAAAATTTTTCAAATAATTCAATATGAAAAACTTTATTTATCTTGTATAAAATATTATATCTTAATTATAATTTCCAGGAAAGTTAAACAGAGACACATTTTCAATTGAAATTGTTCCACTCCATTCGTCTAAGAGGTGTCTTTGATATATCTTCAGTCAACCAAAAGTCAATTAGAAACGATTTATTTACCTCATCACTAGAAATGTTAAATTTCCTCTGATGAATCTCACTCGCTTTGTAATCAAGTCCTTAGAGATTTATTAGACAATTTTGAATTTATGATACATTGGAGAAGATCTTACAACTAATCTTAGATATTCATTTCGCATGAAATTAATAATAGAGATCGTTTCACAAGAAATTAAATATTTTCAATGAAATATATTATACAAGTCATTCCGAAAGTCTACTAAAATCTCTAATTATGGATAAATATTAATTGTAAACAATGACGCCAGAGAAATAAAAAAAATTAATTTGATGTTTTTTCTTCTACCTGTGACTTTTTCAATTTTTTTCAATTGATTTTGCCATGTAGGTATGAATTATTAAACGAAGAATTAAGAAGCACCTTTTATTTTATTGAGAGAATGATGATTTAATTTTCAAATATTTGGTCATATATACCATATAAAAAAATGTATTTGTGTATGTTCCAACATGACTCTGGAATGCCTGGAGTAATTTCAACCAAATTTGGTATATTATCTTGAAAGATTACTCTATGATAAAACACTCTAGCACTTCTAGGGATGGGGTTGGTAAGGAGATGACATATAAAAAATTCAAAAACGACCGATATTAGTGTTGAATCAATAGTTTTCGAGATCACTGAGATGAATAGTGAACACTGTCGATGGCGTTTAAGTACAAGTTCAGCCCCGGCATGGCGGATGAGAAGGGTTGAAAAATAAAATATCTTTAAATTTTCTTAGAAAATCATAAGATGGTGTCATCTATTAAATCCGATGGAATGGATTATTTTAAATTATATGTCAGATGGATTGTTTTTCACCCCCTCGGGAATCGAACCCGAGTGCCAGTAACAGCAATCCGGGCCATCTGGATCGCCTGTCAGGTGCGTTTACATATATCAGAGAGGTTTGCACCTCACAGGCGAGCCAGATGGACCGGATTGCTGTTACTGCTTCGGCTTCGATTCCGAGGGGTGAAAATCAACCCATCTGACATATAATTTAAAATAATCCATTCCATCGGATTTAATAGATGACACCATCTTATGATTTTCTAAGAAAATATCGAAAATGACCGAGATTTGTGTCAAATCAATAGTTTATAGGGTTTCTAGGCTGATTGGTGACAGTTCCGGAGATATTTAACAACCTTTTAAAAAAATATTTTTAGCCAGGAGGATACAGATGTGGGGATTTAGTTGGTGGGGCGAAGAGTGGTCGAAGGTGGGTTCAGTGGGCGTGGCGGCTGGTAAAAGGCCCGCCGATGGCGGGTGTCGCATCTAGTAAATGATAATTAATAATTACACAGGACGTTACTAAGGATGAATACCTCTCCAAAATTATTAGTAAAGTAATTTCGAATAGAGTGAATGATTTTAAATTAGGGTAGGGTAAGCAATGCGTGGTGTGAAGTAATGGTGAAAAAGCTGTGTAGGCGGACAGCGCAGAAGGAAAGAGGATAAATAAATCTTAGATAATGGGATTAAACTATTGTATTTTTGTATTGAGAAATGTTATATGATAGACTGTCGATATGTCGATTTTAGTCAATTTGTTTGCTTGAATCACTGTTTCTAATTTACTCGGTAAGCCAGGTGGACTAAAGTATTCTTTTTTAAGCGACATCAAAAAAGGAGGAGGTTCTCTATTCGACTGAATTTTTTTTTTGTGCCTATGTTACCTCATATCTCCGCCAATTGTGAACCGATTTTGAAAATTTTTTTGCATTGTGTTCAGTCTACCTTCCGATTGGTCCCATTTTTTCATAGGTATTAGACCTTTTTTGTTAGGTTTGTTCAGGCCTAACTTCTTTGTTTATGAACCGATTTCGATGATTCTTTTTTTATTGGAAATGGAGTATTTTAGGGATCGTGACATATTAATTTGGTCAAGTTCTGATGATAGGATCACTATTAATAACATCACTAAAAAGAGAAAAATAAAAATAATTTTTAGGAAAAAAATAAAACCGACTTCAAAAAATTAAATGCATCAAATAAAATACACTAAAAGGTATAAAATAATTATTATCTTGTTTAGTTACAACTAAACTATGTAACTACTATGTAACATGAAATTACTTTTTTGAAGTCGGTGCCAAACATATACCTTTTATGAATCGCACTCGACGGATCTTACTTAGTACGTTTGGTGGGTACGCTCGCTTATAGGTATAGTTTGTTTGGCACCGACTTCAAAAAGTAATTTCATCTTAATATTTCGTAGTTTAGTTGTAACTAAATAAGATAATAATTATTTTATACCTTTTAGTGTATTTAATTTGTTCCATTTAATTTTTTTGAAGTCTGTTTTATTTTTTTCTTAAATTTTTTTTTGTTTATCGTTATTTAGCAATGTCTGGAACTTAGAGAAAAATTAATTATCAAGTATGATAATTTTTCTGTATGTGTGTCTGGATTAACATACCAATAATAATGTGGTGATTGGAAAAACGGTGAAAGTAGTAAAAATAACAAATTCACGCTAAAATAGAAAAAAAATTTTTAAAGAGATTTTTCAATTTTTCGATTTTCATTAATGCGTTCATTATAATATTGATTTCAGTATTGCAATGGGTTTTATTAAGGAATTGTTCTTTGTATTTTTTTGTTTAATATCATATTTCATAACCTTGAATTTTCAAAAACGACTTATTTATTGCTTATTTAATAGTTTTAGGCTATTAATTATTAAGTATTTTTATAGTTTTTCCTTACATTTCGATACGTTAAGGCACAAAGAAGTATTATATTTAAATTGGAAGGAAATAACAAATATGTTATTTTTTTATTTTAATTTAAAATTTCACTCATCCACCTTAAGCTCCCAAACATCAAGCAATACACAAATTATAAGAAATTGCAGCACTAGCTTTTTTGCACACATTAGCTCACGTAGCTCTTTTGTCAGAAATGGCTGTATTGTAAGTTACATTGTGAGGGGGGGGGGGTGAGAGAAAGGGAGACATTTTTATAAAAAAAAAATAATAAAATTTTTTTGTAAAAATGATTTAAATAATGTAATTTTGAAAATATCTTAGTGTTTTTCGACTGTGTACTAGTGGTTTATTGACCTGTAATTGTGGCAGTAAGGCGATGAGTTGCCAAAAAGTAAATTAACATATATGAAAGTTTTCTCAATGTTTTTTTTTTTGAAGTTATTGTTGTAATTAAACGGTTTTAATACTGTATTATTTATTGAAAATTCATATATAAGGAAGGTTTATATGTCCTGTTGTTTTGGGGTTTTTTTGCAATCAAGATTTTCATTGTTTTGAGTGTTCGAAATATAGAACAAAGAAATTCATTTCCAACTTAATAGAATTATAAAATTTATAGAGGTGAGCTGTTTGAATTAACCGTGTTTTAATGTAATGACAGGAGTTTTATTAAAGGAAATTCCAAAAGTTATTTATATATATAAAAAAAAAAATTGTTATTGTAATAGAACAAAGAAATTAACATTCTGGTTCTCTGGTTGTTCACAGCTGATTTGTATAATAGTTTCTGTATATAAGATGCCGCAGGAGAATGTTGTTTTTTGATACTACTATGTCTTGCTAGAGGTAAGAAAGAAAATGATGTTTTTTTAATATGATGTAATTATGTTATAATGTTTCTTGTATGCAATTGTTTGTTGATATTGATTTTAGACTGAAGTTACTTTTACGCGTGAAGTAACACGCCATTTTTCTGCAGACGCCTGGCTGAAGATATTGTTACCTGAGGTGCCAGCAAACATTTCCAAAAGTATATTTGGACTTTTGTCAATACAGCCAATAAAAAATTATTTTATTTTATTTTTATTTATATATATTTTTTTATAAATTAAAAAAAAAGGCTTTTTTGGACTTTTTTTACTACATGTCCAGATAAAACTGTGGGCAGGTGAGAGTAACCCAAAACATATTTTTGCATTGCCAAGATACTGAACTTGATTATAAATCCAAAAATAATTTAAATAACTTTATTTAAATACATTTAATGGTCGGTCAAATTTAGCCGTGTGGTATACCACACGCTGGGCCTTAATGGGTTAAGACATGATAAATCCTCTAAGTACATAGAATTTTAAAAAATTTTGGTCAACATGTATTGTGACTTTTTTCTCCTGTAGTAATTGAAATAAAAATATCTAAAAGTACGAGGTGCATAGATGTATGATTAAAGTCACGCCATGTTTTTGTAAATAATTTTATTAAATTAAATATACCCATATATCTAGATACTAAGAAGAATATTAGACTAGTAAATACTTGATGTAAGGCTTTTTACATTTTTCTATAAAAAATATTGTTACTATTAATATAAATCAATAAATAAATATAGTGAATTTATTTGTGGGTGTATTTATAGATCAATACTATCGAGAAGTATTTCTCTTGTCTGTCCAAACTTGTAGCGGAATTAATCTTGAAAGATTAGACCTTTTCCTCGATTTGATGAACCCAAGATTAGAAAGGCGTCTTCTAGATGCTATCTCCAAAATAAGTGACGTGATTGTATCAGAATTCGAGTTTTCCCCGATGAAAGGAACAAATGTTTCCAATTGGAAACGAATCGATTTGGACATTCACTTATCTTTCATCAATTTTCAGTTCGTTTATATAGGGAGAAATGTACATAGAAACAAGAAATTTCGAAATGCATAATCAATAAAAAAACATAAAAAAATATATAGGTAATTTAGAAAATATATGTAGAATGTAGATATATCGTATATAAAGTAAATATATAGTGGGTTGAACGAGCTATTCAGCCAAAGCAAGGGTACAATAAAATTCCCAGAATAAAGACGTTTCTGCCTGAATTTATCGGGCCATCTTCAGTTTATTGAATAAAATTTTCTAACTGATATGACAAAGAATAATTGACCTATCAATGAGAAGTGTTTTGGCCGCGCTTTATTTGAAAAAGATATTTTATCACAAGACTATTGCGGATTATGCTATTAAAGTCTGTGGAGTCTTAAATCTGGACCAGGAGAGAAAAAAAGATGTGATCCACTTAGCTACAATCCAACGTCATTTTGCGTATAGCCCGCTAAAAAAAAAATTATTTTCACTCAATATTTGACAAAAATTCCCTACAGTTGATTCGTGGTTGAATCAAATGTAGAAAACATTCGGTTCATGTTATTGGGCTACAGAATTATATAAAGCGGTGTTTACATTAGTAGTGATTCTTATCGTTATATAAATTTTAATTGTTAATGTATAATTCTGTAGCCCAAAAACTGAAGATTGCCCGATAAATTCAGACCGAAACGTTTTTATTCTGGATATTTTATTGTACCCCTTGCTTTGGTATATAATTCCGTAGCCCAATAAACTGAAGATAACCCGATAAATTCAGACCAAAACGAGTTTGTTCAGGGAACGATCTCCAACAATATAGTAAATATATTTTATAACTGATCATAGGATATTTCTATATGCAGTCTAAAAAGAAAAACATGCCGAAGCATTTATCAAATGAAAAGATTCGACTAAAACTAACTATAGTACATAAATCAAACATTTTTAATGAGATATTTTCACTAATGCATAACGATTCGACAACTAATTCTGAAATTGTTATCATTTGCTTGCTCAGTCAAGCAGAGAACAAAATTTTTTGATTTCAATTTTTTCTACAAATATAGAAGGGCAATGGAATAGCAACGGAGTGCTATTTTTGGCACTCAGGTTCGATTCCTAAGGGATTTAGCCAGTAGCCTGCGGTCCATGTTTTGTAAAGTAGCTATATTGGTTTTGGAAATGAAATAAAAATTGTTGCATAGTTTCAAGGGGCAATTAAAATGAATTATTTTTCTGAAAAGGATGCGGTTAGAAGGATTGAACTCCCTGCCTGGAAGATATATCTTCCAGTTCAAGCATGTCAAAGACAAGTCGAGACGAGTTTTATTCGAATAAAAATTGTTCTCGCTGAGGAACTATTAAAATAGTAATAATACAAAAGAGGAATAAATAAAGATGATTCGAGAATCTCTGGCGTAATCCATTTCTATGAACTCTCAATATAAAAGATCGGAAATAACTAAAAGTGCATAAACAAGTCATAGCTTGCTTATAGTAATAGAATTAGGAGAGATTTAACATTTTCTTATAGGACAGGCTGATTCAATGTGGAAGATGATCGATTTCCATCTCAGGTACTGTAGAATTTAAGTCACAAGATTTAATTTCTGACTCCTACCCTCACTCACACAAAGGAGTATCCGTTGGGGCGAAGGTCCTAAAATATATTTAAAAAAATCTAATGTTAAATTTGAAAAATAACGAAAATAATGTCGTATTCGATGAAATTAAAAAAAAAAAACGAAGATAGAAATAAAATTTCCAAAAATGAAGGGTACTTTTTTGGACAGCATCCCCAGTCTGAAAAGTCGCCAACGCTATTAGATTCAACACAACGCTTCTGACATGTAATACAATTTATCTTTGACAGCTTGGATTTGGTAGATGACAATCTTTTGTGATTTCTTTAGATATTCAAAATCTGCTTCTACGGATTTTTTTATGTGTAAATATTTAAATGTGAATTTCTATTAGTTTTATTAAAAATCAGAAAATCCTTTTGTATTTTGATTATTTATTTATTTATTTTTTAAACATGATAATGAACATGAATAAACATTATCTAAGAAAAAAACAAAAACGCAAGTTATATCCATATTGCTGTCAATTTTTTGTTTGATTATATGGTTGAAACTTTCATGGGTGAAGTTGAAATGGTAAACATCCATCCCTCTTCTTATCAAGTTCCTCAAGAAACATATTCATTGATTATATATCCAGAGAATATGTATTTGAAGAATGAAAAGAAGGTAATTTAGTTTTAATGATTTTTGAAATATATTTTTTAAAAGTAAACTACGATATTTGATTATTTATTAATAGAGTTAGTTGATCGAATAGGGAAATATATTTCTAAAAAAAAATTATATAAATAATTAATCATCTTTAAATTAGAGATTTGGGTTTATTCCCCTTTTCTTGAAAGTCAATTTTAATTAAATATTCAAGTGTTTGAAGAAATTGTTGAAAAAGTGACTGATTAAGAATTCCATGCTTGGAATTATTTAGGAGTTCCTATCATTCATATAATGATGGCCAAATCAATAAGTAAATCATTTTAAAGTATTTAGGGATAAGCTATAATTGATAGATATACATTATTTTACGCCCAGCCAACTTCTTACACTGTATAAGGCTCAAATTCATCCCTTCTCGAATACAGCTCTCATCTGTGGAGAGGGGCTTCCAAGGATTCTCATGCCACACTGGATAAAATTCAGAACCAAGCAATTAAACTACACTAAGGTACAAGAAAATCGAGCCACCTATAAAAACTTTATTAAATAGTAAATCGTTTTTAATTATTTTACAAGTAACCATATATTTACCAAAAAACGGCTTATTGAAAGTGTACTTGCCATTTGTCGTTGACTTAGCCCTTGATTAATTATTAGGCACACAATCTGAACTGCTTAAACTTCAGAAATAATCATTTTGTATATTTTATCTTTCTATTAATGATTCTTAATTCAAAATGATTCATTTTTTTGATATTTCAAATGGAATTTGATCTTTTATTAAAACTTTATTTAAATTTAAAGTGAAATTGAGAAAGTATGATAATTTCTAATTGTATCTTTTAATTTAATTGTACTTATTTTTACTATGAAATTAAAAAATTATCACTCATATTTATTGAATATGTTAGTTTAAGAGTTAATAGAACAATTTAGATGGTTATTTGTAGCAATTTTAAAATTGATTTCTTATTTAATAAAGCTTATATTGGTGGGTCGATTTTTTTGCACAGTAGTTTAATAGGAGACCCGGCCCTAACTAACTGACTCGACTCCCTGACTCACCGAAGAACCGTTGCTGCCCTTTTCCTGCACTACAGATACTATCATGGTGTCTGTCATAATATGTTTTTAAAAAAGTTTAAAATATTATTATTATAATTATTTAATAAGATGGTGTATTTTAGGATTAACTTATCTGTAGTCAGGAAATGCTTTGTTAAAGCACTACTGAGACAAACCTAAATTTTGCTGATATCAGATTTTTATATTAACATAATGAATATCTGGTACGTTATTGTCAACACTTTCAAAACATGTTATTATAATGAATTTAACTTATTAAAAAAAATATTTTCAATAATTTTACCTTTATTTAATTAGGTGAGGTGTTTATAAAATGTGCAAGGGGACTTTTGTTTATTTATTTATTATTGATTTCACGAAATTTCAATTCAGTTCAGGTATTTTGACAAAGACCCACCCTTTGATCAAGAGTAGATACCAAATTACTAATTGTTTAAAAATATGGAAGATATAGAATATTATTGTTAATATGAAGAACAATGGACTTGATTCGTTTCCTAGCTTCCGGCAAAGAGCATATCTCTTGAATTTCCCCATTGCTGCTGCACACGCCACTTTCATGCAAAATATTCACCTGCCCATAATGGAAAAGATGTGAAAAGGGCGTTTACTGATTCATTTAGAAGGGAGCTTGAGAGTTAATGTCGAGAGGATGCAACAAGAGCAGTAGAACAGAAGAGAGTCTAACCAACCGCAGAGAGGATGTGGAGAGAAGATGAGAGCCCCCCCCCCGGTCTCTTCATTGCTGTTCATTTAAATTCTTTTCAGCCTTTTGGTAGGAAATGAATTCTAGTTAATGACCGGTTAATGGCATAAAAAGATCATATATATATATATATATATATATATATATATATTATATATATATATATATATATATGTATATACTCAAGGGAAAAGGGAGGCAGAAATCAGGATTGAGCCAGGAAAGAGGGCAGCTAGGGCGAAAATGGGCGTCCAGCCCAAAGGGATCATAATTCAATGTTATAGTCACGCGGTCAAAGGGTCCAGTTTTAAGTTAGCAATACACGTACTATTATTTCGTTTCAAGAAGTAACCCGAATGTGCTAGAGGTGGCCGAATCGCCAATCCTTATTGGGTTATCACGGTCTTTTATTGAGTGGCCGATTTACATTAAATACGCTGGAATTCATTCATTACACAGTGTTTTCTATTTAATGGGGATTTTCGATAGCATTCATCACATTTGAGGTTTGTGGAATCCCCTTCATTGAAAATGCTGACAATTATCTATCATTTTGTTAAATTGGATATCCATTGTTATTAAAATGTATTTTCATTTGAATATTTTAGAATTAGGTATATACAGGGTGAGCCGGTGGTAAAGGGCCAAAATCCAGTAGTGTATTTTACACGTGAAAATAAAGTAAAAACTCAAATGTTGTTATGCGATTTTTATTTGCTTTCAAGTTATATCGTAATTTAGAATAAATAAATAGCATTTTCGCTATTTTGGCATCTTGCATCTTGGACGGTATAAGCAATAGAAATATGAAATTTGCATGTTGCAAAAAGGTCCTTAAGGATTATTAATGAAAAGGTGACTTAATTTGACTCAAAACATTGTAAAATAGATGATTATAAAATTTAATGAAATTTGGATGCATGTTGCAAAAAAGTCCTTAGGGATAATAAATGAAAAAGTCACTCAAAACGTTGTAAAATAGATTATTATAAAATTTAATGAAATTTGGATGCATGTTGCAAAAAGGTCCTTAAGGATTATTAATGAAAAAGTCACTAAATTTCACTCAAAACTTTTAAAATAGCTAAATATAAAATTTGGAGAAGTTTTGATAAGATTGCAAAAGGTTCTTAAGGATTTTTAATTATAGGACTAATTATAAAATCTGTCAAATTATTAGGGGCTGATTTTAATTAATTTAGGGGTAGAAATAATAATAAGAATTCACTTTCATAATTATATACTCGTTCGCGTTAAATGTATCAATGTTTATTCTACGAGAAGCTATCGTCAACTGATTCTCAATGCTCGGTGCATTCTCTTATATACAAAGTAAAGAGAGGGGGAATGGGGGGATAGAATTGTAATATTTTTAAAAATAGTCTTCAAAATGGATATTTAGTTCAGAAATTTTATTTCCTATCTAGCCAACAACTTAATTAGAATCTGCCCTTAAGTAGAGGATGGTCAAAGGGTAGCAGAACCTCCCTCTCACCCCAATTTAATAAAATATCTAATACATACATTTAATAATGTTTTTTCGTTGTTATAATACATTTTAATAAAACTAATAATCTGATAATACTATCGTAACCTAGTGTACACAGAACAGGATTTTCACTAAACTCTTTATAATAAATTTCTAAAAACATTATACATATTATTATATCAATATTTATATTTATTTATATTTATATTATATCAATATATATATTTTTAATTTAAGAGTTTTATCTAATAATTAGCAAGGCACTGGTGCTTTAATTCCATAAGATGGAGCTTCTACTGTTACGGATTTTAAATTATTATAAAATTTATTTATTAAATTTTTTTTTAAATTAATTTAATAAAACAAAAAATGAAGGAATAAGTGAAAACTTATTTGATTCGCTTCGCTGTTCATAAATTTTTGATAATTTTTTTGATAAAGACACAAAAGTTATAATAGTCACACTTTAATTCAATGAGTAAATTCAATCCCACCAAAACAGTTATTTGAAAAAACAGGCCAAGTTAGAAAAAATAGTGAAATCTAATGTGCAGTCATGTTAAATTCCAAGTTGACATTTTTACAGATCTTTTCGTCCATTGAGTCAAAAAAATTTTTTTTCCTTTTAATGTCTGTGTTCAAAATGCACTTTTCATTGTTGAACCTATAATTATTAAATTTCGAATTATTACTAATTTATAAGAAAATGACGTACCTAGGCTGATTTTTAAAATAATTTATTTTTCAAAGTACTTTATCCCAATTGTTTAATTTCTATAATGTTATTGAATATTGATTTATTTTTTCAACGATTATTGAGAGGAATAAAGTAAATCATGATTAATACTATTATTAAAGGGTGGATGTTTAACTCACTCTATCATTAATAAAGAATTGTTTTGAGATGTTTTCTCTTAAGATGTGTCTCGTAAAATAAGGAATTATTTCTATTAAAAATCTGGAGTGAGAAACTAATAAAAAAGAAATAAAAAATTGAAGACAATAATTCGGACTTAACAATTGATAAACGATAAACTAAATTTTGGACATTAGTCCTTTAAGCTCCAAAAAAATATTATAAAAAAGAAGATTAAAGTAAAATGTAGTCCAATGAAAGAAAGAAGTAAGTATTAAAGGATTGTGATAATTTTTGAAAATTTATATAGACTATAATTTTTTTTATTTTGTGTTCTTTTTTATTGACGAATATTTTGATTGATGAATTATTAAATATTCGAATTACTACATACTCGTAAAAATATTTTTCGACTTACAAATAATTTGGAAAATGTACGAAATCTATAATCGAATAAAAAAATAACTTGAAAACAGTTTTTTCAAACCTAAACAAGGCATAAGATGAATTAAATTTAAGGGGATTATAAATTTAAAATATCCCCGGGAGAGGGAAAGCTAAATGATTCGAAATTGAGGCTCGTAGGATCAAACCTACCATTATCATTCAATCCAATCAACTGTAATAAATAGTGTACTATTGCTTGAAATAAATATTCATTATTCACAAATTCATCTGGCTTTTCAGCATTTATCTGCACTAAATAAACACACACACGCATATAAATACAAATGGGTGGAGCGAAAATTCGTAAGATATGTTGCCTTCAAACTCCATATCCCGATGATGAATTTGTCTTATCAACACATATATTTCACTTGGCATCTCTTACCTCTTAATCTGAGGAGAGAGCAAAGCGATTTCCTCTTTCTATATAGTCTTATCAATCACAGAATAAACAGTAATCAGCTTCTGGAAATGGTCACTTTCAATATAAATAGGCACATGACGCGAAATCCAGGATTGTTTTTTACTCCATGCCATAAATATTCATATCTCAAATATTCCGGTATGAATCGGATTCTGGAGACTGGAAATAGCCATAGGGATGTGGACGTATTCGCTACTTCGAGGGATAAGATTAAGAAATATTTTATGTGTAAATTTAAGACTGCTTAAATAAAATTGAACTATTCACTTTTTGGAATATTTAATTGTTTTAATTATAATAAAATGTAACTCTAATATTTAAGCAAGTATATGTTTGTTTTTTTCTATTCATTGTATTATAAATATGTAATTACTTTCTGTAAGTGGGCTCATAGCCCGTACAATTGTTATAAATAAATAAATAAATAAATAAATAAATAAATAAATAAATAAATAAATAAATAAATAAATACATTGCTAACGGGTGAAATAGGAAAAAATACGAAATCTAAAAATTAAAAAGAAATCATGGAAAAATATATTTTTTCAAGACTCGCTGTACCCTCTGCTCATTTTTGTGATTTGACAATTTTTTGCACTAAGTGGTTTGAGCTAAATAGCTGGAACTTGGCATTTGGCCCAAAGGTATAGATTTTTAACACAAAGTTGGATGCACATATAATTTCAGCTTAAGAGCTCTTCATATTATAAAGATTATTATTTTTTCTGATTTTTTAAATTATTTATATATCGAAAATTCTAAAAATAAGAGATGTCCGAAATCTAGTAAGTTTTGGCACATTAAAAAAAAGAAGAAAATTCTACAATCTTAATTTTTGAGCAAATTATTGGAGTTATAGAGTGAATTGAATGAATAGAAATATAGTTTTCTCTCTTTTGGCCTGTAAAAATACTTGTATGTAGTATTTTATTTTTTTATGTCGTCGGCTTAGAGTGTAAACCTGCTAACTAACAAGAGGAAAATTTTACAGGGCAGATAATAAAGAAACAAAATTCAAAATTGTTGTTTTGAAAAGAAACTTGTTTTAACATTTTTTTTTCTATAACTTACGATGGTAATTTTAAGTATCAGTTTTACTTGGACGATGCTGCAATTCTTTTTTTCGAACGGTATTAATATGTCATATATGATCAAAAATGGATTTAGCAGGTTTACACTCTAAGGCGACGATGTGTTTTAATCTTATCTATTTGGCGGATTGAAGAATTAAAAAAAATGGTAATTCTTAAATCTTTATAATCTTAATTTTTAATTAGGTTTTGAGAATTTGAATAGTGAAAACGAGTAGAAATGAAACACCCTTGTCTGGCCCTCTAAAAATACATCTATAGTATTTCTTAAAAATAATATAATAATAAACAAAGAAATACCATAATCTTAATTAAAAAGGCTAGAAAAAATTAAACATTTTAACCAATACCTACCATAAAAATTATAATGTGATACATTTTTTCGGATACCAATTTCTAATGTGTAGGAATCAGAATATTAGTTAAATTTTACCTACGTGAGTAGTAATGATTGTCGGGTGAATAAAAAAAAATAGAGTAGGTAATTTAAGGGTAGAGAATCAAGGATGTTACAACATTCTTGATCTCGTATACCCAGGTAGAATATTATTAGTAAAGTAATTTATTAAATCAATAGCACCAGTTTTATTTTTAGTTTTAACAGTAGAACGGGAGTCCGCCTACTCGTGGCTGAACATGGTAATGGCGAGACGCTTTACAACAGTGTTTATCAACCTTTTTATTAACATGAACTCACTGAAAAGTATCTCAAACTTGGTGGACCACTAATTAAAATTTTAAATCGTGGAAAGTAAAAAGGTTGGCATAATTAGGAATACTATGTTTAGATTATGCTTATTTTTAAATAATGTAAACAATTTTTTTCTGAAAATATTAGAATCATTTTTTATTATCAAATATTATTTCCTCATCATTTATTAATTGACAATAAAGCGGGAACATCTCATAAATTCCTCTATGAATTCTTTTCTGCAATGCTTGTAATTTTTTACTAAAGGCTTTAATTTTGTTATTCATAACAAATATATTACTTTGCCGTCCTTGGAATGAAAGGTTCAATTCATTAAGAATGAAAAATAAAGGGTATTTTTTTAGAGGTTCACAAATTTAAATTTAAATTAAACAAAGAAAAATGAAACTGGTTTTATTGGAAAGATAATTGTATGCTATTATTGTTTGAATATGATTAAGCCCATATGGTCGCCGAGGCTGGCGAGTAGATGGCGCAATCTGAATTTCCAAATTTCACACGCTTTTCGCAGCAATTGCGGCCGTATTTCGCCAATAATTCGCCGAATGTTGTGTTCCAAGTGTTCAATCGTCTCTGGTTTAAAGGCGTAGACAAGTGATTTGACATATCCCCAAAGAAAATAATCCAGTGGGGTTAGATCTTGGTAGCCAATTAACAGGACCATTACGTGAACACTTGGAACAAAACATTTGTCGAATTATTGGCGAAATACTGCCGCAATTGTTGCGAAAAGTGTCTAAAAATTGGAAATCCAAATTGCGTGATCTACGCGCCAGCCACATGACATCAAATCATTAAAGAAGTAAATCAAAAGTTCCCTCAAATGACACTTATTCTGCTCAAAGCTCGAGATTTTCGCACACAAAAAAATATAATATACTGATGAAAATTCACTAAGATTTCAAGGTTATGTTGTTGACAAATATACAACCTTACGATAATTAAGTTTTAATTCTGACATTTTTAATCATAACTTACTGGTGGGACCAACTTTGTCAAAAGGCGGAAACATATTTATACACCTTATAGAAAAGGGAAAATGTTTATTGATTGTATTTAAAATATTAAAAAAATAGAAATCTTTTATAGAACAATTTTAAAAACGTATATTTCAAAACAAAACGTTTTAGGAGAAATTCTCCCTTTATAAATGAAAATTTTTCAAAAAAAAAAGTTTCTTTCTCTAATGTTTAGAAAATTTAGACAATTTGTATAATTGTCTATATCAAGATATTTATTTTCTTAGGGTTGCTTTCTAAACATTAGAGACATTTTGTTTTTTGGAAAAATTTCCATTGATAAAGAGAGAATTTCTCTTGAAAAAGTTTGGTTTTGAAATATACATTTTTAAGATTGTTCTATAAAAGATTTGTATTTTTTTAATATATTAATATATAGGGATTATATAAGTAGATAAATATAATCTTTTTCAATTTTATCAGAGATGACAAGGAAATAAACAGGATAATCAAATATTCAGAGATGAAGAGTTGTTTTTGATTTTCCTCGAGTTTGTGTGGGAATGTACAATAAAATTAATTAAATTTAATTAAATTTCCTCAGGGGAAGACTGTATAAATACAAATAAATAATTGAAATTTCTTCAAAATATCATTGAGTGAAATTGTTATTTAGAAAACAAGATTTTTTTCTAATTATGGACAGAGCAACAAATCAGAAACAAAGCCAACATCAAAAGTTTTAAATTGAAAATAGAGAAATTCAAAAAACAACATAAATTCGTAAATCGATTGCATCTGTGGTAGCTAATCTTATTGTTCCTTAAGCTCCAAAAGGATTTACCTTGAAAGTAATTTTCTTGTTAGATACATATATGTTAATAATTCAAGAATTAAGAATTTTTATTATTAAGAGGATTTTAATAAGCAGCAATACAACATTATTTAAAGAGAGAAGGTTATACTCCTATCTCAATATAAATAGTTAAGTAGGGTGATTTACACCACCCGTACCGCCCATCTATTTTGGCCTCGAAATATGATTAGAAGATAGCAAATAAATTTCATTATATTAGTCTAGTTGAACTATTATTTAACAATATTTTCGTTTTTTGTCTTTAAAATCTTTAAACGTCTCTGAATCTCCGTAAATAATGGTCTGAGAGCCTTTTTTTTTTTTTTTTTATTTATTTAATGTCACCGGGAACAAAGCCCATTTAGACAGCACATAAGTAAAGTGTTAGTAGGGTTAGTGGGGGAGCCGAGTTTTCAGCCGGTAGAAATTTTTTATTCGTCAGCCAGGATCGAACCCCGGCCTCCCATTCCAACATCGTCATAATCGATCGATGTCGAAACGAGGCCAGAGCGTTAGCCAACTGAGCCAACCCGGCTCCCCGTCTGAGAGCCTTAAAACAATTGAATTTATAAGATTTTTTTAAATTTCTGAAATTTTTTTTGTCTTTAAAATATCCGGATACAAATTTTAAAAATTTTAAGAAAATAAATCCTTAACGCTTGATTTCAATGCTCCAATTTGATTGATGTATAATTGGCTTCAAACCGGAAGTATGTAGGACACAACGATATTTCAAATTGAAAGATAGGTCGACTGGTGTATTATTGATAAAACTTTGAAAAAGAAAAAAATCTTTTATACGAGAGTCCTTACCCAATCAATAGACTTCTAACTTAGCATATGAAAACAACTCTAGAAACAAGTGTAGAAACGTACTGCATTCTTATGAGATTTTCTAATTAAAAATGTGGAATCTAGGTGGATTAAGCGAGAACTTCTCTTTCAATTAACAACTCCACCATCAAAGCATCAAATCTGAAATCTTGGCTTACTTCTATTAACCGACTTTGTTTAAGCTACAAATTTCATTGATCTTCAATATTCGGTTGCTGAGATTTAAGATTTATTGTAGCGATAGTAGCAGAGTTCTGAATTCTTAAAGAGAAATTATCAGTGAGCTTATCCTATGTGTGATGCAAATAAAAATATACCAATATATACAGGGTGCATAGGAAAGTCCCTTTAACCTGAAAATATTTGCGAACGGAGAGAGCTACAGCCACGCAAGTGAGGTAACGGTATAGTAAAGCGACCATGCCCGACCTAATGCAAACGACACCAGCCCCCCTAGTGGCGAAATGTGGAAGTTAGCCATTGCAAATCGAAAACGAAAAGAGATAGAGCAAAATTTCCAATTAGAAAGTTTTAGAGCATCAATTAATTAGTACGAAACAATATTTGGTTTACACGGATAAGATAAATTGGCGCCTGTATACCCCAAAAATATCCAAAATCGATGCACTCCATTTTGTGTAAATATTTGAAAGGAATAGCCAGAGGAAAGAAGAAATATGCACAATTTAATGAATAAATACTAGTATGTACTTACATCAATACATTTTGATAACATCACACACAAAAACAAAATAGGTAAACTAAACTAAATGTAAATATGTAGAGTAGAACAGTCGCGCATAGATTAACGACATTTTTGGATACAGGCAGTAATTTATCCTCTCCGTGTAAACCAAATATCGTTTCGTACTAATTAATTGATGCTCTAAAACTTTCTAATTGGAAATTTTGCTCTATCTCTTTTCGTTTTCGATTTGCAATGGCTAATTTCCACATTTCGCCACTAGGGGCGCTGGTGTCGTTTGCATTAGGTCGGGCATAGTCGCTTTACTATACCGTTACCTCACTTGCGTGGCTGTAGCACTCTCCGTTCACAAGTATTTTCAGGTTAAAGGGACTTTCCTATGCACCCTGTATATATAAATATGACTGATTATTTTGAAAGTGTTTAAGTCCATTTTTTGGGGGGGGGTCGGTAAGCTAGGCGGTAGCGTGACAACGAGCTAACCAGGGGACCCGGGTTCGAATCCGACTCGAGGCAGCCAGCTAAAATCTGACCCCCGGGGGTAGAGACAAATTTTAAAAATATAGCTAGTATCAGTAATTGGGCTTATGGCTAGAAAGGCCGAAAAGCCAAAAAAAAAAAAAAAAAAAAAAAAGTCCATTTTTTGTTATTTCGAGATATTAGTATTTATATTTTTATAAATAGATATATTTATATATTAAAAGAAAGAATTTAATATACATTGGCTAATTTTAACTCGAGCTGATTTTTTGAAAAACATTCCCACTATTTTCAAAAAAAAGATGCCCAAATCTTTAGTTTTATATTTATTTATATTTCGATATTTTTATTTATAAGAATTCATGATGATATTGTTCTCCAGTGACCGGGATATTATAAATATAAAAAGAAGACATCTATATCTAACTAAAACTGACATTAACTAAAATATTTCAAAATTGGACTTACACCACTTTTAAAATAAATGGTCCATTTATATAATTACATCAACTTTAATACTTAGATAGTTATTACTTTCACTTCCATATCTATATATATAAAATTAAGGTTTTGTCTGTACATTGTTCCAAATCACGCCACATTTTGGTTGCACACGTTTCAAGCAAAGTTATGAACGAAAACACCCTCAACAAAATTCCTGTATGTATGTCTGTATGTTTCCGTGGTTTCCGCGAAAAGTTGCTCACGATTCACGTCAAAGCGGCTGAAGGGATTATTATGAAATTTCATATTTGTATCAGATGTCTTCTAACTTACGTTTTGATATTTTGATCCCAAAAGAGGGATTGGGGGGTGGAGGTGGGCGCAAGAATGAAAATTATCAAATAACTCCTAAGCTATTAACTCTATGGCAAAATTTATAATGAGCAAAGTTGTAGGGGATAAAATTTCTGACAACTTTTGTTTAAAAAAATTTCCCCAAAAAACCACCAAAAAAGGGTGGAGGGTGAAAAATATGTAAATTCTTGCCCTTGCAGCAAACTCAACCACATTTTTATACATAATCTGTGAGCCTTTGGAGAGCTAGAAATGCAAAAACTAACCACCCAAAATGGGGGGAGGGTCAAAAAATGAAAATTCTTGCTCTTGGTCCAAATTCAACCAAATTTTATATACATAATCTGTGGGTCACTAGAAGGCTAGAAATGCAAAAACTGGGTGCAGGGGAGAGGGGGTAGTTTAGGGCATGGGATGGGCGGGATTGAATGGGGGTGGAGTGAGGGAGTAAGGCGGAGTAGGGGGTCCAGGGGGTGGAGCACGAGGTCCAGGAGGCGTAGTTGGGGGTGGGGTCCAGGAGGCTAGGCAGGGGTGGAGGGCACGGGGGGTGCAGGGTTGGTGGAGTGGGGTTTCAGGTGAGGGTCCAGTGGCGTAGTGGTGTGGTTCGGGGGTGAAGGTCCGAGGTGGGGGGTGCAGGATGGAGTGTTTGGGTGGTGGTGTGGGGGCGGTGGTTGGGCACGGGTGCATGGTGCGGGGGGTAGGGTTGCTGGGTGGGTTTCGGGGGGTGTGGTGGGTGGGGGTGGAGTCTGAGGGTGGGGTTCGTGGGTTGGGGGTCCAGGGCGCCCCCTGGCTAGCAAGAGGGCCGCCGGAGGCGGGCCTTGCAGCTAGTATTATATATAAACGAATTTACCTACATCCAATCGTGAATTGAAAGCCATGAGAAATTAAATATCGTCGCCTTAGAGTGTAAACCTGCTAAATCAATTTTTTATCAAATATGACATATTAATACAGTTCGGAAGAAAAAGAGATGCAGCATCGTCCAAATAAAACTGCTATTTATAATTACCATCATAAGTTGTAGAAAGAAAATATGAAAAATAGTTTCTTTCCATAACAACAATATTAAATTTTGTTTGTTTTTTGTCTGTCCTGTAAAATATCCTTGTTGTGAGTTAGCAGGTTTACACTCTAAGGCGACGATATATATTATAATTAAAAAGACTGATGAAAATTATATATTAATCAAATTTCTTTCTTCAATGAAAACAACCTTAAAATGTTTATTATATATTAAAACGTTTCAGATGAAATTTTCTCATTATTAAATGAAATTTGGAAGTATTTGGAATTAAATTTGCACCTAATTTCACAAATTCCCATTGGTGAAGGGAGAATTTCTCTGGAAACCTTTGGATATTAAATAAACATTTTGAAACTGTTTTCATAAAAGAACTATTTATTTTACATATATATACTCTTAAATAAGTAGGTGTATGTTTATTTGCAACAAGCAAAGGACAACCTAATTGATTTTTTCTTTTTAAGTATCTGAACTCTAAATTAATTTTACTGAGAACTTTCATAAAATAAATATTAAACAGCAAACAAATTTGTTTCCATTTGCTTCTTGAGTTTCAAGGATTAAATTCTTTTTTGAAAAGAAAACAAAAAAAAAAAAAAAAAATATTACCTCGAAATGAAAGTAAGAGTTAATATAATTTTAACTTATTCATATACTTAAATATTCACTTTGTTTTATACTTTAAATATTTGAACTATTTCAAAAGGTTTTTAATTTTGTTAGGCCTAATTAGAAATTTAGTGACTGCTATCAAAGGCCGAGTATATTTTAACTGCTATCAAAGGCATGTTCGAAAAGAATGGTAAACTATTTATCTTATCCTTTGTTGATTCTCTGCGAGAGGATCAGACGACACAATGCCAATTTTTGGATCGAAACCAAATTTAGTTAAACGAGTTCTATACACTATATTATAAATCATATATAATAGAGTGTGTTTAAGTTTTAAGTAGATATTTGAAGCGACTGTTTAGTTTATATATTATATTTGTCTATTCCCATTTTTACATTAACTTTAATAACTAGGTACTGCGAATAAATAATTGAAAAAAAATAACTACGTACTTAATACTTTCACTAAATTCAACTATACAATTTCACTTAAATTCAAATTTAACTTTTCACTGGGGGTCGGGTTAGTCTGGGGGTTAGCGTACCAGCCTGCTAACCAAGTGAACCCTATTAGCACAATGTTTCAAACTATATAGTAATTACATAGTGCCTATATAGTTACTATATAGTGCCTATATAGTTACTATATAGTTTGAAACATTGTGCTTGGAATCTATATAGGCACTGTGTAGTTACTATATAATTTGAAACATTGTGCTACTAGGGGACCTGGGTTCGAATCCGGCAACCGGCTAAAATCTGATACAAATTAAAAAAAAAAATAATTAGTATCGTATATTGGCTTATGGCTAGAAAGGCCGAAAAGCTATATATATAAAAAAAAACTTTCAGTGAATATAAAGTTTTGAGATTCCCTCAGCAAAATAAAATTATTTTTAACCATTGTTTGTGCAGATGTGGGGGTCTAAATGTGTGTAATAGTAAATCGTAGAGCATTGAAATTTGACATTTTGGTTAGATATAGGTTAATAGTACATAGAAAGGTTTTGGTCTAAATTATTCGACTGAAAATTAGTCCTTTAGATCAG
Organism: Forficula auricularia; assembly: GCA_024734495.1. Classification (NCBI taxonomy): domain Eukaryota; kingdom Metazoa; phylum Arthropoda; class Insecta; order Dermaptera; family Forficulidae; genus Forficula; species Forficula auricularia. The sequence goes on from JALMQS010000681.1 coordinate 4,116,131, forward strand.
AAATTTTTAAATTTTGTTTTAATTGCTCAAAAAATCCTGAGTTGAGCGTCAGGAGACTAACCTTATTTTAATTTATAAGTTATAAGACTTATAAGTTATCAATAATCTAATGGGAGAAGTCGCTGCAAAAAAATGGTCAGTTAAAGAGAATCATAATATCATTAAATGGAAACAAATTTTGAAAATACTTTTTACCTTGTGTTGGTGATTCTTAAGGGCTAATCAATGAGTATGACTTCTGATTGATGCAAATAAACATATTGCCATATAGAAAAAGAAAAAAGCGACCTTTTTAAAAGAAATTAAAAACAATATTCTCTCTATATATAAATATATAATTTATTGCTTATAGACTATAGTTTCGAACTTTTGACCTTCATCTTCAGTATTTTTAATTAAAAATATTTTTTTTTTCTCGGGTGTACGCAATGTCGTTTCTAGTAAGCTTGTTCAATTACAAACAACTGTTTAGTACCTTTTTACTTTTTACTTTACCATACAGGGTATGGTCAAGTATTGTAATCGTGCATGAAATGCGTTTTTTTTCCTTCCTTTTTTAAAAATATCTCAAAAACGGCTCAAATTATTTTGATTAAAAAAATTGAGCAAAACCATGGCATTTCGGTCTACAAAAAAGCCCTTATAAGTGAACATCGAAAAAATTATATTTTTCGAGATAATAATTCTTTTGTCAAAATTTCTGTTAGTCTGTCTGGTTGTTAGTTAGTTGGTGCGTTACCAAATTTTTGTGGACTAGCTAGCTCAAAAACTAGTGTGAATATCGAAACCAAATTTCACACGTAGTTTTGGCCCATTGAGATTAAGAGCTGCTTAGATTTTGGTGCATATCGACCAAAAATTAAGGGGGTGGAGGGGGGTTAAAAATTAAAAATCTAGGACACTTGAGCAAACTCAAACAAATTTTGTATACACAATCAGTGGGACCCCAGAAATCTAAAAATGCAAAAACTAACCGCCTAAAATGGGCTGGCACTTGGGGTGGGGTGTAGGGTCAAAAAATGAAAATCTTGGCCATTTACCAAACTCAACGAAATTTTGTATACATAATCATTGGGACCCCAAAAGTCTAAAAATGCAAAATTTAACACCCCAAAATGGGGGGGGGGGTGTAGGGTCAAAAAATGAAAATCTAGGCCCTTGTACCAAACTCAACCAAATTTTGTATACATAATCAGTGTGCCCACAGTAATCTAAAAATTCAAAAACTAACCCCCCTACCCTACATGATTATAAATAATTTTATTTAATATTAAATATAAGGAGAGGGGCCAGGTTGTATGGTAAAGTCAAGTGGATGGCCACATCAGAACACGTCAGCTTATTGACTAAAGTTTACCTACTTTAATAAATAAAATAAATCAGAAGAGGCATTTATTAATTTATTCTTAAAAAAAAAAAATTAGTTTTAAAATAATTCATTTTTTTTAAACAAAAACTTATTTTAGTTTTCTACTATTAATGTGAAATTCATTATTACTAATTAAATAAAATTGAAATATAACAATTTTTAATTCTAAAAAAGATTTCGCAATGGATCGATAGTATAGTGGCCTTGTCGCTTCCACCATTATAAATAAAATGGAAATTATTTTGACAATCAAAAACACTTCGTTCTCTCTTCTCCAAAGAGCTAATCAATCAATTGAAGGGGAAATTCCAAATGAATTAGAAATTTTTACAATGGCATTTTTACCTTTTCTAAAATATCGAATCATTTTCCAATTTGTATCCATTATCTAGAATGCTATAGAAAAAATATGTATTTTGTGCTTGGCTTACAACGTAATAGGTCGAGTCTAATATCTCACAGGCTTAGACAATATAAAACATTAGACAACCATTTATTTAGAATGAAATTTATTTGAAATTTCAGATGAAAATTATTCACATAAATTCACTTGGGTTTTTCATACTAGATGGTCATTTTAGGCTAGTTACTGGCAATGCCATATGGTCTTACTCAGATAACGTATAAAAGATGTACACTTTCCGTCCGCATGAGGATGTCTTTCGTATGAAGATAAAATAATGTACGAAAGGTATCCTCCTTCGAATTTTCAACATGTTGTATGTGTTTTGGATATAGCTCAAAGTACGTACTTTATCCAATGCGAAGCATGGGTAAACTATTGTAATCGGTCTCGAGGCAAGCGCGACTTTAAATGGTCCTCAGGTAAAAACTACGGAACCCATGAACTCAATTAAAGTCAGAAATTGTAGTATTCAATTAGGTTGAATTTTAGCACGTGACGGTTTTGCCAAAAATTACATGGGGTCTCGTCGAGAGGCCAAAAAGTGCCATTTTTTCATTAAGTGCGAGCGGATGTATGTTATCGTTTTTTTGGTCCACGATTTTTTCGACACCGTTGCACCAATTGAAATGAAATTCAAAACCTAGCATTATTTTAACAAAATGAAGCGCTGATTAGTTTTTGGTACATATCCTCCCACAAACATTAGTACTTTATTTCAGTATTTTTCTAGTTTTTTCTAAATATTTTGAAAATGACTAAACCAATTTTGATCAAATTTAATGCTCTAATTAAGTACCTTGAGGAACAGAAAAAAGGTAATAAAATTTTTTTGTAAAATTATATTTTAAAGTACTTTACCCTAGAATAAGATAGTACATTGGATAAAGTTTAGCAAACTCAAACAAATCCGTTGCAGTTTATTTATTCTTCTACGACTTTTGGACATAGCTGTATATATTGTGGATGTAACTCAAAAGACATACTTTGTATGCCCATTCGAAAATATTTTGAACAAAGATCAAAATTACTTTAGCATCCTAGTAGGATCCTGGATTTTCTTATGGGGTATCAATCTCTTATAACGAGGGTTCTCTATATCAAATCTACACTAATATATAGAAAAGAAAAATAATTAATTGATTGTTTATATAAATTAAAAAAATACAAATCTTTTATAAAAACAATCAAGAACACGTTTATTTTAAAACCAAACGTTTCGGCAGAATGTCTCCCTTTGCTAAAAGTGAAAAATTTGCAAAAAAATAAAAAAAAAGGTTGTTTTCTAAATTTTAGAGAAAGCAAGCTTTTTTTTCTTTTTTTGCAAATTTTTCATTATTGACAAAGGGAGAAATTCTCCCGAAATGTTTGGTTTTAAAATAAACGTGTTCTGGGGAATGAAAAAATTAAATTCTAGATCCTTTGTCCGAATCGGTTCAAATTTTATTCTTCAGTATGCGGAACTATTGATGCGTTACCCAAATTAAGAAAATTATGAATTTAAGAGATATTAATTATGTCGACAAAAGGTATGTTACAAAAAGAGAAACAAAGAGGTTGTCCTCTGCTTGATGCAAATAAACAAACACACATGTATATCGAGATGAAATATCTGTATATATATATTATTTATTAGTTTGACACTATAGTTTCGAAGACTTGGTCTTCATCATCAGTCTTTTTTAATTATAAATATTGTTTTTCATGGAGCCAATATCGTATGGATATTGAAAATTTGATGTTTCTTCACTGGTGGTCAGTTTAGAATTAAAAAATTAAAAAAGACTGATGAGGAAGACCAAGTCTTCGAAACTATAGTCTCAAACAAATAAATAATATATATATATATATATATATATCAGATATATCATCTCGATATATATTTGTGTATGTTTTTTGCATCAAGCAGAGGACAACCTCTTTGTTTCTCTTTGTGAATCAACAACTCAGCTACTCTCGGCAAAACAAAAACTTTCCAATTAAAAGGTATGTTAATTTGTGAGTGTGTATACAGGTTTTTCACTTCAATTTGAAGTGAAAAACCTCTATGTTAACAAATTTTGTGTACCTACACTCTAGCTGGAAAAAAGCCAATGAAGTTATCAAAACATAATTTTCTATTTAGATATTTCATATTGAAATTAAGACCAGCTTAGATTTTGGTTGAAATCGGAAATCTGAACCTTTTGTCCGTTATATTTAGATCAAATTGTGCACATTACCTACTATTTAGGACTCTGTGAAGATATTAAGTAAAAAATTAATTTGATATTCTATTAAATTTTAATATACGAGGGGGGTGGAGGAGCAGGTGTACGGTTAAAAGTAATGAAAGTATTTTGGTATAGTAATAAAATTAACGTTCTCTGAATTTCAATTGATGCTTCTGAATTTTCTGTAATAATATTCATTACTAATTTGGAACTAAAATAATCTTTACTGAAATATAATTAGAAAAGGATCTACCTAAAATTTTATTTGCTCGAATGAAATTTAAAATCTTTCCCTACACTTTTTTTAGTATTTTTTGAACAAAATGTTTTATTTATAAATTACAATTTACATTTATTATTTGTTATTTTACAATTATTTGAGCATCGAGCAATAAATACTCCCTTCCCATATCCATATTTACAACAATGTTCTTTTTTATTTTATTTTAATCATTTTTTAAAATTTTGGTATTATTTATTTATATGTTTAGCGATATGTTTGATAAATAAAAAGTTGAATGCATTTACGTATATATACAATTATTATATTATACAAACTGATTATAATTAAATAATTATATTAATTATAGCTACAATTAATATATTAAAGCTCATTTTTAGCTATTTAGTCACTCTAAATTTGTTTTTACGTTATACTATAATGTTATAGATGTTAATAAAATTAAACCAAATGGAGGAAAATTGTGTTTTTAATATGCAGACTAATGTTTTTAAATTAACTCGATTAAATTTACTTTCTAGCGCCCTTTTTATAGAAGAGATAAAGAAGAGTTGGTTTTATTTCGAAAATAGGAGTGTAAATAATATAAAATATGCTAGTCTTAATAAATTATATTAAATTAAAGACTGCTATAAAAGACTCAGCTTATAGAAAATGAAATCAATTTTTAGAGGTAAAAAGTTTCACTCCCTAAAGCAAAGATTCATAAAAACGCTGCTACATTAAATAAAATTACCATTGGAACATGGTACTGAAGTTTGATATAGATACAACCATTACAGATAGATATATCAAGATTAATATGATGGTAGAATTTCCGGGGCTAAAATCGTCTTTGATATCATACATCCAAACAAAGAGAAAGAAGAAAAAAATATAAATCTTTTCAAGATAAGAAGCGCTTGGTGCTAGCAGAACGAAACTTCTACGTTCTTCCGTTTTTGAATTATCCTTGTAATTAGACAGATAAACAAAAATACAAATAGAAAAAAATGATGCTTTAAATTCGCCGTTTTTCAGATATTATTTTTAAAAAAGATAAACACAAAATGTCCAGACATTTACTTACTAATTTTATCAAGTGATATTACGTATTTTAGGAGTAGGTTGGCCGATTGGTTAAATTGCATGCCTTTTAATCAAGCTAGCGTGGGTTCAAGCCCAACTTGCTGCAAATATTTGACCGGCCATAATCTGATTCCTTCAGGGGAAGACAATGAGAAACCAACCCTGTGAAAAATTGCCCCTGATTTCAACTTGATTTATGACGCGCCTGTATTTAGGCAACACTTTGCGCGCAGAAGAATGAAAGCTGCGTAAGAGCTAGGCGAGTCCAGTCGTTAATGGAATGCTCCAGAGCTTAATGAAGGCATGTTAGCCATCCAGGATATATGAAAGGATAATTTTTACATAAGCTTTAAATAAGTATAGAATAAAAAAGGACCTTTCCCCTGCTTTATCATTAGTTGGTAATTAGTTCATATAACATTTAACTTAATAAGAAATATCATAATATTTCGATGAGTTCAGACTTAGTTAAAATATTGAATGTTAATAAATATAGTTGTCATCTTGTACTGTGAAATTGTTCTTATGTATATGGTATTTTGTCAAGTATTATTCGTTGATTTGTGCAAACTGATGGGGTCGGTTTATTGGTGAGTGGGTGGGTAAGTATCTTATAATCTAACATCTGTAATTATCAGACAATTAGTGCCCTCTGAAGCCACTAACTCAATGTTATTCTGGTCCTTGCAATTTCCACATAGGAAGGGATGCCGTAGTGATCTCCAAATATTTTGATAAACCACTTGTGAAAATAAAAATTACTGGAAAAAAGTAATTGAATTGACAAAAAAATAAATAAAAAATATTATTATTATTTGTCATATAAAATATAAATTGGCTTTGTGATATTCCGGGTTTAATTCGAAAATATACGACGCTTAATCATTATTTTCATAAAGCATCAACGAATTAAAATCACCCCTGCGTATACTTGATTATTTTAGTATCTATATTCCATCTAATTACATCTATTTTTACTTCATTATAAATTTGAAGTGATGTAAGTTATTATATCTTACTGTGTACTAATTTTAATAATAAAAACTATTAATAAAAATTAAAGGATACGAATTCTAAATGATTATAATTCTTTTATCTATTTATTATATGTAATATGCCCCTAGCACAATGTTTCAAACTATATGTAATTATATTCTACCTATATAGGCACTATATAGTTACTATAGTTTGGAACATTGTGCTACTAAGGCCATTCCACGTGTTCTATGCCATTTTTGCCTATTTGTCATAATAGATAGGTATATTGTACATTATTTACTATCGTTTTTAAAAGCATATTTTATGAGAGGCCTGCGACAATTTTTTCTTCAAACGAGGCCCAAGAACGCAAAAGAGTGCACACCCTTGGTCTAAGTTGCCGACTTTGCAGGAGACCGATGAATTTATATTTCTCTGGCATGATTAATATGCAATTTCGAAAAGGGCACATCTCGTATATTTTGACAAATACACTTTTTCATATAAATGTAATCTAAAAGTTTCTCTGCACCTACTATGCTCGAAAAAGGCATAAATCTGGTATTAATTTTACTGCCCCCAAAATGTACCTAACTAAAACTATTGAACCTCTAATAGACCAACTTTCAATCAAGATAAACAATGAAGATCTATTAAACTCATCTTGGCAGTAATCAAACAAAAATGATTTTGTTTATTTTTTTTTAACCTGAATTTAACTTGATTAGAAGTGAAAAGGCCTGTGAAAAAGGTGGGTGTGAGTCAACAAAAGGCATTGACTAAATAAATTGGGGCCGATGAAAAACAAGACAAGATGAGCAAAAATAAAGAAAAAAGAAAAAGTAAACAAACCCTTGGCACCTTTTTTTTCATCTCAGCTGGCTTGGTTGGAAAGTAGCGATGTTCCAAAATTAAATCCCTTCTTAACAAAGAAGAAGACCAAACTCCAGGGCAGTTTATATTCAATGGCTCTGTTAATGACTCACGGTTAATGGAATCTCTTTTCGAGTTTCATTACCAAACCTACTATTAACGATTATATATGTTAAAATAAGAGTCAGCTTTTGCACTCATAAGCAAAGAGAGCGCTATCTTTTGGCTAGATGCCCGTTTAAGACAAAAGCTACTTGATAGTTAGCAAGTTAGTAACAATAAATTAAAACAAGTATGGTATATTAACTATCTTGGAAAATGGAACATACAGTGTCTGCAATTTTACATATTTATCTATAGATATGAATCCATTCCAGTTAACTGCTAAATGTTCATCAAATATTTTCAAAAGTTAAGTTTTAAGAATTGAAAAAATAGTGATTAGATATACGATATAGTATTCCCCTGTGTGTAATTAGTGCATATGAATTGGTTTTGTATAAGCCTTTAGGAAAATGTTTTTTGGCATACAGACTAATTTTAATTTCTAAATAGTGATAATAATATTTAACTTCACATTGTATGATTATTGCTATTTAAGATCAAAGAGAAAACTAGTAAAATAAAAAAATTATGTTAGTAGATGTTAATAATTAAATTAATTGACAAAATAATAAATGGAAAACTTCTTACGCTATTATTGTGAAAAATCACTGTTGGAGTGAAATGGATTTAAAACATGCCTCAAACCGACGAAACTAGCTTTTCTGTAACTCCAGTGACGTCCTGATAAGTCAAATTCTTTAAAAAAATAATAATAAAAAAATGGATGAATTTAATAAGGCGTCATTTGAGGTTAGTGGAGACAGAGTCTCTACTTCCAATAGAAAAGTGTATTAAAAACATTGAGAATTGACCCCCCCCCCCGGCACCTTTCGAAATTTAATGGCATATCTACAGTTATCGGAGAACAAAATACTTAATCCCTGTAAGAATAAGAATTATATTCACTTTTGAAGAGCGCCTCTAGGGGTTTCTGATTTTCGTCAATTACGCATGAAAAAATAATAATTGCAGATAGATTAAAAAATTATTCGCTAAAAAGTATTTTGGTAAAATGTTTATATCTAGGCAAATAGAGATATGTATAATGAAATTAATTTAGAATTCCGCGGAGTAGATTCGCGAGCAAATCTACTAAACGGAATTTTTAACAAATTATAAATAAATTTGTTTTTCTAGTATATTTATACAAATATAGAAATTATCAAATTAATTAAATTAATCTTTAAAGAAATTCAAAGATATTTTTATAAAGCGAAATTTTAGAGAATACTTAGCCAGACTACCGTTTTATAAGAACCATTGAGGTCCAGCTGATTCTCCATAACACCTAGATGGACCATATCTTTTTTCGCTCTCTTGGTTCAGGATGGAGAATCAGCTGGACCTCAATGGTTCTTATAAAACGGTAGTCTGGCTAAGTATTCACTAAAATTTCGCTTTATAAAAATATCTTTGAATTTCTTAAAGATTAGTTTAATTAATATGTATAATGGTTAATGATATTTACCAAGGCAAAAAGCTTTCAACATGAATTAACTATTTGCCTATGACATATTAATTTTATATATATAATGCAAACACAAAATAAAAATGCTAAAGTGCTATAGAGGTATTCTTTATTTTGAGCCCAAAACAATTATAAAGCTCTAACCTTTGGAAATTTGAAGAAAACAGCTGGATGTTATATTTTTAAACAAATTATTAAATAAAACAATGAATAGCTATGATTTGGTTGAAATTATTAAACTCACTGAAGTGAGCTATAATATCCAAACCACTCTCACTTATATATTGATACAAAATATTTGGTATATCAAGGCATAATGCAAACACAAACTAAAAATGCTAAAGTCCTATAGAGGTATTCTTTATTTTGAGCCCAAAACATCTATAAAGCTCTAACCTTTGGAGATTAGAAGAAAACAGCTGGATATTATATTTTTAAACAAATTATTAAATAAAACAATGAAAAGCTATGATTTGGTTGAAATTATAAAACTCACTGAAGTGAGCTATAATATCCGAAGCCCTCTCACTTATATATTGATACAAAATATTTGGTATATCAAGGCACTTAAAGAATAATAAGCTAATAAGTAAATTTTAAGGTAGGTAGGTTACTTACTTATTATTTAAAAATGTTTCACCTTGAACCGACATCTAACGCTTTAAAAATTACTTATAGAGTACTCAGATTTAGGAACAATTAGGTATTTGGCATTTTTGTTTCGAATTTAAAGTTAATTAAAATAGCATAAGTTGTAATGTTTATTGAATATATATGAGAGGTTCCCAAACTGTACGCCACGGGGCCCCAGGAAGCCGTGGCCTCTTCACAGGTGCGCCGGGAAGATTCATAATTAATTTAATCAAGACATTTGGCCTAACTAGACAAAAAAAAGTGAGAATCTAAAAATTTATTTATTATTCATTTTTATCTCTTACTTACGATTATACATACATAAACCGAAAAAATTTAACTTTGCTACTCTCGAAAAAATCTGAAATGTATACAATATACCCCTGTGGTCTGAATTCTTTTTTTTTTGATTTCCATAGAAAAATAAACTATTAATTCCAAAGATATTGTTATCATACATTCTAATTCAATAGTATTTATATAGACGAAATATGGCATTTGTTTTGATATAAAGCGAAAAAATTTAACTTTGTCGCCCTCGAAAAAAAAGTTGAATGCATTTACGTATATATACAATTATTATATTATACAAACTGATTATAATTAAATAATTATATTAATTATAGCTACAATTAATATATTAAAGCTCATTTTTAGCTATTTAGTCACTCTAAATTTGTTTTTACGTTATACTATAATGTTATAGATGTTGATATCATAAAAGAAACAAAGAGGTTGTCCTCTGCTTGATGCAAATAAACATACACACATATATATCGAGATGATATATCTGTATATATATATTATTTATTTGTTTGAGACTATAGTTTCGAAGACTTGGTCTTCATCATCAGTCTTTCTTCAATTATAAATGTTTTTCATGGAGTCAACTAATTAGTTCCTGAGCCCTCCAGCGGTGACAGAAAGAACACCAAGTTTTCAATATCCATATGATATTGACTCCATGAAAAACATTTATAATTGAAGAAAGACTGATGAGTGAAGCCAAATCTTGAAAACTATAGTCTCAAACAAATAAATAATATATATATATATATACAAGATATATCATCTCGATATATATGTGTGTATGTTTATTGCATGTTACGAGGACAACCTCTTTGTTTCTTATGAAATCAACAACTCTGCTACTCTCGGCAAAACAAAAACTTTTCAATTAAGTTGATATCATACATTCGAAAAAATCTGAAATACACTATATACAAAGGATGCCTCATGTGGTCTGAATTTTGGATTTTCATAGAAAAATAAACTATTAATTCTCAAGATATTTTTATCGGTTCTAATACAAGAGTATTTAGAGAACGCAAATACGGTATTTGTTTAAATATATATACTTTTATTTGATATTTTTTTTGGCTTTTCGGCTTTTCTAGCCATAAGCCAATTTACGATACTACTTATTATTATTATTTTTTAATTTGTCTCTACCCGGGGTCAGATTTTAGCCGGATGCCCAGGGTCCACTTGGTTAGCAGGCTAGTAGCATGCTACACCTAGCCTAGCCCGAACCCCCTACTTTTACTTAATATGAGATATGTATAAAATTTTAACAGTTACATAATACTGTAAATTAAGAGGGGGAGAGAGAAATTTAAATTATCACCAATTGTAGACCTAATTTTGTCGATTTCTCAAATCTATTGTAAAAGGAAGACCCTTCCTGCGCGGCCAAAATAAATAATATATTATAGGGCTCCATGGAAAAATTTTAATTAAAAAAAAGGCACCACGATTCGGAAAAGTTTGGGAACCTCTGGTATATATTATTGGGAAATGGATTTCGGCCCGTATATATTTAATAAATATATAAATAAAAAATAAATAAAATCAGAGTCGTTTTTTAAGTACCTAGGTGGCGCCTTGAGACAAACCAAATTTGCCACACTAAATTAGTTCAAATAACAACAACAACAACAACTAGTAGGCTAAGTTGTTCTTCATGCCCAATGCACTAGGATGAGAAAATTACCACTTGTGCTCCAAGCATTGCTCTTTGAGCTTCATTTTCGTGATCGTGGAAAGAAAATAAATCTTTTGACACACGCTTAAGAGACCAAGTGGTTCCCGTCTTCGGGGCTTATAAAAATGTAGTCTTTCCAAGAAGCAGAGAGTGGCGTAGGCATACTTTTAGTTTAATTAAAATTTATTCGGCAACTTTGAAGCAATTTTCTTCAATTTACTTGCTTTATTTGCAGTACCCTTGAGTATACCGTTCCTATATAAGTATAATCCGCTTAGTTTTCTTCTTTAGGTATTGTAAAACTTGTACAGTCAAATAAATACGCATATTTCGTTGTATACTTATTAAAAATCAAGGAAAATTTTCTTATGCACAAAAAAATGCGGCCTTGATCTTTGGAAGAAATTAAAGTTTATTTATTTATTCTAATAATGCGTTTTAACAGGAGATTTTGAACACAGTCAATGACTATAAATTATTAAAGAGGAAAACGTGCCCATTTGGACTAGAAAATGAGAAAATTAACTAGGAATATAAAATTTAATCTAAGTCAATTGTTTTGTCAGGTTCAATAAATTTGATTTAGAAATTAAATAATTTGAAATGATTAACAAGAATGTTGAAAACACCTGATGATATAGGATGGGAAAGTTAGAAAACAACAACAATTTAATTCTTAAGTTTGTGGTCAAGGAAAACTATTAGCTATTGGCTTATTTAAACTAGCCTAATATATTATTATATGAGCACCTTACAGAAATAAGTTAAATCAACCAGAGCCTCTTCAGTAAAGGAAGAAGTTGCTAGACTTTATCCACTCATTTGAAAATATGTTTATTCCTTTATTATTATGGGAATATCGCTGTCTATTTGAAGTCAATGTTGACTTCAAATCAAAAATAGTTATCAATTCCCATCTAATATCTGAGGAAAACAATAAAAAGAATACTAGTAGTGTAGTAAAGGTTTTTTTTTACTTTATCCAATGGAGGCATGGGGAAAGTATTGTAATATTTTTATAATTTCGCAGTTATTTAATTTATTATTGAGACTAATTTTTTCGCAAGTTAAGAGATTTATACGTTATGAAATTTTTCTCTGAGAATTGTCTAAGTGTCTATGATTTTCTGACTTAATAGTGTAATAGCGTTTTAAGGTCTGGTTCACACATAATGATTTGTACTACGACTTGCTTGGCAAGGCTAAAGAATAAGTTTTAAGACAGGGGTGCCCAACCTTTTGGCTTACACGGGCCACATTTGAAGAAAAAATTGTCCAGGCCGCAGATAAAATATACTAATTCTACCGATTTTGTTGATCAAAAAAGATAGTTGATAATATTAAAAAAAATAATTATTGATTGTTAAAATAAATACAAATCTTTTATAAAACAATCTTTAAACGTTTAATCAAACCCAAAAATTTCAGGAGAATTTCTCCCTTTCTCAATGGAAAATTTTCAACTAAGGCTAGCTAATACTAGTATATATATGTGTTTATTAATTGAAATTGTATTATTTCATCGGTCCATTTTATAATCATATATTTTTACACTTCAATCAAATATAAAAAAAAATAATCATGAAAAATATTACTCGAAATGCAAAAAGGAAACGTTTGCAGATATAATGCTAAAATTTGATACAGTGTAATGTGAAAGTACATAGATTCGTACCGAGTTTCATTAGATAAAATTATTGAAGATCGCAATTTATACTCACATGAAACGTTTTCAGATATAAAGCTAAAATTTGGTGCATTGTAATGCAAAATACATAGTAGTTGCGTACGATTTTCAGCTCATTAACTAAAACCTTTCAAGATTGGCATTTTGTACTCTCAGGAACCATTTTCAGGTGAAAAAGCTAAAATTTGGTGTATATTTAAGATATTTGAGTACCAATTTTCAGCTCATTAACTAAAACCTTTCAAGATTAGCATTTTGTACTTTTAGAAAACGTTTTCAGGTAAAAAGCTAAAATTTCGGTGCATAGTAAGATATTTGCAAACCAATTTTCAGCTCATTAATTAAAACCTTTCAAGATTGCCATTTTGTACGCTCTTAGGAAACGTTTTCAGATAAAAAGCTAAAATATAATTCAGTTGCCAATACAAGAGATTTAATTACAATTTAATGTGATTGGATTACAATTTACAAACAATTTACCAACTAATCCGACAACAAGTCTCAACTTGTCCATGAGTGTCTCGACGCGTTTGAAATATTCCGAATTTTTATCATTAAAAAAAATCTATTAAATATTTGTAATTGGAAATAAGCAAAAGGCCCAATTCTAGAGCAATTGAGTACTGAAATCTAACTAATGGTTGACTTCTTAACCGAATTGATTTTATTTATTTATTTATATTATTAAAAAACAAAAATTTCCTTCGATGGCTTCTTTTAACTATTACGCGTGTTTACAGTTTATTTGCCAATAAAGTTTAAAAGAGAGAGAGAGAAGGCGTATATCCCCGTCTCTTTCACTCTATGATTGGGATTTTATATGAATATAAAATCCTTAAGCTTTTAAGAGAAAAATAGCCATGTATTTAGGTAAATGATGCATAATATGGAATTTATCTCTTTACCTTTCTAGTGTAGATATAATACAAAAATTTAATTATAAAATTCATTATGAATAATTAGAAGCATATACTAGTTATTAAAAAAAAAAAAAATAAATAAACATTAGACTTTACAATATTTTCTTTCAAATTTCTCGGTAAATTTTATATATATCTTAACTAATTTTATGCCAAGAAATTTCCAAGTCGTAATTAGTTCAAAATTTACATTAAGTAAAGTTCCATGTTTATATCATATAATATAATATATAGACATCCATATTACTTATTATTTGTAATTAAATAAATGTATACATGATGTGTTAATAAATGAAATCTTTTTTTTTGTAATTAACTTAAAAATATAAATTCAATTATATATCCTTATTAATGTTTAATAATTTGAGTTATTGTAGTTGTGATTGTTTTATACTTATACATTCATAATCCTTATTTTAAAACATTTTTAACCGACTTCAAAAAGGAGGAGGTTCTCTATTCGATTGAATTTTTTTTTTTTTTTTTTTTTTTTTTTTTTGTGCCTATGTTACCTCATATCTCCGCCAATTGTCAACCGATTTTGAAAATTTTTTTTGCATTGGGTCCAGTCTAGCTTCCGATTGGTCCCATTTTTTTTCGATTTTTTTTCATAGGTATTACACCTTTTATTAGGTTTGTTTAGGTTTGTTTAGACCTAACTCTTTGTTTATGAACCGATTTCGATGGTTCTTTTTTATCCGAAAGGGGGTGTCTTAGGGATGGTGTCATATTAATTTGGTCAAGTTCTGATGATATAATCACTATTAATAACATCACTAAAAAGAGAAAAATAAAATTTTTAAGATAAAACCGACTTCAAAAATTAAGTGCAACAAATAAAAATACACTAAAAGGTATAAAATAATATTATCTTATTTAGTTACAACTAAACGACGAAATATTAACACGAAATTACTTTTTGAAGTTGGTGCCAAACATATACCTTTTATGAATCGCACTCGACGGATCTTACTTAGTACGTTTGGCGGGTACGGTCGCTTATAGGTATAGTTTGTTTGGCACCGACTTTAAAAAGTAATTTCGTGTTAATATTTCGTCGTTTAGTTGTAACTAAATAAGATAATAATTATTTTATACCTTTTAGTGTATTTTTATATTTTTGTTGCACTTAATTTTTTGAAGTCGGTTTTTATTTTTTTCTTAAAAATTTTTTTCATAAAGTGATTAAAAGGAAATTTTTAGTAAATCGTATTATATTAAACGAAAAAAGTTTGTATATATATATATATCCGGTCGGGTTCTCGAAAACGGCTCTAACGATTTGGATGAAATTCACTGGTTAGGAGGGTTTTGTGTTGGACATTCGATCTGTCACGGTCTCATCTTCAGCTAAGTTGTTTTTGATGGGTTTTTTGTTAATTGAAATAATTATTCACAGGTGGTTGTCTCGATAAAAATGTTTATTTACACTTTTATTTAATTTCATTTTAACAAATAATTGGTGGGGGGTCAGATTGGCTAGGCGGTAGCGTGACATCGAGCTAACCAGGGGACCCGGGTTCGAATCCGACTCGAGGCATCCAGCTATAATCTGACCCCGGGGGTACAGACAAATTTAAAAAAAAATATAACTAGTATCGTAATTAGGCTTATGGCTAGAAAGGCCGAAAAGCCAAAAAAAAAAAAAAAAAAAAATAATTGGTTTTTAATTTTATACCCCACAATAAGATTATTACAATTTTTATCATTTCCATCCATAATTTAATTTATAATTTGAAAGTTTATATTGGGAAAATAAGGACAAGTTTTTTATGTGTGACTTTTTTATTTATCGATCAATGTTTAGATCGACTTTTCCGACTTCCAGTTCAAAGGACACATTCGTCTAAATTTTCTTAATTTTTCGAAGAACATAATAATTTTCAAAAAATATTTGACATTTTTGTGAATGTGCCAAATATTTTTTGAAAATTGTATTCTGATGGCCTTCAATGGTAATTGAAAAATATAAGAAAATTTAGACGAATGTGTGAATGATTATTTGAAGCCCTGAAGAAGTCGGCAAAGTCGACGAAAGTTGGTGGATAAATAAAAAAGTCACACATAAAAAACTTATAAAATCCTTATATTTTCCCAATATAAACTTGCAAATTATTATTATATATTAAAAATTGGGCAATTTAATTGATTGGGAATGAGATTGGAAATGGAATAATTATCGGAAAAGAGGTTTTTTTATTTAATTAGTTTTTTCCTCTTATTAAAAACAAGGACTAAAAAGATGATCAAGGACAGTCGATGGTGGAGAAGTAATCTCCGGAGTCGAAGCTCAAATACAACGTATACATTAATTCATGTAAAATAATTGGTTTAATAAAATTAAAAAAAAAATTAATTGATTAAAAATCGAGTTTTAAATCCCATAAACGTAATTTTTTTATATTAGAATTTGGTAATTTAATTGATGAACTCAAAAATTGTTATTTAATTAAAAAAAAATAATATACGGTACTTATTTATACACCTATACCTATATACATATAATCTGTCGGATACTACAAGACTTGAAATGCAAAAACTGGGTGCGGGGGCGAGGGTGGAGGTGACGGTGGGGGATATGTGGGGGTGCAGTGGTGAAGGGGTACGGTGGGCGAGGGAACTGGTTTTGGGGAGTGGGGTGGAATTGGGGTGGGATGGGGGTGTAGGTGGGGTCTCTGCCATGGGTGCAGGAGGTGCCGTGAAGTGGTGGGGGTCCGGGGATTAATATATAGCTTTTAAATGAAGCACAAATTTACCGAGCATCGCTAGGTGGCCAGGTACTAAATACTTATAAGCAAATATGAAATTACCTACCTAATCATTATTTTTAAATCAACTTGTTTAAACCTAATTCATTTTTGTCTTCTTTAATTAAGTTAATTTTTAATTGATTTTTTATAACTGTATTTTCAAAGGAATTGCTTAAGAAACTAATATAAAAGAGAACTCAATTCTGCTCACTTATTACATACCTCTCTGGGGAAATACGTAACGGACTTTTCTTTAATTTCTACTCTGATGATTATTATAAAGAAAGCTTTCTTAAGAATCATGAATAAATTGAAGCGGAAATTGTCCGACCGAGAAGTATTTTCACCCCGTCACGTTTGATTGTGTTTAATGATTTTTACTTGTCAACATAATAAGTAAGATCTAAAAAAATTAAAAAGTTTGTTAGCATAGTGGAAATTTAGGGGGTAAAAAAATAGGAATAAATATATTTTATTTAGAGCTGTGCTTTCCTAAGTGGGGTACTCTACAGGGCAGTGGAACTCAAACTATTGTATGCCCGACCTCACATTTTCTGTAAAATTTGGTCACGTCCCACACATAGGCCTTTTTTCAGAAAAAAATCTATCAACACATGAAATTGATCATAAGAGGCTGTCCATATATTACGTCACACAAATTTCAAGATTTTTAGACCTCCCTCCCAATGTGTAAAATTCTGTGACATTTCCATTGAGCCCCTACTGTATTGTGACGTCACACTATCACTTTTATACATAATTTAATAATGGAAGAAAATTTAAGTGTTTTTGATAAAAATCGCTTTCTTACAATTTTTTGTCTAAATTTATCATTAAGAATGGAATGACATGAAATCAAGCCTGACCGAAACAGCTAACGAAGTCCTTCAATCAAAGAAAAACGAAATTAAAAAGCCATGGGTAACAGACGAAATACGGCAACTGATTGACGAACGAAGACAATTTAAGAACAGAAAAGACGAAGAAGGGAAAGAAACATATAAAAAATTAAGATGGAAAGTTATAAGAGAATGTAGAAAAGCAAAAGAAAAAATGATTCAAGAAAATGTAAAGAAGTCAACGAAAATCTAGTATTGGGAAAAGTTGATGTAGCCTATAGGACAATAAAAAGAAATTTTCAAGAAGACAAGCCAAAAAGCAAGAACATAAGAGATAAAGGAGGCCACATTATTCTAAACGAAAACGAACAGGCAAATAGATGGAAGGAACACCTAGAAGAACTCTATGGAGAAGAAAAAACAATGAACCCAATAGAAGAAGAAGAATCTGTGGACGAAAAACGAATTAGGAGACCCCATACTCAGGTCAGAATTCGAGACAGCTTTGAAGGAACTAAAAAATAATAGAGCACCCGGAATAGACAATATACAAGCTGAAATCCTAAAGAACTCTGGAGAAAAGGCACGTGACAAACTTTTTGAACTAATTAGCAAAATCTATAAATTGGGAATCATCCCAAAAGATTTCGAAAAAAACAAAATAGTCACACTTCCCAAAAAGACAGGCGCGGATAAATGTGAAAATTTCAGGACCATTAGCCTAACCTCACATGCCTCCAAAATCCTAACCAAAATAATCCAAAGAAGAATAGAACAAAGAGTTGAAGAAAATCTGGGGGAAGACCAGTTCGGCTTTAGAAGAAACAGAGGCACCCGAGAAGCAATTCTCTCTCTTAGACTAATAATAGAAAGGGCTTTTATCAGGGAAGAATCTGTCTACATCGGATTCATAGACCTAGAAAAAGCATTCGATAACGTCAATTGGGAAATTATGTTTAAAATATTAAAACAGGCGGGAATAAAATTCAGAGAGAGAAGACTAATCTACAATCTATATCAAAACCAGACGGCAATTATAAATATTGGTGATGAACAAAGAGAAGCCAAAATAAAAAAAGGTGTAAGACAAGGATGTGTGCTGTCACCCATGATTTTCAACTTATACATAGAAGAAGCGATTAAAGAATTCAAAGACAAAATTGATACAGGTATAGAAATCCAAGGTCAAAAGATCGCTATGTTAAGATTTGCCGATGACATTGCCCTTCTAGGAAGCAATAAAAAAGAATTAGAGGACGCCTTGAATGGAATTAACCAAATCCTAATAGAAGAAATCAAAATGAAAATAAACAAGAATAAAACCAAGGTCCTAGTATGTACAAAAAAAGAACAAACGAGACAGGAATGCATCAAAATTAACCAAGAAAACCTAGAAGGAGTTAAGGAATTCCGCTACCTAGGAAGTAAAATAACATGGGATGGGAGGAGCAAAAACGAAATTAAATCAAGAATTGCCCAAGCAAAAATGGGGTTTAATTCAAAACAAAAACTACTATGCTCCTCCTCAATCAGCTTAGCAAACAGGAAGTTGCTATTGAAGACATATGTATGGAGCATAGCCATGTACGGGTGTGAAACCTGGACAATTGGAAAAGCGGAGAGAAAGAGATTGGAGGCTTTCGAAATGTGGTGCTACAGAAGAATGATGAATATCAAATGGATGGATAAAATCACAAATGAAGAAGTTCTTGGAAAAATCGGAGAAAGAAGAACCTTGTGGAAGAGTCTGAAGAAGAGAAGAGGTCAGATGATGGGGCACACACTGAGACATGGGGGACTGCTTAGGGATATCTTGGAGGGGGAGGTGGGAAAGAAAAGGGGAAGGGGAAGACCCAGATTAGAATATTTCAACCAAATAATTGGAGATATGGGATGCCAGACATTTAGAGAGGTTAAACAGCTGGCGGAGGACAGAGTCGAGTGGAGACGGATTGTTGCATCAAACCAGTCTTAGGACTGTATACTCAATGATGATGATGATTTATTTTACCAACATTTTCAGGTTGGAATAATAATAACCTGAAATCTAAAAAATATATTTGAAAATTAAAAAAAAATTTTAATTTGACTTTTGTGACATTACAATTTTTAAGATCTCTCCCCCCCCCCCCCCATTTCATAACAAATCTGAGATTCCCCTTCCCCTTACTTTGTGACGTAATTTATGGACGGCCCCTAAGGAGAAATCAATGAAGTTGTTTTCGGCTTGATGCAAATTAACAAATACGATACTTTAGGGCGGTGCTTTAAGATAGATTATAAACAAAAAAACAAAAAAAATTGAGAAACTCATTTCCACAAGGTGCTAAATCCATTTTTTGTAAAAAATGAGGTAATTCCTGTTTCATATAACTATTATATCTATTTATGATTTCTGGTATAAATTTCAGAACAAAATCTACTATATACTTTACTAAATTACACTTGAAAAATAAGTTTTAATTCAAAAAGTTAGGTACTATATCCAGTGTTGAGTAACAAAATAAATAAATAAAAATGTTAATTTTATAACAATTGAAAAAAATGGATTTAGTACTTTTTGGAAATGAGCTTCTTATTTTTAACGGACTGCAATAAAGGAGGAGGTTCTCTATTCGACTGATTTTTTTTTGTGTCTATGTTACCTCATATCTCCACCAATTGCGAACCGATTTTGTAAAAAAATTTGCATTGGGTTCAGTCTAGCTTCCGATTGGTCCCGTTTTTTTTTATTGGTATTAGACCTTTTTTGTTAGGTTTGTTCAGGCCTAACTTCTTTGTTTATGAACCGATTTCGATGATTCTTTTTTTATTGGAAAGGGGGTATCTTAGGGATGGTGCCTTATTAATTTGGTCAAGTTATGGTGATATGATCACTATTAATAACATCACTAAACAGAGAAAAATAAAAATGATTTTTAAGAAAAAAATAAAACCGACTTCAAAAAAATTAAATATAACAAATAAAATACATTAAAAGGTATAAAATAATTATTATCTTATTTAGTTACAACTAAACGACGAAATATTAACATGAAATTACTTTTGAAGTCGGTGCCAAACATATACCTTTTATGAATCGCACTCGACGGATCTTACTTAGTAGGTTTGGCGGGTACGCTCGCTTATAGGTATAGTTTGTTTGGCACCAACTTCAAAAAGTAATTTCATCTTAATATTTCGTCGTTTAGTTGTAACTAAATAAGATAATAATTATTTTATACCTTTTAGTTTATTTTATTTGTTGCATTTAATTTTTTTGAAGTCGGTTTTATTTTTTTATTCTCTACATTCCGAATCTGTAGAGCCACTTTATTTGATAGATACCTTGTTCGAAAATACATTCATCAAGATAGCTTTATTACTGACAATAAGAATGATAATACCTATGTTCGGATAAATTTATAATTCTTTCTTTTGGAAACCTGGTTACTTGGTTCTATTTTTTAAGCAATTAAATTATCTCCATGAGTTCTCGTGTGGTGCAGACATAAGAAGATGTTTGTTGTGTCGTTTATTTGAGACTTTACACCAGTGGTTCTCAACCTCTGTCCCTCGGCAAACTAGTGTGCCATCAAAACTTTGACAATTGCCGCTAAAAATTAAGAATCCATTGTTTTTCTGTAGGTACCTACTTATAATTAATTTGAATATAAATATTTCTGTACCTTTGTCCCTGTTTATGACTTGTTTATATGTATTTTCTACAATAAATTAGCAATATCCTCTTGATAAAACTAAATTTATTAATTTAGTTTTCATTCTAAGTCACAGTTCGTATTTAATTCAGTATTTTTTTAATTGAAAAGTTTTTGTTTTTGCCGAAAGTAGCAGAGTTGTTGATTCGCAAAGAGAAACAAAGAGGTTGTCCTCTACTTGATGCAAATAAACATACACACATATATATCGAGATGATATATCTGTATATATATTATTTATTTGTTTGAGACTATAGTTTCGAAGACTTGGTCTTCATCATCAGTCTTTTTTAATTATAAATGTTGTTTTTCATGGAGTCAATATCGTATAGATATTGAAAATGTGATGTTCTTTTACTGGTTGGCAGCTTAGAAACTATAGTCTCAAACAAATAAATAATATATATACAGATATATCATCTCGATATATATGTGTGTATGTTTATTTGCATCAAGCAGAGGACAACCTC
This sequence comes from Forficula auricularia, assembly GCA_024734495.1. NCBI lineage: Eukaryota > Metazoa > Arthropoda > Insecta > Dermaptera > Forficulidae > Forficula > Forficula auricularia. The sequence continues at coordinate 4,137,830 of JALMQS010000681.1, forward strand.
TTTGTTTCTCTTTCAATATTTTTTTCTTTATTGCGATTGAAGATATGTAGAAATAGGTATATATTCGTGTGATTATAATATATCTATCTTTAGTACTAAGCTTATGTAAACTATCATACAATTTTATTAGAACCATAGTGTGCCGCCAAATATTTATATTATTAAAACTGTTCCAAGAGGAAAAAAAGGTTGATAATCACTGCTTTACACCTTTATCTTCAGTTTGATTTGAAATTCATTTTGATTGAAACTTCATGTGGAATAATGTTATTAGTTCGAAAAACATAAAATCAGGACTGATTTAACGAAAATGAAATAAAAATTTTATTTCTCCATGTTTTTCCAATTTTTGTCATCTTTAATATAACAATCTAATATTTAATATTTCAAAATTAATTCTGACAAAAACTGTTATGTTAGCTTAACTGTTTATGTTAGGCTGAAAATAATGGTAGACATTTCGAAACTATTTTCAATTTTTTATTTCTACATTGGATATTTTTTTTTCAAACAATATAATGATATTTTCAAAATAAAAAAGTGGATAGAAAAAATTATAGAGAACGACATAGGTATATTTGTAGGTGGTTTTTCGATTAAATTTGATTATGGTGGTAAGAATTATTAATAGAAACGTTGACAAGCGCCCCTACAATAATTTATATTAAGAAGAGTAATAGGCTATCTTTAAATTAGAACTTTTCATTAGTAATGAAATTAAAAAACAACTTATTAATTTATAGCATGTTTTTAATTAAAGATTATAAGTATTATATGTAGTTGTTGAAAATTCTTAAATATATCTAAAAAGTAACTCTTGTGTTGAAATGGATTTAATTTTTCACATTTAAACCAGAGATGAAAGTTATGCTTCTCTCTAATATAGAATTGTAAAACTTGGAAGGGATGTCCAATCGATTGGGTTTATAAATTTCATTTGGAATAGCTGCTAAAGTAACAAGAACTCCGGTTCGTAACATATTAAAAAAGTTTTTTTATAAAAGAAAATCTTGGACTTACTAAAAAGTTGTATTTTTTTTTCTTTTCACTTGTTATCATCTTTAGAATGAACAGGAGGAGGGTATCAGTAAAAAAAAAAGAAGGAAAAAGATTTTACCGAGAAAAATATATAAGATTTAAAAAAAATACAAATAAGTTCTAAGTTAGAACTTGGTATTATTCCAAATGGAGAACAGTTTTTACCAAATACTTTTTAACAGTCTTTGCGATTTTCTTCTCACTTTTATGGGATATAAAAAGAAAAGCAAATTATTTAGTCAACCAACTTAGTTCTCTCCTAAGAGGTGCGGTGAGATTTAATCCTCTTCAAATGAAAATAAAAGAAAGGAAAAAAGAACCGGAAAACAGTACATTTCGTTTTTTTACTGATCCATTTAGATTTTATCTGTTTGAATTCTCCGGATAGGTGTCTTTTGGTGTTGCACTTTGACTGATCTACTTTCAGATAAGTTCCTTTCCATCAGCTTCAATCTTATTCCTTTTGATTCAACGAACATTCATTCATTCAGCTATCGATTGATTCAACCTCTTCTTTCATTTAATCACTTTAACAAAACTTTTAGTTTTATTATCCATTTATGCCAACAATAGTTTTAATACCTACTAGTATTCATTTATAGCGGCGAGTTTTTAACATTTTCTAAATAAAAAATGAATTTTCTTTCATAGTTTAATATGTTGAAAATGTAATCCCTCTTAGCTTAACAAAAATCTGGTTCCCAAATAATATTCCTTTATAACTATAAACCCCCCTGATTCACAATAAATAACACGCTCAACTGGTCCAATAACATCGCATAATATTCTCCGTTTATCGTTCACCCTTTTTCCAAGTAGTTAATGTGGATAATTTGGCATGGATGGCAAAAAACCGTGGCTACCAATTCGCCTTCTTCGGAACCGATTCGCCCGCAGAAATCCACTGTACCGACTGTCCTTTTGTCTCTGGAGTGTAATGGTGTAAGAGAAAAGCGCCACCTACTATTGAATCGTCCACACGAATTCGATTATTCTCTACTGTGAGCAAACGCGGCACCCATCTTGCCGATATCTTTTTTATACCCAATTTTTCGTCTAAAATTGAAACTACTGAGCCATGTATTATGCCTGTGGCCTCAATAAGTTCGCGCACTTTGACTCGTCGATCACTCAAGCACATATCGTGGATTTCGTCAATCATTTCTGGCGTAGTCACCTCAAATGAACGTCCCAACCGATGTTCACCACTTGTGGATATATGACCAGGTTTAAACTTATTCACTCAATTGTAAACAGTCTTAAACGCTGGTGGAGAGTTTCCATGAACTTCATTCAATTTCGCTTTGATTTGTTTCGAGTGTTTTTTGATTTCCAAATGAAAAGGTTTAATAACTGCACGAAACTCGTTTTGTTTTCAACTGATCGAAAATAAAATAAAAAGCTGTTTGCTTCAGTCAATTGTAAAAATGAAACCACGAGATGGATATGGCTTAGAATTTTACGAGTCTATTGAAAGATAGTACTTGTCAGAAACAATCTTGTTTCAATACTATACGAAAGCCATCTCTTAGATTTTCTAAGGACTTAATGACCTCCCCTCGTATTTTTATCTATCTATCCTGATAATAAACTAATTTCTTTCATATCGTCTATTAATACAGCAAGAAGGTGCAGTACTTATCGACTTACGCACTCTAGAAAGGCATATTATATTTTTACATATTATATTTTCTAAATTTGTACAAAACCGAAATTCTTCTGTGAATCGAATAGGGCTTGAAACTTTCTATCACCTCCTCAGAATTCAATATTGAATGAACCATTAAATTAAAACAGTATAAATCTAGCTTCTTTCTTGATCCCTTGGCTTAGCATAGACACTTTTCCATCCTTCCCCTTTTTAGAAGGTTCTACAGTGCTATATGTTTTCATACCCGCCCACCATAAAGGATTATTTAGGAATACTATGTTATTGATAACATGTATCATCCTTTCCTGGTCAAATTAGCCATTTTTTTACTTTTCAAACTTCATTAAATACTTCCCTTCAGGAATTTTAAAAACTAGACCTTTCTTTCTGTAGGTATTTATCTTTCGCGATTTTTACCCAATCCTTGAACTATTTAAAAGTCGGGTTTTCACAAATATCTTCGACTCCGATCCGTCACTTATAAATTCTTCATGTTCTATCAATCAGTTTTCCTATTCTTTTAGAAAAAAGATTTGCCCCTTGACTAATAGGTATTGCCCCTTCTTTTCCTATTTTCATTCAAAATAAAAAAATTGGAGTAAGGCTTCACTTCAGAATTTTTTTTTAATATTGCAAGGTTTTTAAGGTTAGAAAAAAACATAATATGAATAGAAAATTAATTAAAATTGTTCTTAAATATATATCTTATATATTAGTCAAGGGCATATAAAAATCATAATAAAACATTATTATTACATTTACCCTTTTATAATTAAAAAAGATAAAATCTTTAAAATAATAAAAAAATCATTTAATTAATTTATCAAATATTTACTAGGTATAATTTAAAAAAATTTCAATTATTTCATCATCGGCTAACCACAAAAATCTTTAAATTCAAATTCAAAAATTCATAAATAAAATTATTATAACAAATTATTATTATAATCTTATAGTATGAAAATTTCATTAGCAACTAGAATAAAATTCGGATATTTATTATCCTCTCAGTCTTTTAAACTTTTAATTAATTCAGATGTTGCGCTATAAAATCTACCTTTACGTATTTGTGAAATGTTTATGATAAGGACCATCTTATTTTAGATTCTGTAAAGGAGATTTTGATGAAAATATTATAGTTAGAATAAAACATTCATCTAATTTTAGTTGTTTAATTAGCACAAGAGTTTCATAAGCAAATTATACTCGTATTATAACTATTTGACTAATTAAAATTTTAATAATTAAGTTGAAATGCTGCATCAAACGTGCATCTTTTTTACGGGTTTTATTATTATTTCGATGAAAATATTCATTAAAGAACAATAAGAATAGGATTGTTCACATGCGGTTAAACTTGGCTGGTGTTAATGTTGAAATAGGTGCCAAATTACGGTCAAATTTGGCTCTAACTAGCTAATTATAAAAAAATACCTACATTGAATTATATTAGAAGTATCAATTGATATAGATTCTATGAACTTTTCATAATAAACTACATATATGCTTTTGGCTTATTAAGAGTTGTTCACATGCGGTTAAACTTCGCTGGCGTTAACTTTGGAATAGGTGCCAGATTACGGTCAATTTTGGTTCTAGCTAGCTAATTGTAAAAAAATAAATACATTGAATTATATTAGAAGTATCAATTGATATAGATTCCATGAACTTTTCATAATAAACTACATCCTGTTGGCTTATTTAGAGTTGTCACAATTTCTCTTCTCTAAGTGTTGATCCTTTATACGAGCCCCGTCCCATCTCAATTGGCCCATCAATATTTTTCTTTTTAAATAAAATTATGCTAATTCACGGTAAATTTAATTTAATTAATTATTAATTTAATTTATTTTATAATCATTTGGAACAACATTTTAAACAATTTAAAACATTTCATTGTAACATTTAACTTAAAATTATTTTTCAATTGTTAAAAACATATTTTTATATGAAAAATAGTTCTTTGCTTTTCCCGATTTTTTTTTTTTTTTAAGAATCTTTGAATATCTGAAATAATCAAATAGACTTTGCCTTTTTCCAACAAAAGAAAGTTTGTTTTGTTTATTATTAATAAAAATGATCTCGTGGAAAGGTTGTTGATGAAAAAATTCGCTCAATTATTATCAATTTATTTAAAAAAGGAAAATCAAACGCGGAAATTGGCGATCTAGTTAATTTATCAAAGTTTACTGTCAGAAATATTATTTGAGTTTATAAAACAAAAGGTACAATAGCTACAAAACCTCGGTATGCGTCGAAATCCAAAATATCAGATGCTGATAGACGGGCATTGATGAAGATTATTAGAAAAAACAGGCGTTCGAACTATGGTGAATTATCTGTTCTTTTGAGCGATGCTGTGGGGCAAAATGTTTCAAGATCCACGTGCCATAGAGAGGCCCTTAAGTTAGGTTTTAAAACTTACAAGGTAATTTTATTGCAACTTATTCCAATTTTTTTTTCTAATTTTACTAATTTTTTTAGGCGAAAGAAAAGCCACTCTTGACATTAAAACAAAAGAAAAACCGGCTTAAATGGGTTAAAAGTCACATTAATTGGACGAGTGATGAATGGAATAGTGTCCATTGGAGTGATGAGTCTCGTTTTGAAGTTTGTGTTGGGGACAATCGAAGCAGAGTTATTCGTCAGAAAAATGAAGCTTTCAATTCAGATTGTTTAAAAAAGAAAGTAAAATTTCCTGCTTCAGTTATGGTATGGGGTTCAATGTCTGCTAGAGGTGTTGGAAAACTTCACTTCATTAATGGAATGAATTGTAAACACCAATAAATATTTAGAGATTTTAGAAAAATCGTTACTTCCAACAATGGCAGATGCATTGCAGAATAATAATAATTTTGTGTTCCAACAAGACAGGGCGGCCTGCCATACATCAAGAAAATCTTTAAAATGGCTTTCTGATCATAATGTTCTACTTTTGGAGTGGGTGGCAAACAGTCCCGACTTGTCACCAATAGAAACTCTTTGGCACACAATGAAAAAGCTATTACGAATACAATCAGCTAGTAACGTAGTCGAATTAAAACACAAACTTCAAAATATTTGGAATACTTTCACTCAAAATGAGTGTCAAAACTTAATAAGTAAGTTGCCCAAAAGAATTCAATCCGTAATTAAAAATAAAGGCGACGTCACACAGTGGTAAAGGTTTTAGATTTTGTATGGTTTCCTTGTTTTTAACAATTAAAAAATAATTTTAACTTAAATGTAACAATAAAATGTTTTAAATTGTTTAAAATGTTGTTCCAAATGATAATGAAAATAAATATTTAAATTAAATTTACCGTGAATTACAATAATTTTATTTAAAAAGAAAAAATATTGGTGGGCCAATTGAGATGGGACGGGGCTCGTGTAGTCCGGATCTTAGTCATGTTTTTTACATTTTACTAAAATGATTGAGGATTTTATTACAAAATTATGCTCTTCATCAATTAGCATAGAAAAAGGAAATCAATACATTAAACACTACATATGAAACGCTAATAATATATAGTGTCCATATATTTTCTTTAAAGTTTTGATTTCCATAAAGAAATGCATAAATAAGCCCCAACAGTAGCGATTAAGCACCCAACTGACCCATTTTTTTTAAAAAAGGTAAGTATTTCAATTTGAGAAAAGGGTTCGACATATATATAAGATAATTTATCAAAATTTCTCAACATTTAGAATCAAAATACTAAACTACTTTTGTTGAGAAACATTTGGAATCATGATTGAGAAATTCTCTAGTTACACTCCTAAGTGTAGATTATTATTATTATTATTAAAGTCCATAGCATCTATATTATTTATTTAATCAAGTATGTTAGCAGATATTTGGACAGGAAAGTGGCAAATCGAAAAATTCTCATTGATTTAAGGGACGTTTCGCCAATTTTATTTTTGGCTTCATCACGCGTCTCAATGATTATAATAAATTTTAAGATATAATATATTTCACACATATTATATAATATTTTGCACATATTTCTGAATTATGGTAACTAAATTGTAATTGATTCTTTTTATGGCCCGAACAATTATTTAATTTATATAAAAGAAATATTCTCGGTTTATTTAAGTGAATGTTACAATAATCCTGTCATTTGAATCTTTCTTTTATATAAATTAAAATTGTTCGGGCCATAAAGAGAATCAATTATAATTGAGTTAATTCAGAAATATCTCCATATCTATTATATCTTAAAATTAATTATAATCATTGAGACGCCTGATGAAGCCAAAATAAAATTGGCTAAACGTCGCGTAAATCAATTAGAATTTTTTGATTTCGTAATTTCCTGTCCAAATACCTGCTAACATACTTGATTAATTATTATTATTATTATTTTGTATATCGGCGCTTCGACTACTATGGTTATTTGCGCCATCACGTAGGTATATTCTCCTTGATATTTTCCGATCCTCGAAGCCCCGTCAGGGGAACCTAAAACCGTCTTCGCCGGGGCACAGCCAGGCAATCAAGTATGCATCCTGACCAACGTGTAAATTAAGTACCTATAGTTGCAGCTGATAAAGATTGAGGAATTCTAAAAACAGATTCTGGATATTCTGACTATCTCCACTAGAAATCGCAATGCTACAAGCAAGTATAAACAGCAGCTGGCCAAAAAAATATTTATATACAAATTTATTGGAAGTTTTATTTAATTAGAAGATATTCCTGGTGACGTTTTCAGATTTCTAAAGTAAATTAATCAAATATGATTTATGCTCCCATGACTTTTGTGATAGAAATGAACGATAATATTTCAAAACATGGCCCATTCATTAATCTTTATTTAATAGAGAAAGATAAATATAGAAAAATATCGGATAAGTTTCTTCATTAGGAATATTGAATTGTTCTTAAAAGAATGTTAATTAAATAAAGAGCAAGTTTATCTTTCTGCATGAGAGATTTCCTAAACATCAACTCCCGAGCAATGTATTTTTAATTATTTTTTTTTCCTCTTCCATTGAGATTCAACTCCCACGATTCAGGAGAAAAAAAATATTTGTTTTATGCCACAAAAGGGAAAAACAATTGTTTCAACATTTCATTCCACCTTCCGTGTTTTTCCCTAGAAATGGAATCTAGGTATATATGCTATGTCGCACAACTCTAATACTGTATATCTAATATCTTTCCCAATTTATCCGACATGAGTTATGAGTTACATCGGATCTCAAAGGCAAACAGGCTTCTACTCAACTTAATTTATCATGATCAATCTTCATCATCGTATAAAGTGTTATCTCCTTTTATAGATGATCAATTTAAATTTTTTAAGACAAATCTTGGACCTATTTTCACTATAGAATAACTTATAAATAAATACCATACATTTGAATTTTTAAGAAAATTTAACAAACATACAGTCGACTCTCGATAATTCGAAAATCCAAGGGACTAAAGAAAAATTCGAATTATCGAGACTTCGAATTATCAAGAAGAAAGAAAAAAGTTCTAATTATTAAGAGTTTGTATTATTTAATTGAAAAGTTTTTGTTTTGCCGAGAATAGCAGAGTTGTTGATTCACAAAGAGAAACAAAGAGGTTTTCCTCTGCTTGATGCAAATAAACATACACACATATATATCGAGATGATATATATGTGTATGTTATTACAGAATTTTGATGCAAATAAACATACACACATATATATCGAGATGATATATATGTGTATGTTTATTTGCATCAAGCAGAAGACAACCTCTTTGTTTTCTCTTTGTGAGTTTATATTATATTTTTGAAAATATGTATGAGCTTAAATAAATTTTATATATAGCCTCAAGTAAAAAAGTAAAAATAATGAAAACGACAAAAAAGAACAAAAAAAATACATATGTATTAACATTGCAATAGATAATAACATACCCAATTAAATCAAAAAGTGAGGACACAAACAGGGCATCGCAATACTTCACATTACTATATTCCGAGGGGTGATCCGCGATTGGAAGTAAGTGTACACCTCTTTGGAATTATTTTGAAAGTACTTGGAAATATTTAGAATTACTTGGAAATTTTTGGTATTACTTCGAAACATTTGGAAGTACGAGTGGAAGTAGGTGTACAGCATATTAGGTCCCGGTTCACCCCTCGCTATATTCTATAGAATATAAATGTGAAAGTAAAAAATTAAGAATAGTTTTTTGCTAGAAAAAATTCGAATTATAAAGAGTAGAAGTGGCCTAGTTCGAATTATAGAACGTTCTCTCCCCTTATTGTTACGAAAAGGATTTCGAGTTATCGAGCGTATCAAAATACATAGGATTTTTTCATTTTACCGAAGTTAACAGCTGAAAAGTTTGAATTATCAAAAATCGACTGTATAAATTAATTCTCATTTAATTAATTAATTTGCTAATTCAATTACAAGATACCCAGATAATTTGTTAATCAAATTTGGTATCATAATTTGTCTATTTGTGTTTTCTTTTAGAGTAAATAAATACCCAGGGGGGCGTTTTGTCTACATGCAAGTACATATTCTTTTGACTGCCAGCTATATTAGCTAACTTTCAGGCATGTTTGTAGCGACCTAGAGCTAATCCAAAAATAACCATAATCAGACTATTTTGACTCTAAGCTTAAAATTAAAAAAAATTTTTAAGCATAGAGATTCATTTAATCGAAGATCCTTGGCATGTTAGAAAGAACCAAAAACTACAAATTTGGCAGTTAAGTATGTATGTATGTAGCACCATTAATTCTAGAGAGAATGACCAACTAAAACAATGTGTCTTTGTACACATTTTAGAGCTAGCAGACATATCGCTCATATCCAATGAGAAAGAATGTGAAGGCCTAAATATGGTTGCAAGGTAACGAGGACTTATATTTCAATTAGAAATGCACTTGCTTAGTATAAGTAATGTAGACTTAAGAAAAAATGGATAATAAATTTATTTGAAGTAGCTATTTTGGTAATTCTGAATTTTGCTTAGACCATTTTTAATAATAAAATATTAAATTCTTTTACTTTACCACATAAGGGTATGGTCAAATATTATAATCGTGTATGAAAAAAGTCTTTTTTTTTGCTTCGTTTTTTCGAAATATTTCAAAAACGGTTGAAACTATTTGAATAAAAAATACAAATTGAGCGAAACCATGAAACAAAATAGTTTGAGCAGTTTTTGAGATATTTTGAAAAACAATTTTTTCATGCACAATAATAATTCTTGACCACACATGTATGGTAAAAAGTAAAAAAAAAGAAGAAGAAAAGACTAATAACTTATTTTTTAATCAAGTAAGTACGTACGTTTGAAGAGTGAAAAATGTAGCTTCCTCTTATATATTTTAACATGTAAAAATACTTATACGTTGTTTTTTTTAGATTTTTTAATCTTATCTATTTATTGGACCAAATTAAGAAAAAAAAATACCAAATCTTCAGTAAGTAGAAGGCCATTGAAAACGTGAGAAATAGTTAACATTTCAACCTCTACTAAAAAAATTCTAATGTACGAGTAATAGAATTAGTTTATATTAATTAATTTATGTAATAATTATAATTAATAATTTATAATTAATTTTATTATATTTATTTTCGTTAAGATATTGTTATGTTTTCAATTTCATTGAAATCGTTAGGGCCGAATTCGAGAAACCGATTCAATATAATATATAGATATTAAGGTGGTCCTTATTTTGGATATTTTCAAATTTTTACGCTCGCAGAGGCTCATATAGTTCGAAATAAATAAATAAAAATATCCCCTAAGTTTCAAGCCCCTATTTCAATTTTAAGCTGTGCATCAGAGCGATGTAAGATTCCCATCTAAATAACATGTGGTTTTTGGCATTGAATGATTAATTTTTTATTCGGGCCAAAGCAATGTTTTAAAAAATTTGAAACTCTCTAGATTTTATCTTATAATATTAGCTACCCTTCAGAATTTTTTACAGATTTGTAGCTATTATCATTTTAGAGTCTATAACTTACTAACACTAAGATATGGCAGTATTTTATCTAGCTGTAACTCCAAAATTATAATAACTATAAATCTGAAAAAACTCTGAAGTATAGCTATTATTATAAGGGCAAAGTTTACAGAGATTCAAATTTTTTGAAACATCACTTTGGCCGAAAAAAAAATTGATCGTTCAATGCCAAAAACACCATGTTATTTAGATGGGAAACTTGCATCGCTCTGAGGCACAGGTTAAAATTGAGATAGGGACTTGTAACTTGGAAGATATTTTTTTTATTTATTTCGAACCATATGAGCCTCTGCCAGCGTAAAAATTCGAAAAGACCCAAAATAAGGACCACCCTAATATATATACATATATACAAGAATTGTTCAGTTAATTTAAGTATAACCACAAAGTGATGAGCACAAAACATATTATAATATTTAAAAAAAAGTCAAATTATATAAACATTCAAGCAGATTTTGTTGTTTTAATTAAACCAAACATTTTTCTCATCTACATTCATAAGTAGACATAGAAAAGAAACTATATAAGAAAACTAGAATGTATTTATATTAGTATTAAGATTAATTTACCTTTACTCGAGCTATCGATGTTGCCTTGAGTCTTGCCTTTCACTGACTGAGGCAAAAAAATACTAAAAGAAAGAATCCCGTTGTTCGATAAGATAACCGACCTGGGAAAAATTCCCTTGAATTTCGATAATGATTAATTCGACGGATTATCAAATAAACATTTATAGACAATTTTTTCAATTTTATTTTTTTATTATAATATTATACAAGCAAGGGGGGGATTAGCGGTGGTTAAGGTTTAAATTTGAGTTGACCGTAATTAATCAGAATCGTTTTCCCAGGTACCTTTGACTTCGATCCAATTCTTGAAATTTATTACTTTCACATTTATATTATATAAATAAATATATTTAAATAAGCTGATATGGTCATCCACATAACTTTACCATACACCTGGCCCCCTCTTATATTTATTGAAATGATTTATAATTATTTACGAAATTTCGCATATGCACCCTATATGATCTTATGAAAATGAAATAAAAGATGTGTGGGGGGAGGGGGGTAAAAAGATTTTCAAACATAAATGGAAGAAAGCTGATTTTTCTAATAAATTATTCTCAGAATTAAAATAAGTTCTAATGGACCAAAAATTAAAAATGTAGCGCCGCCTGGTAGATTAGGTTATGCATTCTAATGGCACATTCTGATTAGTTGGTTGCGTCCTCAGGCGCTGAATATATTAAAACCTTACCTTGACATTTTTTTTTCAAAATTGAACAATTTTATTTTTAACCTTCCAAGATAAATTTATTATTATTCATTTAATAATTTTCAAAAAGAAAAAAAAATATTTTATTAAATTATTTATTAAATTAGAAATCTTTCAGTTAGTTAAGTGGTGTGCCCGTTGCCATCTCTGGTGTAGTGCTATATGGGCTATAGTAAATTTAAATTATTGCTCTCATGTTCTATCCAGGTCTCACTCTATCACTAATAAAATGAATGTAATTGAGGTATGGTCTTCTGGGCTAGTGAGGAAACTAACAAGAATCATATTCTCTAGTAAACTTCTTCAGTTCTGCTAATAGTGGAACTGAAGGCAATATAAAACCAGCTGACTAGTATTCTTACATAAGTACATTTGAGTGTTAATACTGGACCAAACTCATCCAAATTTTGGATACATAATCAGTGAGCCACCAGAAGAATAAAAATGCAAAAACCAACGCCCAAAAGAGGGTCAAAAAATGAAAATCTAGGCCCTTGGACCAAACTCAACCAAATTCTGTATACATAATCTGTGTGCCCCTAGATGACTAAAAATACAAAGACTGGAGAGAGGATCGTCAGCTATTAAATATAAGAGAGTGGTCACAGGGCCATCTAGAATTCTTTGCTCGTGGATGTGGAAGTGCTTTGTCTCTCGCTATCAATAAAGTGCCTGTCTTTAAACATTGTCATTTGTTTAAAAAGTACCATATCATGTGTTTTGACTACTTCAAATAAAACTAAAATCTATAAAATATCAAATAGTTTATTTATTATATAAAACGAACTAAATAAATATAAAGTAGTAGCGGGGGCTGCTAGACTTTATCACTAACTATTCATGTGAATGAACTATTTTAGCTCTGAAAATTGAACTGTTGGTAAATTAACAATAATATTAATTTACAAAAAAATGCATAACAATTAGCATTATATTTAACTATTTAATTACTTATATGAGATATAGTAAAATAAAATTATGTACTTGCATTATTAAAAGTTAATCTATTACGGTAAAAACAATAAATTGGAATTTTTGTGGGTAGGGAGATTCTTAAACCTCCTGGCTATGAATATGCTCGCCAAGGGCGGGTCACGCAACTGGTTTCTGATAAAAGTACTTTTAAGTAAAGGAATCTGATACCTATACCTACTAAATATTTTAAATATTTGTAACAGGAATAGGAGGGAATTGGATAAAATTAAAAACACAGAGTTTTTATTAAATGGGCCAGACGTTAAGACAATTTATTTTGACTTCCTCAGAGTCTCATTTGATCACTCTTTGTCAAAAAACAATTTCACTATACTGTTTCACTGTTTTGTCGTATTATAATTTCAATAAACTGCTTCACTGTTTTGTCGCATAGTTGTAACTAAATAAGATAATAATTATTTTATACCTTTTAGTGTATTTTATTTGTTGCATTTAATTTTTTTGAAGTCGGTTTTATTTTTTTCTTAAAAATTATTTTTATTTTTCTCTTTTTAGTGATGTTATTAATAGTGAACATATCATCAGAACTTGACCAAATTAATATGCCACCATCCCTAAGACACCGCCTTTCGGATAAAAAAAGAACCATCGAAATCGGTTCATAAACAAAGAAGTTTGGCCTAAACAAACCTAACAAAAAAGATCTAATATCAATGAAAAAAAAACGGGACCAATCGGAAGCTAGACTGAACCCAATGCAAGATTTTCTTTCAAAATCGGTTCACAATTGGCGGAGATATGAGGTAAAATAGACACAAAAAAAAAAAAAATCAGTCGAATAGAGAACCTCCTCCTTTTTTGAAGTCGGTTAAAAATTATAAAAATTTAATTAATTATTACATAGTTAGCCACAGAATGATTTTATTTCATAAGGGTTAAGAATTAAAATTTATTCAGATATGAACACAGGATAACAGCAATATATAGAAAATTCAATATTTAGCTAATCTTAGATTATACAAGTAACTTGACCATTAAAACTTAATGATGGTTTTGTTACAGAAGAGCGAGATTATTTTTCTTTCCCTTCAAATAATGAACGACTGATGTCATCGAAAGATGTTCAAACTATGTTAACGAATATTCTTCGTTTTCTCCCCCTCACAATTTTCTCCCTCGACAGTCTGACACTTGTTATAAGTGGCAACGAAAAAGCAACTAAATCTTATGATGTCACGCTAATCGTCTGGAAAGAAACAAAAATAAAAAAAAAATAATAAAAAAAAAATTAGCCTATCCATCATAACTGACGTTGCGAGGATTTTGTTGATTTTCATAATTTCGACACATCAGAATTTGAATCTGATATGTAAATTAATTAATTTTTTTTTATGTTAAGTAAAGAAAGGAATTGATGATATCAGGTGTTTTTGTTCCCTCTGGTCTGGTCTGATGCATACTCCAATTTTTTATTTATTTAACGATAGGGAATTTTTGATTTTAACGAATATTTTTTTACAAAATATAAGACAAATAATTTTTTTCATTCTGGCAAAAAGTGAATAAATATTAAAAATAGAAAATGATAAATGCCAAATTTGCACTCGTTCTTCAGCTGGAAAAATTAAAAATGTTTGCTAATATTTGCTATTCAATCACTTTTCTAAGGCAAATATATATTGTTAAAAAATAATATTTTCCAATCGCTACAACTTTTAAAATGCTACAACTACCCGATTACACCGCAAAAAATTATTTATGGTAAATCTAAATTTCAATGTGTTCATATTTATAAAAGTAAATTGAAATTTACTTTAGTTAGTATTCGAATTCTGTTTTATAGACTGATCTTAAATAATTGTCTTCGTTTAAGCCCATACTTAACGCTCAGCACCGCTTCGCTGTCAAATTGGATAAAAGTCGAACAAGCGCTTTCGCCAACTCTTTTATCCCTATGACTCCAGAGACTGGAACTCGCTCCCTGTCACCATCTTTACCACCACTTATAACCTTCAGCTATTTAAGACCCGCATCAACAGATAACTTCGAACCCAGCCCAGCCCATAAAATTCTGTCTTCTTCTTTTTACGATGGAGAGGCCAACCCAGGCCTATAGGGGCTGCATCTTTTTGGTGTAACTCCTTCTCTCATCATTTTCATAAAAAAAAAATACTTAGCTGACTCTTGACTTATGTCGATCTTATCGTGAATCAGCATTTTGTGAATGTCATTTTTTAAATGAAACACTAACAGTTATCAGTTACTTTCTGTACTTCCTGAAGGTGGGTTGATAGCCCGAAATATATATATTGAAAAAGAAAAAAAATTATATCTTTTAATTTTTTAATTTTAATGTGAAATAAGTGACCTAGTATCCTTAACTCATAGTAAATCAATATTAAATATAATATTTATTTACTCTTATCTTTATTAAAGATGTTTCACCTTGCACCAACACCACAATCTCTATTAATTATTAACTATTGTTGTTTAAAACCCCACTATCACTAATTGAATTGTAGAGAGTCTGAATCACCCGGGAAAAAGGGTTGAATGAGAAAATTTTATTAAATGACGTTTAGCTAACAGGAATTATCTTAAATAAGAAAAAATCAAATTAAAAATAATAATAATAACTGACGAAAATAGTAAGTACAGCTGAAATCTAATAGATAAGACATCTATCTATATCTATACCAGGGTGCAACTTATTTTGGATATTTTCGAATATTTACGCTGACAGGGCTCATATGGTTAGAAATTAATAAAAAAATATATCCCCCAAGTTTCAAGTCTCTATCTCAATTTTAACCTAGTGCTACACAGCGATTAAGTTTCCCATCTAAATAACATGGAGTTTTTGACATTGAACGATCAATTTTTATTTCAGCCAAAGTAATAGTTCAAAAAATTTGAAACTCTGTAAACTTTATCCTTATAATAGTTGCTATCCTTCAGAATTTTTACAGATTTTCAGCTATCATAATTTTGGAGTTACATCTAGATAAATCCTGCTATATCTTAGTATTAGTAAGTTATAGACTCCAAAATTATAATAGCTAAAATCTGTGAAAATTCTGAGGGATAGAAACTATTACAAGGATAAAGAGTTTCAAATTTTATGATACAATTACTTTGGCCGGAATAAAAAATTGATCGTTCATAGGAAACATAATCGCTATGTAGCACTAAATTAAAATTGAGATAGAGAATTGAATCTTGGGGAATATTTTTTATTTATGTTTAACTATATGAGCCCCTGTCAGCGTAAATATTCGAAAATATCCAAAATAAGGAGCACCCTAATCTATACTTTTAAAAATCGGCTTGCGCGACGACGCCGGCGTAATTTTTTCAATTTTAAAACCCACACTAATATTTCATGACAAATAAAATTTATCAAAATTAGGAAATTCATATTATTATTTTAAAACCCAATAATAGTTCATGAGAAATGAATTTAGTAGCCTCCTAGCCAGCAAAAAGCCCGCAAAAGGCGGCCTTCGCAGCTGGTTTTTAATAAGATAATCTCGCCAGAATGCACAACGTTTTGACAACTAATTTTTGAGTTGTTTTTAAATACGTGAAGTTATTTCAACATTCCAAATGTGAGACTGGGAACGTTAAGGATTAGCCTGAGCTTTATTGTCTCATAGATATAACCAAGAAAGCTCTTCTTAATCCTTAACGTGTTTCTACCGCTTGGAATGACTCACAAGTGCATGAAATCGATTCAAGAATTACCTAGATGTCGAAATATTGTGCATTCTCATAAGAAATGTCATTATTAATAATTAATCAAAGTGGTTTCATCTAGAACATCTCTTTTGATAAACAACTAAGCCTCAGACCAGTGTATAATAATAATAGGATGTCGTTTTAAGATTCTACGAAAACCTAAGCCAAATCGAGCGAGTCGGGCTAGCATACTGAGAGTTTTGAACCTTATATCTTCCAAAATATATGAGATATCAAATTCGTTCCTATTTGTAATTGACAAAAAGAGAATGAATGAATTTGTGCAATTTTTTATAGATTTCCGTTCTATGTTTAAAAATCACCTAGAATTGACCACTTTGGGACCCTCTCACACCTCCCTTTTAAAGTGAACGAATTTTGAATAAAAAAATTCCACATTGTAGATAAGGATATCTTCACAGGGATAACGTACACACCATGATAAAAAAATATTTTTTATTTCCGACTCGTCAAAATATTTGACTTTACGAATTACAATGCTCAGACAGTAGAACTGACAGACTGACTGACAGACTATGTATCAACACTAATGGTGTCCCATTTATTTTTATTTTTAACCCAAAAAATTAACAGTTATCAGTGGCGTACCTAGAACTTTTGCCGCTTGGGGCGGTCTTCAATTTCCCGTCCTTTCTAAGTCAATCAAATGGTGGTTTTGTTTTTTTTATAAATTAATAAACATAAATAAATAATTGTAATTGAGACAAACTAGAGAACTTTTTTAATGCCATATTTAAATTAGGAAGTAATAAAGGAGGTCGCATAAGTTGATATACCTAATAAATGCAACTTTTATAAAAATACAAGATTACTTTAATTAGAATGTAATGGAAGGCAGCCCGAAGTGTAGTGAGGAAGAAAAAATTAACACATATAAAATACGGTGTAATTTATTAGGATCCTTCCTCCTTTCCCTTTCGAACCGACGTTTCGGAGGATTTTTCCCTCCATATCTTCAGGGTTTCAAACCCTGAAGGAGGAAGAATCTCCGAAACAATTCACAGTAAATTACACCGTATTATGTGTTAATTTTCTTTCCTCACACTATGAGCTGCCTTCATTACATTCAATTAAAGTTTCTGCCAGTCCGTCTCTCCAGAAAAAATTTCGTTGCAAAAAAATACAAGATACTTTTTTACGAGCGGTGAACCGTGTATTGGAATTAGGTGTACACCAACTTTGGAATTATGTGGATTATTTTCAAATTCATTAGATAATGCCCCTTCATCTATTGTCTCTACTTGGAAATGAAAGTGGAAGTAGGTGTACACGATATTAGGTCGCGGTTCACCCTCGCTTTTTTAAAGGCCACAAGAAACTTACGGAGGCCTCAGGTTCGCCACCTATGTGACAAAACATATACCTAATTTACAAAAAAAAATTACCATTATATTTATAAATAAATAATTTCATTTCTTTTGGATAAACAAATAAATTGTACATAAATGTGTATCTAAACATATTTATATATTTTCTCTTTCGTGTTAGAAAAACCGTGTATAATGCTTTCAAAATTTATATTATTTGTAATTTTTTGTTCTATGACAATATTGCAATTTTTTGTAGTCTTAAATCAATCATTGTGGAACGAAGATAATTTTTTATCAAATTCAATTTGGAGAAGCTCCTTTAGTAAATAGCGACATTGATAGCAATTGTTAAAAAAATTTTAGAGATAATATTTTCCACCCTACATAGACTTGACGACGAGGAAAATCATATAGAAATTCATAATTTGTTGAAATCGAAAACTTATGAAGTGATCAAGTTGTTTTTTACAACTATAACTAAATATAAAAAATGCCGCCCCAAAATATGTCCCGCCCGGTGAGGATCGCACCCACCGCCCCCCCCCCCTAAGTACGTCACTGGCAATTATTTCTATGAAATTTCAATACGAAACTGAAACAAATTCACTTTCCAATGCAAACATGCATATTTTTAATAAATATCGACTATCGTTATGTAATAGTATTAGATAAAAAAGTTATTTCCTTCGTTCACTAAAAATATCTATTTACTTAATTAAAAAGGTTGTTGGCAACAAAGTTCTTGCCTAACTTTGAAACATCAGATAAAAATTCGAAGGTGGCCGAGTAATGGGCGTGTGAGAGTGTGCTGGTGCGGCGGGTTACCAACTTGCCTGGCGGTCGTTAATGAATGTACTAAGACAGAGACATCGGTCGCATTGACAATCGATAACGCCACCACTTCTTCTGGCTTTCTACTTCTTTTTCCTTGCCCTCTTTTTTCATCTTCTTCCATTTCTTCAACCCTTCAAAGCACATTCGCATTCACTCCGGTTGCGTGGCTGTTTTATTTCTCTATTGACCCAGACAGACAGAGAGACAGACAGACATTTCAATTGCGGAAATGAATCGACAAGAGCCTCATTCGGAATGCATTTCCAATTGGATCGGTCATTCAATAAAGAATTTTTTTATATTATATATTCAATTGATAAAAAAGCCATGGCCGACTTTGAAGTAGAGGAATGTATAGGGAAATTCCTACAATATGATTGATTGTCACATTTAATAAAAAATAAATGTTGTCTTCTGGAAATGAAGACACTATCAGTGGCAGCTCATAAGTAATGGTGAGGGTCTTAAAGTAGTTCTTTCTCAAATACAAAAATTCAAGAAGTCTTCGAAACTTGGAATATAAGTCATTAAAAGCATAATAAACACACTGTTAAAATTTGAAAACGATTTACCACACCAAACATGAAATAATTGCAATTAAAAATGAAATTTTTTACATATGGTAGATTGGGAAAGGGTGGGAAAATGACTTTCAGCATCTTGATGAAAAACTAATATTTGTTAGAATAATATATATTCGGAGTAAAATGAAAGTTTTTGCCGAGAGTAGCAGAATTTTTATATATTGAATGAGACAATAAAAGAGTGTGTCTTCTGCTGGAATTATAAATTTTATTTATTTTCTTAACTTGCCCACACTGTATAATTTCTTAACCTAACCACATGAAAGATTTCAACCTTTCATTCATAAATTAATTCCTGTGAATCTATTGTAATAGACTGATGAAGAGGACAAAGCCCTCGAACTATAGTCTCTTTATAAATAAATAAAATTTATAATTCCAGCAGAAGACACACTCTTTTATTGTCTCCTTCAATATTCGGAGTAAGTTAAAAAAATGGAAATTATTTACCTCGTAGATTTGATAAAAAAAAAACATATTTGGGCGATTATTTTTAGTGGAGGGGATATAAGATCAATGGCTTGGAAACGATCCATTCATAAAGAGGATATAGTAGTGTGAGAAGTACAGTCACGTTAAAAAAACATAACCTAAAATTTTAGCACTGTTCATATATGTATAGAGTGATTACGAGGCTAAACATTTTTATATGGATTGTCGCGAACCTTAAGGAGGTCCTTTCGCTCCAGTTGAGTCAAAAGAAGTGTACTATCTAATATTTAATAAAATAAGTTAAAATATAAATAAAAAATAATAGAATTAAAAAATAAATAGTATGAAAGCCGTAAATGTTTGAAATAAAAACAATTATAAAAAAATAATTAAATACAAAAGTTAGTTTGATTTATTCAAATCAGCTGGTAATAACTCTTGTTTGATTTGACAATGCGTTGTATTTCTACTGTTTATGTTTACATCCAAAAATAGCATTTATGTGATTTTTTAAAGTAAATATCTCTGTAAATTTGTCGGTCAATGAATGATATATTTTATTGCAAAAAATAATTTTTAATAAAAAAAATAAAACCGACTTCAAAAAAATTAAATGCAACAAATAAAATAATAATAACTTAAAAAACAAATAAAATACACTAAAAGGTATAAAATAATTATCTTATTTAGTTACAATTAAACGACGGAATAATAACATGAAATTACTTTTTGAAGTCGGTGCCGAACATATACATTTTATGAATCGCACTCGACGGATCTTACTTACTACGTTTGGCTTATATAGTTTGTTTGGCACCGACTTCAAAAAGTAATTTCATGTTAATATTCCATCGTTTAATTGTAACTAAATAAGATAATTATTTTATACCTTTTAGTGTATTTTATTCGATTTTTAAGTTATAATTTTATTTGTTGCATTTAATTTTTTGAAGTCAGTTTTATTTTTTTATTAAAAATTATTTTTATTTTTCTCTTTTTAGTGATGTTATTAATAGTGACTTAATATAATACCTTGCATACACCTCATAAGAGAAAGCGTCGGGCGAATGAATCAGAAAATGATAATAAAATTCAATTTATAAATATAGAAATTCTCTCGAAACGTTTGCGGGTTTTAAATGAATGTTTAAAGATTTTATTTATTATAATTTCGATTATTTGGTCATAAGAATTGGAGATTTACGTTATTTCGTCATTGATCATATCATCAGAACTTGACCAAATCAATAAGCTACCACCACTACGGTACCCTCTTTCCTATTAAAGAAGAATCATTAAAATCGGTTCATAAACAAAGAAGTTATGCCTGAACAAACATATAAAAAATGGTCCAATATTAATGAAAAAAAAACTGGACCAATCGGAAGCTAGACTGAACCCAATACAAAAAAAAAATCATCAAAACATCAAAATCGGTTCACAATTGGCGGAGATATGAGGTGACTAGACACAAAAAAAATTCAGTTGAATAGAGAACCTCTTCCTTTTTTGAAGTCGGTTAAAAAAGAAACCTGCATGTTTCAAAAAGTCAATTTTTAGTTTTACTTAACTTTATCTATTCAAATAATAGTAGCATAATTTAAGAGAAAGAGTCAAGTCTTAATTTTCCAAAAGACTCTGAGAAAATATTTACATTTTCAAAAATTTGCACGTTAATGTGAGATTAAAACTTCACCAAAGCATAGATAGACACTTAACCTATTATAAAAAATTAAGTTATAGTTATAATCTAATATTTTTTATTTAACATTGGAGGCGAAAAGACCTCCTTAAGTTAAGTTGGGAATCTTGTATGTGAGTTACTAAGCCGGCCAAGAGCGAGTCGGACCGCTAATATCCTCCAAAATACTTGCGATATCAAAAATTTGTTGTTGACAAAGGGAGTATCAAGGAATTCGGATTTTCTTGGGAATTTTTTGAAATTTAGATAGATTATTATTTAATTAATTCTGCATCGATTGGCGCAAAACGAAATTTACGAACAATATAGTTCCGGAGATATTAAATTCCAAAGATAGAGTTTTTCAGACTCTTATACATTGCACTATAAAGGATACCGAAAAGTTTACATACATATATAATTATATTTCAGAAACTCTTCTTACGATTGTTATAAATAATTAAACCAACACTAAACAATAACTAATAAATTTTTTAAGAAAATTTTAATTCATAGCTATAATACCGTTTCTGAGATAATAATTAATACATAATTAAAAATGTATAATGAAAAATTTACACTAAAAACAAGCTGGCAACAACGCATTTATTTAACCAACTTTAGTACACTTTTTTGACGTTTTCTCTCTTCAGCCATTGCCGAAACAGCTTTTAAAATTTATTTTAGCAATTTATAAATCCCCCTTTATAATGACATTTATATAATAAAATATATACAAGCTCGGACAGTGTTGCCAGATTTTTCAAACAGTTATTTTTCAGAGCAGTTAGATGTACGGGATTGGATATTAGTGGTACATAATCAGCAAAAAGTTTTGGGATTATGAATCCTAACTGTCTGTACTATATACTCTAGCTTTAACTTTTTACTACTACTGCCGCGATACAACTACATTAAGTTGAGCCATTTCTGAACGTCAACAGATACAAAAATCACCTAAAACTTTTGGGCACTATCACATCCCAGCTCACTACAAAGCCTGGACTGACTTTAATCTGGGCCCTATACCAATTTACACACACAAACTCAAAGATATTAAAATTTATCAAATACTTCAGGATCTGGCTAAAAATGGAGATTATCCAAACAAAATATCAACTGGAAGAATATCTGTCACAAGTTGAGTTCCTATCTACAATTGGCGCATTGGGAGGAGTTTATTAAAAGTGACGTGCGTGAATGTTTTAGTTAATTAGATGTTTTGACAATGAATTCTCCCTTTAAGTCATGATGAATACTGTAAATGATGGCGTAAGCCGCGGACACTTGTTGAAACACCAAGATCATTCATTCTATTATATTTATAATTAATTACAATTATATATGAAAAACGAAAATTTATATATTTCAATAATTTATTCTAGCTAAGAGGCAATGCAGAATTTAATGTAAATTTGCATTAATTGTATCCATTACGAATTGTGAGGGAATTGTTAAACAGCCGCAAACCGAGGGGAGCGAAATGTCGAGAATAGAAAATGGATTAAGAAAAATTATACCAACTTGCATAATTCATTAGAAAATAATTTTCTAAGATCGTTGTAACGCCAATGGAATTTCGTTGTGTGATTTTGGGACTTTGAATGATTACCCCCTCTGGAAACTATTTCTCACTTTAATCCACTCGGTTTATTTCCCTTTTAATTGTATCCATAACTATCTTAGTCATCTATCTAAAAAGCCCTTAGTCAGAAGCAATTGATCCTTAAATCCTCGCTTCCCTTCTTCTTAACCTATCTATTCTGGTTGTTTGTCTGGCTGGAGCCCTTTGAATTCCAGCCCCATCTTCTTAAAAACATGCTCCAAGTTCCTGTTTGCGCCTAGTGCCTTCTCCCATTTGAATCAGGCCTGGAACTGGAAGACACCCTCCGTTCCACCCTCTACATTTTGCTCTACTCTTAACAAATATATATATATATATATATATATATATATATATATATATAAATCAAGCTGCAAACTGTTAGAAAATAATAGGCTCCTGTCTGTGACAAATGGTGTTCGTTAGACGTTTACGGAGTCAAATTCACGGCCAATCAGAAACCTTACACTCACCTCATTTTTATTCCTTCTAAATCTCCCTTTTATTATTTTTTTTTTGTTTTATGATCTTATCTCCTTACTCCCCCTGGGTAATTGGAAGTTTATTTCCACTTTAAATAATCACTGCTAGACTGTTTATTAAATTAGTTGATCAAATGAAATAAAATTGATAAATTAAATAAAGCTATTCTTATAGAGATTAGATTTATACGCACGAAAAAAGTGATAATACGCACATAAATATGCCTAAAGAAATTGAAAAATATAGAAGTATTTTTTTGGAATAAACAAATCGGTGCCAGTGATTATGAAAGTAGTTAAAAATCTAATAAATAATAAATTGATATCGTATTTTGTGATATTTCATTCTTTTTATGTTTGTACAATAATAGGAAGTCACTTTTAAAAATTTGTACCATTAAATCAAAATAGTTGGGTCGTTAAATCTAATTCAGTTCTTGTTTATTTTGTAAAACTATAAATATCTTGAAACTAAAGATATTGTAAATGGCTTGGACCAGGCTTTCATAATCACTGCATCACTGGCACATACTTACAAAACTCGGCACTCGATAACCCGGGAGTCCGGATAACTCGGACACACCCTGGCAGAGCGAAAAGACGCCATTTTAATGTAGTAAAGGCTCTATGCTTTCATAAAGTACGTAGTTTTCCTTTGAAACAATACATACAAGTAGAGTACTGTATTTTTTGAGGAAACACTCGTACTTATTCTTTTTTAAACCTATTTCTGATAACCGGGCATTTTCCCAAACTAGGCCACCCTTCGATCCACATTAGGCCGAGTTTTCGGGACTCTACTGTAATACTAAATTATATTTCTTTGTTTAGAAAACTCTGATTAGACAATAAGTGTTGATAAGAATTATTTGTAAATGTAATTAGGTTATTACTATATGTTATGAAATCTACTATTTATAAGTGTCAATATTACATTTTTTTGTTTTTTAATTAAATATCAAAATTTATTTTCAAATATTGTTTTGTCTTCTTAGATTGTTATAACTAGAGACCTAATTTCCATGTAATTGCACATTTTGTTTGCTTGAAGTCAGCACTTTACCAAATATCTATCTATATAATGACCTAAAATTCTTTTTATTTTGCACAAAATTTTACATTCTGCACTTTTTGAGCTAAATTTCATGAATTCCATTTTATTGCACAATATTGCACACATGAACAACTTTAGAAACATTCTACCTGTTTAATTTGTCAAACTAACTCGATGGGAATCGCGAAATGTATATTTGAATTCTCAAATCTAAATACTCAAAACCGTCAGTGAATGTCTCAGAAAAATTAAAAACGATAAAGGAAGAATTATGACTCAAAATTTTGACTCCGTTTTAGAAAAGAAAGTAGGTTACTCTTAAAACAATGACTGTGTAAATGGGAAAAAAGTAAATATATCGATCTCTCAATGATCGACAATTATAAAAATTGTACCATATATTTACTTTGGTCGATGAACGTTCTCAACTAAAAAATATCGGCATTATAACTTATCAGAAACAAATTTTAAAATGTATACCTACTATTGTGGATTTTTACGAAAATTAAAACTTTTTTGGGGGAATATTTTGTAAAATAAATATCTAAATAAATTTATAATTTCTTTTCTGCTTTAGAATTGTTTTATTAAGCTATCTTCCTAAAGTTTGTGCCCAAATTTAGATTGAATTTGTGTCATTTCAAAAATGCAAGAACACAATAATAGTTTTTTAAAAATTTACTATGATTAAAACAAGAGTCGCATAGTGTTGCATGTTTTAATAATAAAATAGAATAATTGCATTTTTTCACATTCATAATTTTACATGCGGGTTTTTGCACATTTTGAAATTTTCACTTCACATTTTTCAGTTTTTTGTTGCAAATAGTCCGGTCTCTAGTTTAATAAATAAAATGAATCCTTAAATTTTTTTCTCTAAGTTTTAATTTAAATTTTTTCTTGAAGCAGGGACAAAAAAATAAATAGCCAAAGTTTAAATGTTGACTAAAGTCAAAAATAAAATTAAAAAAAAAAATGATAAATATTCCTGTGTAATAATGTCATATAATTAATAAATTAAAAGATTAAATTAATTAGATTAAATTAAATGGCATGCGATGAATTAAATTGCATGTTAAATGGGGGAGACGGAGAGGAAATAGGAAGAGAAAAGTATTAAAAAAAACAAAAAAACTATATGAAATTAAAAAATTATTTCTCAACATTTTTGGCCAATGGAATTAAAAATGAAATATTCATACACTCTGGAAAAATTAGATCTCATCATTCCAAATGAGTTTTTTTTTTTTTGTTATAATCTAATCTAAAATCCAAAAATAACTCTTAACAAACTCAGTAGGGATCAAATTATTTTAGGTTTAGGTATAATTGTGAGGAATCTAGACTAATATGCTTAAAACGCTCGCCTTTCATTCACTAAGCTCCAGATCGATTTCCGGACGTGTAATATTCACCTTTGATATCATATTGAATACCAGAAAAATGTTGGATAGCAAGTGACAACAAAAGAAAAAAAATAAGAATAAAAATTTAGCCAAGTTTTTTTTTTTAAATTAAATTTGACCTCAAGGCTGAAATTTAGCCACTCTATCGCTATATTGCTTCCTAACTACTAATAGTACAAGATCCCGACTTAGGTCTAGGTTCACCTATCGAGTTTCATAATGAAATTGATATTTTGATAATAGAATGTATTAATAAAGAAAACTTGATCCGGTCGACATCCAATTTCCTTGCATAGCTATTTTATCTAATTTATTAGATTTATTTATTTGTTTGTTTATTTTTTTTAATTATCTACATTTTCATATACAGGGTGCATAGGAAAGTCCCTTTAACCTGAAAACACTTGCGAACGGAGAGTGCTACAGCCACGCAAGTGAGGCAACGGTATAGTAAAGCGACTATGCCCGAACTAATGCAAACGACACCAGCGCCCCTAGTGGCGAAATGTAGAAGAAATCGAAAACGAAAAGAGATAGAGCAAAATTTCCAATTAGAAAGTTTTAGAGCATCAATTAATTAGTACTGTATCCAAAAATGTCCGTAATCTATGCACTCCATTTTGTGTAAATATTTGAAAGGAATAGCCAGAGGAAAGAAGAAATATGCACAATTTAATGAATAAATACTAGTACATCAATACATTAGGAATCAAATTATCGTCTGCCATCAATAATTTTATGCTATGAGATTATGTTGTTTGTATCAAGCGAGCGCCAACAGCTTTTAAACTAAAATTTTAAATGCATTGGAAATTAAAGATTTCAGACATTACAGTACAGTACAAAGTCACAAACTGCATTTGCACACTGCTACATTTCCGAAATGTAAATATGTAGAGTAGAACAGTCGTGCATAGATTATGGACATTTTTGGATACAGGCAGTAATTTATCCTTTCCGTGAAAACCAAATATCGTTTCGTACTAATTAATTGATGCTCTAAAACTTTCTAATTGGAAATTTTGCTCTATCTCTTTTCGTTTTCGATTTGCAATGGTTAACTTCCACATTTCGCCACTAGGGGCGCTGGTGTCGTTTGCATTAGGTCGGGCATAGTCGCTTTACTATACCGTTACCTCACTTGCGTGGCTGTAGCACTCTCCGTTCACAAGTATTTTCAGGTTAAAGGGACGTTCCTATGCACCCTGTATAACAATAAAGGAAACTCTATTACTACAAAATACTAATTCGAAGTTACCTGTTGAAACCCTGTCTACTTGGACTTATGCAGGGAAAAATAGATGACGACCCAACTTTGGCAGTTTATATACATATTTTACTCTCGATTGGTAATATATTTATCCGGAATTATTTATACATACATTTATGTAATAAAATTAACAACTTTAATTTTTTAATAAAAATAGTTTTGCCGGAAAATTGGATGTCGACCCCATAAAGTTTTGTTTATTAATACATTATATTATCAAAATCTTAATTTCATTAGGAAACTAGGTGAAGGTAGACCTAAGTCGGGATCTTAGACTATAATCAAATAAATTTATTTAAAAGTATATAGCAATTTATTTTAAAAGCTTAGTAATATCATTCCTTCATTTTTCATGGATTCTAACTAGCACGTTTTATTTTCACACTTTTCCCCATTTAGTAAAAAGAGGAAACTTAAAAAAATCGCCAGACCATAGATACATGTTAGAGAAATACCATAGCTAAATACAAATTAGATTAATATAATATAAATTTCTATATATGACATAATTTATAAATCATTAGACAGTTATAATATACCTTGTACTAAGAAAAAATAAAATATCTACTATATATCTATATTCTTTATTGCGAAGAAATTGTAGATCACCCGAGATTCATATTATCTATCTATAAGTGGCAGGCGGTAACTTTTCAACCAGAGGATGCTGTCCAAAAAATAGACCTTCATTTTTAGAATTTTATTTTATTCTTCGCTCCTTTTTGCAAAATTTATAGATAACCGCATCATATAATTTTTCGTTAAATTAAATGGATTAAATCATTATTATAGTATTAGGAGATTTGATTGATTCGGATCTGCTCTTGACATGGATTGTATATTTCTTTTTATATATTCAAGGGCGTTTTTTAGGAACTGAAATTTTAATCATTTAAATCTATTACGAGTTGATTTTTTTTCTCGAAATTGAGATGCATATTTGCAAAGAAGGTTGTATTTTCTATATATAATTTGATTTTTCAAAATTGCTATATATTTAAAGATTTGATTCTCGCTCAAAATGCAGAAAATATTATTTTTTGAATTATTCTATTGAGATTTTAATAGGATGTTATATATATATATAGTATAGCTATAAACGACCAATTTATATTTAAGTTTATTAACCATTACTAAGGCAGATCTAGTGTCTTGAAAAAGTGTTCACTTTTTTATTATTTATTGTTCGGGTGAGCGATTCTTTCATTAGAATCTGATCGACAAAGAACGCAGATAGAATGATATCTCTTTCTTAAAAGCTATATTGCAAGGATGCCTAATACAAGTTCAAACCTGGCCAAATACAAGTTCAGACCTCTTTCAGACTATTAGGGATTAATTTTTTAATTTCTATTATTCTAGGAATGGCCTTTTGCGCCGGACCAAAACGATACTCGTTATATAGAGAGACATTATTAAAGCAAATACTTTTGCTCAAACATCTTTTAGTTCATCTTTCACGGCTAATTTTTTAATGAAATTTATAGATTTTAAATGGGTCCAGTCTACTCGTCGATGACTGTAGCTTAATTGGTAGTCATCTCATTAATTTACCATACTCCTGTCATTAAAGATTTCATATTTCAACCCCTCGCCTGATTTTCGGTCCGGTTTCAAGTAAAATCTAGTCAATTCTTATTTTAAATATAAAATATCTAAATTTAAAATTTCTACTTAGGTTTTTGAGCTAAATGGTATACAAAATTTGGTATCACACACAGTCACTAATAGACATTTTGACAAAATAATATCTCTTGAAATATAAATTTTTTGAAGTTGATTAAAAAATGTGCGATGAATTCGCTTAATTTAGAATGGACAAGATATCGACTCTTAGTTCTAGTGCAGTTTTAACTACCAGACATGCCATTCTTAGATTCACTGACAGTCATAGGATGTCTCATTTAAAATGATTAATTTAGATCAACGTTTCACAAACTATGTTACAAAGACCATAAATGGTCCTCTAGGTCTGTTCTTTAAAAAATCTGAAGAAAAAATAAAATTCAAATGTGTCTATCACACTAACTGAAAATCCTATGAGTTTAGGAATTACACATAGCAATCGTCTTTCATTTTTTCTGCCAGTATGACATTTTATGAAATATACTAGTATTATCCTACTCGGCTAGTGACTAACCAATATATTCTCAGGAACAAAAGAGGGATTTATAGAATTATGCTTGCCGCTTCTGCGATTTTTCACCAGTATATCACTATACTGATATTAAAATATGCTAACGATAAATTTGCTTTAGAATAAAAAAAGAGTAAGGCTGGTCCGCAAAACTATTCTGACTTTTAAAATGATCTAGATAGTTTCAGTAGAGTATTTTTTGGATCAGGAGAACTTGAAAAAGAAAGACTGGAGAAATCTATATTTTTTTGCTCAATTTCTTCCCTATTGTAGGTAGGGTGGTGTAAGATAACTAAAAACATCTATAATTGGACATAAATATCAGTAATAATCATAAACAGAACGGATGGCTTTAAAAAATAAAATTGTATAATAAAACAATATTGTTAAAAGAGCAATGATAAAGAGAAAGACATGAACTCATTTTTTTCAAACTAGTTTATTTGATTTTCGTAGTTGATAGAAAATATTGCATCTTTATTTGTTCCCCTGCTGAGGCAAACTTCCCCTATGGGCGTCCGTAGGGACTTAGAAGAAGATGAATATTCCGAGGGGGATGAAAAGAAATCAGAACAAAAAAAAAGACAACTAGCAAGGGAACTCCCACAAATTTGCCAACTCACGAGAATTCATGAGATCGGATTCAATTCAAAAGCTCATATTTAAATGATTTCAGTAAGAATAATGAATAAAAATATTCGACTGAAACTCATAAAAAAATAAAATGATGAAGGGGAAAATTGAAAAGTTTTTCCAAAACTTGATATACTCTCTGTTAAATTTTTGCGAGTGGGAATTTTCGTCTATGGTTGACTTCAACCAGAGGGCTTAAGTGTGGCACAAAGGATTCAGATTATAAATACAAGGTTTTGGGATCAATATTTCAGTCCATTAGCTTCATCAGCTTAAAAGAAATTTACAAAACGAATCATTTTTTTCTTTGGAGTACAAAATCACAATATTTCTTAGCAGAGAAAATACAAACATTTAAGAATCAGAACAAACTTATTTAAGGTTCTCGAATTAAAGTGCTACATAGGCAGAAAAAATTATTTCTGGAAACATCTAAAGCTAGGACCAAAAATTCTCAAAATTTGACATCTTTTTTAGGGTTCCGTTTAGAAAGTAAAACTGGACTCTAAGTGCAGCTACAATGTTAATCTGTCTCTCCGTCCATCTGTCAGAGCAGTGTATCTCGTAACCTAAAGAAAAATACAAACCTTAAATTTACAAGTTACACGTAGACATTTTCCCCGAAATCAAAAATCGTATTAAAATTTTAGCCAAATAACTATTTTAGAAAGGTCGCGTTATTGTGACTATTTTTTTTATAATTGGATGTCAGATATCCCAGTAAATATCTTTTCAAATATAACTTAATTTTTTCTAAATTTATTTCGCTTTGATATGACAGTGTGAAAGAGCCCCAATTGGTCATTTTTAATTGATTTTTGTATCATTCCAATTTCAAACAAGTATGTTCTTAAATTGAAATTCGGAAAATTTTCCCTGAATTATTTCATTCTTTTCTTGAAAGAAAAAAATTGAATGTTTTTGATTTTTCAAATATTATGGAAAATAGAATCATTTATCTGCTGTCTGTAGCTCTCATTGACGCGTCGAAGAATTGAAATTACGGAGGGTCGGGTCATTCAGTTATAATAATAAATAAAAACCCGACTCATATTTGTTTGCTTATTTTTTAATTATAAAGATGCAAGATGTAACATCACAAAGGTCTAAAGGTAAATTGACCTCCTGCCATGTGTTTAACTCGAAGTGAACAAAAGTAAGTTTAAATATGAACTTTTCGATAAAAAACATATTATGCACTATTAATTATAATTAATAACAAGCTACAAACACATACACATCACAGTGTAGTTTTATGGCATGTATGCTTCTTAGTCTGTTCATTAATATATTTAATAGTCCATAAAAAGGTTTTTATACTGTTCTGCTGTGGCCACACTGAGCAACTCATCTGGTGTGGGAGGCTCGGAGATCTATAAGAGGAGATGTGGAGGCGCCCTAATAAAATAATAATATATATATTTTGGCTTATTTTTCCCCCTGATGTATTTTCATCCAATTTATTTAGTTATCCAGAAAAAAAAAACATACAAGATGTCGTGTCCTATTGAGTTGACAAGTCAACTGCACATAGGACTGGATTAAAATTAATAATTAAAAATAAATAAATAAATAATATGGTTTTTAAAATTCATAATAAATTACTCAACCAACAAAGTTTTAATCATTATTATAAAGGCTGCATTTGCAACAGCAAAAAATTGCTTTAAACGGGTTTGCAGGAAGCCAATATTTTTTTTTTTTGAAAATTTTTCAAAAACATTAATTACATTAAATTATTTTTTTCTATTAAAACTGACATTAAGTTTTCCTTTAGTGTCATAGGGGAGTGTTATTTCTTAAATAAACAAAAATAAATTACCACCATGAATTAACCACAAAACAAACAATAATAGGCTTGGTTTTAAATAGCCTGCAAGGCCTTTTAACTGGTTCTTGTTAAACTCAGCTTTAGATTGATTACGATTGCAAAGTTTAGACCGGAGCGCTCATCACTAAAATAAACTCCGTTCTCAGGGTAAAATAATTTATTCAACTTAGAAAGTACGTATAACAACATATACCTACTATTTATTTTACTTTGAAATAAATTATTAGAGAGAGCTAAAAGAAAATTTTAATTTATAATTTTTTCATATTTACGTAGCTTTGGAATGTCTTTACTAAATTATTTTATTAGGAGTGCCCCCCCCCCCCCATTTTATTCACTTCTATAGAATTAGAACAATTTTTGAAGTATTAAGTTTTTATTTTTAGCATAATGCTAAAATGCATCAATTTTCAACCCCCCCCCCCGCCCCCCGGAAATTCCAATGACTCACTCTGCGTTTTAACCCCCTCCCCTCATTTTATAAAAGTTTTATTATTTAATAAAATTTCTAAATTAAATGTTGATTAATAAAAGGGGGGCTAAAAGAATTCGGGGTTATTTTAATAAAAAATTTATTTTGAAATTTTGTCAAACTGTTTGATCGTTTAATTTTGATTTTATAAAAGCATTCTTCGAAACTCAAGCAATTTTCAGATTACTTTATTATTTTATTTCCTCAATTGAATAGATAAACATGAAATTACACACTTCAGTTTTTTGATGATAAAATAAAAAACGATTCAAGGGCGATAAATAGAAAAGGAAATAGAGGGAAAAACTGAATTCAACTATAGAACAGGAAATAATAAAATAGAGGGGATAAATTCCCCGTTTTTTAGATGTAATTTTGTTTTCAAATAACGTCTTACTCCCTTTGCTTATTTTTCCAGTAAAATAAATCAATTCCCTCATAAAAATCAAATATTCCTTTTGTATGTATAATGTATATATTTACCTGTAGAAAAAGTGTAATTAATATTTTTTTGATATGAATCAGATATTTTGATAAAAATTTCTACATATATAGTAATATAGTCGAATAAAAAACAATGATGTAATCAAACGCATCTAAGATATTATTTTATCACGAAAGAGAAAGTATTTTATTTTTTGTCTTAATGTAATACTAAAACATTTTTGTTGATCTTACTCTAAAGGGATTGCGCCCATTTCGATACAAAAGCTTTGTATTGTTATTATTATTATTATTATATTATTACTATGATAAATATTACTATTATTAGGAGGAGATTCTTTTGTGAAAAGTAACCATTCCCAAATCCATAAAAATTCGTGCTTTTTTGTCATTTTCTAAAGACTAAAAAAAAAGCTGCAAATAAAAATATTCATAAAAACAATTTCGAAATAGGAAATAACGCTAGCAGATTTCTTTTACAACCCTGAGATAAATATTATAATTTTAAGATATTATACAAGACACCTGACCTGTAAAATAGGTTAAGAGGTTGCCTATTCTAAACAATAGCTTAACAAATTGTAATTGGTGAAGAAAATAAAACTTTAAAAAACTCGATAATGTTCTCGCACATTTGGATGATTTGGTTATTTTTTGGCATTAAAGGCCTTGAACTGGAAACCTGATACTGAGCAGAAAATGCAGCTTATTAACACTTTAATAATAAGCTTATTTATTGTTTAAGCTAAGTTTCGTCTTTTAATTTTAGGACTTAACAGATTGCAAAATAGTGCAAAGATTTTTAATTGAAGCTAGAAAGTCTAAAGCAACCTTTAATTTTGCAATATTTTTCAAAATTGAATTATACATACATATTTTAATTTACTGGAAAACAAAAGAAATTTTTAAATAGTCTTATTACCAGCCATAATTACGCTACATCTACCAGTTTGTTTCAGCTGTTGGCATTGGTAGCAACCGAAAACTTAAAGATGGCGAATTTTCGAAAAATGCATTCATAAATTGTTCCAAAAATATATTTAATGACTTCACAAATAAAAAAAAATATATTTGAGAGGATTAATTAAATGCCACTATCAACTAGAACAGTTCACCTTCGCATTGAAAATATGTGCAAAATTATTGACATACAAGTCAAAAATGATATTTTAATGACGCATTGCAATCGGTGAAAGTATATTTGATGTCAATAGTATGGCTAAGCTGACATTTTTTATATAAATAAATATAAGTATATTTTATGTTTTGTTTAGCAAAAAAAATATTCATTATAACTCATAAATGTATATTGTAGATATTAGGGTGGTCGTTATTTTGGGTATTTTCGAATTTTCACGGTGATAAGGGCTCATATGGTTCGAAATAAATAAAAAAACATATCCCCCAAGTTTCAAGTCTCTATCTCAATTATAACCTGTGCCCCCAGCGATGTAAGTTTCTCATCTATATGGGGTTTTTGCTTTTGAAAGATAATTTTTTTATTCTGGCCAAAGTAATAGTTCAAAAATTTGAAACTCTAGAAACTTTATCCCTATAATAGTAGTTATCCCTCAGAATTTTTACAGATTTTTAGCTATAATAATTTTGGAGTCTATCACTAAGATATATAGCAGTATTTTATTTAGCTGTAACTCCAAAATTATAATAGCTAAAAATCTGTAATAATTCTGATGGATAGCTAGTATTATAAGGATTAAGTCTACAGAGTTTCAAATTTTTTGAACCATTACTTTGGCGGGAAAAATAAATTGATATTTCAATGCTAAAAACTCCATGTTATTTAGATGAGAAACTTTCATATCTGGGGGCACAGGCCACAATTAAGATATAGACTTAAAACTTTGGGGACTTTTTTTTATTTA
This sequence comes from Forficula auricularia, assembly GCA_024734495.1. Taxonomy (NCBI): domain Eukaryota; kingdom Metazoa; phylum Arthropoda; class Insecta; order Dermaptera; family Forficulidae; genus Forficula; species Forficula auricularia. The sequence goes on from JALMQS010000681.1 coordinate 4,172,511, forward strand.
TTTCGAAAAATATGAGCCCTTGTCAGAGTACAAATTCAAAAATATCCAAAATAAGGACTCAATTCTAGACATATAATACAAATTGTTATTATATATTCAATAGAATTCATCTAAGACTGTTTTCACATTTTGGTTGATTTTGACCCGGAGGCAAAAAAGTTTGCCGACACCTGGTCTAAAACTTAAGTTCTTCAATTCAAAAATACATACATTTTGGCACCAGAGGACCCTCCGTTTTCAAATCATACTGGGTATCAAAACCCAGGTAGGAAATAAAAAGATATCGTGCTTGAAAATGATTTAGCTCACGTTTCACACATTTACAAATAGGAATAAAGAAAAAAAATTGAAAATTAATGAGTGATTTGGCAACAGTGTATTGAGTGCATTTCCATATATTAAACAACTTTTATCTTTTAGTGGATTTATAAAACTCTCAACAGAGATATCAACATCAGTTATAGTCTTATAGCCCAAATTTTTTTTTTATATTTGCTGCTCAAGATCTAGAAGTGGAGCTAAATATTTAAAATGCATATTTACTTGATGAAAATTATTAAATTCTATATGCAATATTGAAAGCGATGAACAAATAAATGGAGAGGCTATCAACAAGTGCTACTCTTTTATAATAGATAACTTGGCTCGAGGCTAAGCCACGAAGACAGAGTTAGGGATAGGATAGTCCGAGGAATTAATTAAACATGACCAAAATAGAGAGATGGTTGTGGTTTTACAATATCAGTTGTAAATCTACCCCAGTGTCTATTTGACAGACTTGGTCTGCAGCGAAAAGATTTTAGTTTACTTTATTAACCATGGACTTCGGATAGAGCGGTGTCGTTGATAATAAATCACATATGCAACCATTCTATCGCTGAAATAATTCAAATTGCCTTAATTCAAGAGAAATTATTGGAAGATGGGTTCAGGTGTTTTGATGAGAAGTACTTATTATAATAGAGTAATTAGTAGGGATTGTTAATATATATATTTCGAGCTGTAAGCTCATCTTTAGGAAAGTAGAGAATTATAACTAATACAAAATTCGAATGCAAAGATATATATAGGTTTAATGAACAAGAGAAAAATTGTTTTCATTGTTTAAATTATTTTAAGGGATAATATCTTTTTGAGATAGAATATTGTTCAGTGAAAATTTGGGTAGGGTAGTGACCTAGAAATCTTAACTCATAGTAAATGAATATTTCATATAATATTTATTTATTTTTATCTTTATAATAGAGTAGATTATATTTGCCTAGGTGTAGGTGTAGCACAACTGTCTTATTCAAAAATGTTGTAATATTACTTTATCATATCTAATCGAGTCAGGTAGAGGAGTGGTTAAAGAGCATGCCATTTAATTAATCTAGCGCGAGTTCAAGCCCTACTCGCTGCAAATATTTGAGCGGTTATAATCCTATCCCTTCAGGGGAAGGCAATGGAAAACCACCCTGTTAAACATTACCCAGGAAAATTACAATGGAGAGGATACTCACGCGGTAGTAGGGTCTTTCCATGTCAGTTCACCCATTCATGACACCCACCCCCTCAGATTTTGATGAAACGTGGCACAAATGATTCTATTACTATCCTGATAACACGTGTTAAAAATCCAAGTAAATTTTTTAATTATCTAAATAGCCTATATATTAAGAGTATTTTAAAACAAATTTGAGCATTCTATTATTCCTGAGACTTTTTTTTATTGTGGCTTAAATCCAGATTCTTAAATTTCTATTAAAATATTTTTAGTTTTTTGAGGAATTGAGATAGGTTTATAAGAGTATTTTTATCTGGTTTTAGGCCTTAGGTATAACAGACAAATGTTCTGCAAAATTTCATAATGATATCTTGAATATAATCTTTAAAGAATTTGGTGTCGGTTCTAGGTGAAACATTTTAATAGATAATAAGTAAAAATATATTTTTCTAGGTGGGTTTCACAAATAAAATATATATATCAGAGATAAAAACTCAAAACATATATTTGTTTTATTTGTGAAACCCACCTAGAAAAATATATTTTTATATCTATTATCTTGAATAGTTTACAAGGAAAATAGTTTTAAAGGTGCTATTTTCGAGGCTCGGGTAGCGCTAAATTAAAGAAAATAAAGTAAAAACAATCTATAAATGATATAACAAAAATTTTGCACGTGTTATCAGGCTTTGTGGCGAATTATACAGGTCAAGGTATAGACACGAGGCTCGAGAAATTGCTGAATATGTTATAATATGGCTACCTAGCGGTTTGTACAAGTCGATCGAAGATACAAAGTCCAGTTTTATACTGAATTGTCGAAGATCAATAAATATATAAGCCAGGTAGCGGAGATGATTGAGAGAGCGCAGGAGAATGCGGGGTTTACGCTAGAGGACTTTTAAACACACCTTGCCGCCCTTCCAACATTCCCAATAAACCCATTTTTATAAATATATCTTACGTCTATTATTTACCCAATAAAACCCTTAAACTAAAAATAATACTAAATATATTGTAACATAGTAATAGAATCATTTGTGCCAAGTTCCATCAAAATCTGAGGTGATGGGTGTCATGAACGGGTTAACTGACTTGTAATGACCTAGTCTAGAACTTGAAGAAGAAGATATCTAATAAGAGAAAGTATAGTAATTTTGTGCATTTCAAGTTTCTTGAGTTTAAAAAATAGTAGCCCTTATAGTTATTTGTTATGTACTAATAGAAATAAAACTATACATATGTAAAGACATCTAATGTACTCAAATTATTATTAATTATAATTTTTGAATCCTGATTGAATAAAAATACTTAGTAATTTGAAGCTGATAAAAATTCAATTTTTCAAAAAATTGGCATCAGAAAACCAATTAAAAATTCAACAGCAAGGTCCCTCGAGGGATATTGATTGCATCACTATGAATTCCTATCAGTGTTAAAAATTGAAACAGTGCCTACTGAATTTTACAACAGCCTGCGAATTACCGGTACTTGTGTATTTTCGTTACAATTTTTTAAGCTCTAGGGAAATTTGAAATAAATATAAAATATTTTGAAAGAAGGAGGTGGTAATATATATAAATATATCGTCAAAATGGAACATTTTTATTCAGCTGTTTACATTTAGTCTGTAAATGTACAAGGTTGAGATCCAAGAGAAAGGGAAATAGAAAAAAGTATATCTGACTCGGACTGGTAAAGGTCTGTCGCTTTGTGCCTGGTTTAGAGGCTCAAACGCTCAAAGAGAAAGAATGGTGAGGGTGGGCGGAGGCTGTCAACTTGAAGCCACCAGGAGATATTTATGTTGCTAGCTAAGCAGTGCAGGGAAAAAGAGGGGCCCTAACAAGTACATTACTCAATTGAGAGGTAATTTTGAAGAAGAAATTATCTTATGATAAGAAAAATCGGTTATAAGTTGTTTTCATTGAATAGGGTGGACAAAAATGACTCTCTAAAATAATAATGTGATGAATAATGGAAAATTCGAAGCTTGATAGAAAATCAATATAGAATGGGATTTTAACACAAATATATATATAAATTTTAGATATATATCGGAGCTACATTATAGTAAATAGTAATATTTGTACTCCGATCCTGAGCCTTTAGATACTTGTAGTGCCCTTACGCTTTTGATGATATAAATGTATATTATTTTGCAGTAAAAACCGGCTTTTAGTAAGAACGGGCTCTTACTAAGTTAAAATATGTTTCACTGAATACCTGTGTGGCAACTAGAATTTACTGGTGTTGGTTGAATTTGGTTCAAAGGTTTAGAACAGGGGTGTCGAACTTTTTAGCTTACCCGGGCCACATTTGAAGAAAAAAAATGTCTCGGACCGCAGATAATTTTGTTTATGCTATTGAATCCAAGAAGAGGCCCATCCACATGTGGATCCTATGAATCTCGAAAGATCCCTGCATTACCGAAGAGAAGGAGGAATAGATCAAGAGAAAGGGTGGAGGGCGTAGGTGTTTTAATTTTGAAAGTTTCAGAAAGTTAGCAGGAAAAAAATTATATATAATGAAAATGGAGTCGAAAATAGACGGAAAATGGTGATTATTTTTGCGGAAATATGTAAATTTAATCCGGATTCAAAATTTAAATCTCGATGTTTTAAGAGAGTTTATAAATTTATGTTGGGCCACATTCATAGCAGTGCTGGGCCGCATGAGGCCCGCGAGCCCCGAGTTGGACAGCTCTGGATTAGAATCTTCATTTTTGACCTTCCGCCTCATTTTGGGTGTTTATTTTAATAAAATTTTAACAGAAAATGTCAAAAATTACATCCTCTCACAACTTTGTTTCAAATTTTTGACATTTTTGTTTGAAAATTTTTGAAAATAAACACCGAAAATGAGGCGGGAGGATCAAAAATGAAGATTCTAGACCTTTGAAGAAAACTCAACTAACATCAGTAAATTCTAGTTGCCACAAATGTGAGTTCAGTGAAACACGTTTTTACTAGTAAGAACCCGTTATTACTAAAAACGTGTTTTTATTCCAACATAAATGAATACAAATCTTTTCAAATACAATCTCAAAATCGTTTATTAAAGTTCCAAGAAGAAAAATGTTCCCTTCCTCAAAGGAAAATTTAAAAAATAGGAAATAATTATAAAGTTACTATAAACGGATCAATATTTTGAAAATATTATTGCTACAGGATTGACTTGGAGATGAGATTACTTTAAAAAAAATAAACTCCAACGGATCGTTGCTAACTTTATCCAAAGTCATTTTAAATATTAATATGTTTATTCCTTTATTATTAATCAGATATCACTTGCTATTTGCAGTCCATGTTGACTTAAATTCAAAAATAGCGATTGATTCTCATCTATTACTTGAGAAATAACAATTCTACATTGGATTTTTGGTTTTTATTGGTAACCATTGCTAAAGACATAGAGGAATCGGCTTAAAATAAAAAATAAAAATCGATTCTTATTTATAACTAGAGGAATAACCTTATTGCATTCTATTTTTGATGTTTTGACTATTAATGGCGACTCCTACTGAAAACGTGGAAAAATCGACTTAAAATCAAAAAGACTAAATTCTTTTATGGCAAACAACTCAAGCTTGAGAGCTACGCATTGTATAAAGTAAAAAAATAGAAAATAAAAATAATTGACAAATTTTTTAAATAACTAAATAATTTAATGAGAAATACATAGGTGATGCCTCGTAATAATGGAGTTTCCATTTTTCTAGGTGGGGGGGGGAGGCACTACCCCCTTTGCCCATTCCCTAACTACAGCCATAACTAAAATAGGTAATAAAGAATTATTATAAGATCATCTTAAGATAAGAGCATTGAATAATTGAGAAAGATTTCATAACAAGCTCACATGTTTTCTTAATTTAAAATATATACCGATATATGTAAGTATTTATAAGTATATATGTAAAATTCAATTCAAATTCATAAGCATCTGTACCCAGGTCGTTATTCAAATAAATTAAAGTTTCCGTGAGGGGATGAATAATCTGATTTTTGATGACAGTTTTATTAAATAAAACAGATTGTGCCAACACTCAGTGTGTAATATCTTTTCTGACCCATTTAGATTGTTCATTTAGATTAGAATGAATATTTTATGCTGATTGATTTTACATTGAGCCATTTTTTCCACATTTTTTATTGATTTTCTTGTTGTAACTTTTGGAAATGTGCTCTTAACATGTATGTTCTTTTGAAGACTATATAATATATGAACTTATGTACCTACGTATACAAGTTAGGATAACGAAAAATAATATTGTTCACTTAATATTGCTTATAGCTTATTAGAGATTGGTAGATAGATAAATAAATTACTCTAAAGCATTTGACAATTAGATATTTAGAAAAAATAGTCGGTTCGATATCAATTAACACCTTTCTGATTATGTCATTAAACAGGGATGGCCACGGAGGAGGGGGGGGTTAAAAATATATGTGTCTGTTTAAGACCACACGGCAGAAGTGAATCCTTCTTGGTGATCGTAATCGATTCGGTGTGATATATGACGCGCTGAAAGCAAAAACGAGATAAATATACAGGGTGTTTAGAAAAACCGTTCCAAGTCTTCAGGCCGTGATTCCCCACATCAAAATTAGATGAAAAGTTCCAATAAGCATAGGTTCAAAAACGTTTCGTTTTCTGTCTGGCCGCCATTTTATTTTTTTTTTAAGAAAAACGCTTATCTTGAGAACGCATATAGATATCTTATGAATTTTGGTACACATGTACTTAACTACATTACCTACTATTTAAAAAAGTATCTAAATTTTATCTTGAAAATTTTCAAAATGGCGGTCATTTAAATTTTTTAATTGTGAATAACTTTTTAATATTTCATTTTACTAAAATTAGTATCATTAAATATAATTTTACCCATTTTATTGTGAACAAAATGACACCTTATTTTTCAATATTTGATAAAAAATAATGAAGTTATGACAAAATTTGTGTAAGCACCATTACTGGCTTGCGTAGACTTTTTGAGACTGACATTATTTCCTCCTTTTTTCCTACAAATTTTGTCATAACTTCGTTATTTTTTATCGTATCTTTAAGAATAAGGTGTCATTTTGTTCAGAATAAAAATAATAACATTATATCTATAAGTACTAATTTTAATAAAATGAGAGATTAAAAAGTTATTCACAAATAAATATTTTAAATGACCGCCATTTTGAAAATTTTCAAGATAAAATTTAGGTACTTTTTTAAATAGTAGATAATGTAGTTATCAAATTCATAAAGATATCTACATCCGTTCTTAAGATGGACGTTTTCTTAAAAAAATAAAATAAAATGGCGGCCAGACAGAAAACGAAGCGTCTTTAGACCTATGTTTATTGGAACTGTTCATCTAATTTTGATGTGGGAAATCACGCCCTGTAGTGTTGGAACGGTTTTTCTAAACACCCTGTATAATATATAGTAAATGATGTCATCTTTGCTCTCAGTGTGTCATATATAGTTTTTTGAGATTTTTTCACATATAAATTTTAGGTGCCAAATATTTATGATTAAGAAGAAGCAATTGGATGTTCACCGATTGTGATGTGTTTTTTTTTTCAACAAAGGAGACTATTTTTTTATTTATTGTCACCGGGAACAAAGCCCATTTAGACAGCACATAAGTAAAGTGTTAGTAGGGTTAGTGGGGGAGCCGGGTTTTTAGCCGGTAGAAATTTTTATTTGCCAGCCAGGATCGAACCCCGGCCTTCTGCCCCAACATCGTCATAATCGATCGATGCCGAAGCAGGGCCAGCGCGTTAGCCGGCTTGGCTAACCCGACTCCCTGAGAAGACTATTTTAAAACCAAACAATTTTTAATGAATGAATATTTAATGTTTCACCTTACAAAGATCAACTTCGACGTCTAAGTTTGAAATAAAGGCAAAAATATAAAAAAATTAAATGAAAATTGTCAAGTGAGAGATGGTAGAGTCAGATAGAGTTATACACAGGTTGCTAATCAAAAATAATGAGTCTTGTATTGATCGTGCTTTTACCCTAAAGAGTAAACAGCATTAAATTGATGAATGAATGAATGACTTACCACCGAAGTAGGCGAGCATGGCAGTGAGGGCAACGCAGAGAAGAATCAGGCCGATACTGCAGCACTTCCAAGTGCATCGATGTTGACAACGTTTGTCGATATGGAACCGTGAAGGAGAGTAGGCCGAGTAAGGTGAAGCCACGCCGTGGTGATGGTGATGGCCTGCAGCTGCAGCGGCTGCAGCCGAGGCTGAGCCGGCGGAGGGACGCAATGGGAACACGGGCATCAACATGGGGGGTGCAGCTGCATTCGCTTCAGCCATTACTTTGGACGTTGTTGATTTGGAGGTGTTGCCGGGCATAACACCGCCTGCAGCCATCGCTGCTGCAGCAGCCAGGCTTGAGCCACTGACTGCAGACCCTCCACCAACCGAACCGCCGAGCCTAAAACAAGAAAATAAGCACTCTTTGTTTCATAAATTCAATTAGTTGATAAAAATTAAGAATAAAAGAAAGAAACACCCCGTGTTTCATGATCAGAACATTTGACTATGGGTTTAGATTAATTTTCCCTCTAATTTTTTCGCTGACTGCGCGGTACAAAAGTATATGGGAGCAAAAAATGTAAACGTATGTAAAAGTGTGCAAGCGAGGTGGGGGGGGTCCTGTGTTTGATGTCAATTTTTTTTTAAATTCATATTCTTGAAAATTAGATTTTAAAACATTTTAATAACACACAAACAAGAAAGGATTTTTACATTATTCAAAGAGGGTGAAATTTTACTTTTTTTTAACCGACTTCAAAAAAGGAGGAGGTTCTTAATTCGACTGAATTTTTTTTATAAACAAAAGTTGTCAGAAATAACATCCTCTACAACTTTGCTTATAACAGAAATCACCGTAGAATTAATAGTTGATAAAGGTCGACTTCAAAATTTCAGGATGATCTTTAAATTTTCAAATTATTATCCGTTATTTCAAATATTTATATAAAAAACATTTTTTGTTTTGAAAAGTATATTGGTTCTCGAAATGAAATAAAATTGTTGCATAGTTTTTAAGTGGCAATTAAAATGGACTATTTTTCCGAAAAGGGTGCTGATAGAAAGTTTGAAGTCTCTGCCTGGTAGGTGTATCTTCCAGTTCAAGCATGTCAAAGCTAAGTCCAGACGAGTTTTGGTCGAATAAAAATTGTTCTCGCTTAGAAGCTATTAAAATAGTAATAACATCAAAAAGAATAAATAAAGATGATTCGAGAATCTTTGGAATAATCCATTTCTAAAATCTCTCAATGTATAAGATCGGATTTAACTAAGCGCGCTATAGACAAGTCATAGCTTGCTTATAGCAATAGAATTAGGAGAAATTGAAGATTTTCTTATAGAACTTATAGCTGATTCATTGTGAAGATGGTCGATTTCCATCTCAGGGTCTGTGGAGCTTAAGTCATAAGATTTAATTCCTGACTCCTCTCACTCGCACAAAACAGTATCCGTTTTTGAGTGAAATTCCCAAAATATATTTTTAAAAATCTAATGTTAAATTTGAAAAATAACGAAAATGATGCCCTATTCGATGAAATTTGCACAAAAAAGCAAAGATTAAAATAAAATTTCAAAAAGTGAAGTGTTCTTTTTTGGACAGCATCCACTGGTTGAAAAGTTATCAACCGCCACTGATATATATATACGAGTATATATAATATATATAGAAGATTCTCTCGTCTATTTTTTGAGTAATTAGATTGTATTACTTTACTCTGTAAAATATAGCTATATAATTATATAACAATTCTGTATGTTATAATGCTTGCAGTTTTTCCCCCTCTTAACTTTAGCATATTATGAAGATAATAATAAAAAACCGAATTTGATATTATCTGAGAAAATTGGGAAGGAAATTCGGTATATCCTATATAAAATCCAATTAGTTTTCCATCAAGTCTAGAGTATGCGTATATTCTCAGGTAAAAAAAAAAAAAAAAACATCAACAAATTGATATGAAAACAGTTGAAAATTCCATCCTCCAAATTGCTTTATTTCCCAAAAGGTTAAAAAAACTTAAGCATGTTCTTTCTAGAAAAAGAGCTCAAGTAGAGAGAAGGGAGTTAAAAGACATGGCTGTCTGGCACCTATCGAACTTGTTCAAGTCGGATGGCTTCAGGGGAAAAGGTCAGACCAAGTATCGAATACATGGGGAAGCTCAAATCTTACTAAAGTAAAAACAATCTATAATCTCTGCGAAACTTTTCCCTTCCTGGAACCAAGTTTAAAATCCTAGATTTAATCCAGCCATATAAAGGTTTAAATATAAATTTTTGCCAAGATGATCAATATCAGTGTCTGATTCTTTTTTCAAATTAAATTTAATTAAATATCTTTAATTTAATAGTTATTAAAAATAAACTGAAGGGGTCGTTGTTAGACTTAATCCATAATAATTCGAAATATTAATATGTTTATTCCTTTATTATTAATCGGATATCACTGGCTATTTGAAGTCAATGTTGACTTAAAAAAATTCGGGTGTGTGCTTAAAAGACCACACGACAGAATTGATAACTTATGTGGAACTTATAATTCTAATAAATAATGTATTTTTTGTTTTTCAGAGGATGAGGAACAAAATAAGTGTTTGTTTACGACTTATCAATTGCAACGTTTCGCCACTTTTATTTCAGCTTCTTCAGGCTCTACAAAGGAGCAAATACATATATAAAAAAAAACACATTCAAAAACAAAAATTCACTCAACTCAAGTGGCGAAACGTTGCAATTGATAAGTCGTAAACACTTATTTTGTTCCTCATCCTCTGAAAAACAAAAATTACATTAATAAATTATGGAACTGAATCCCAATGATGGCTAATAAATAATTATAAATAAATAATTTTATTTTATCATTATTTTAGATAAATTAATATACTATTTTAAACATTAGTGTTTTTAAGTAAACTTTTAATTATTTTTGTGGAGTTTGTAAATATATATTTATATTATGTTATTTTTAAATATATATTATTATATTTAATGTTTAGTTTTTTTTTTTATTAAGGATTTTGGACTAAGTATTTCTATTTATTTATCAACTCCAAAAAAATAATTAAAAGTTTACTTAAAAACACTAATGTTTAAAAGAGTAAATTTATCTAAAATAATAATAAAATAAAATTATTTATTTATTTAAATAAATGTCTTTTGACAGCTAATCCTGCATTGCGCTGTACTACTGGTAACAAATTTTTTATAAAAATATAAATAATTAATATTACCTCTCGGTCCTTATTTATGTAAACTTTAGCGGTCTCTTTGGTTAAAAAAATTTAATGCTGCAGCGCCATCTGTGGCTTGATTGGTACAAGATCAAGACACAGAGCCCAATCGTGACGATTGGCAACCGTTACGGCTCAATCACATTTACTGCCAAGTAAAATAAAAAGTGTGCAAGGCACGCCAAAAGAAGTTATCACTTCAAAAAAGTCATCAATTCTGTCTTGAGGTATAACCATTCTAGATTGCATTTTTGACGTTTCGATTATTATTGGTATTAACCGTCACGTGTTAAAATTCAACCTAAATGAATACTACAATTTGTGACTTTGATTAAGACCATGAGTCCCGTAGTCTTTACATAAGAACCCTTTGAAGTTACGCTCACCACGAGACCGATCACAATACTTTATCTGCTTGGCATTGGATAAAGTAAAGTTTGTTGATTTATTTAATTTAAATCTTAACTTTTTGAACCAATATTATTAGGAAACATATAAATGCTATATAATCATATTTTTTAAATGAAAATATTTTTCTTTTAAAAAGTTTTATTTCATTTAGATGAACTTTGGCTATTTATTTGCATTATGAGTTAAACAAGCTTAAAAACGAATTAGAACAATTTGATTATATTTTTAATGAGCTTTAAGTACTTGTTTTAATAAAATTGTGTTGGTTTATGATAGAAATAAAATAAACAAACTGTACTTTACATTATTTTTTTGTGTAAGCTATAAAAAAATTCATAAGCTTCAAAGTGTTTTATAATTATAGAACAAGCCATTTTATCTGCCCAAGTAGTTGCTAAAGATACTTTTTTCAAGGTTTAGTGATTATATTTTTTTCCAATAAAAGTTTTTAATATTTAAATGCAAATAAACCTTACTTATTATCTAAAGATTGATGTTATGATTTAAATCTAGGTATTTGTTATCCCAAGCGCCTATTTATTTATCTAGAACCAACGGATTTATTTCAGTTTCAGGAACTCCACTAAACTTACTCCTTTCAATTTTGTTAAGGATGTATGGTGTAGGTTCTTGGTGAAACATATTTTAATCAAGTAAAGAAAATTTAAAAAATATAAAAATTCTAGGTAGGTTTCACACAAATAAAAGACAAGATGCTGACTTAGCATGACTCTATATATATTTCGAGAACGAGCCCATTTTCAGAAGTTAAAAGAGTTTTTTTTTCTCTTTGAACTCCTGAAGATGGGCTTATAACCCGAAATATATATAGTCATGCTAATATCATCTTGTCTTTTATTTTTGTGAAACCTACCTAGAATTTTATATTAAAAAAATTTTTTTTTTTTTTTAATTTTCCTTACTTTATTATTCCTTTGAATAACTATAGATTTTGTTTCCAAGAACTAATTAAAAGTTTCTGCCAGAGAAAGTACGGTGTTTGATGTGAAGAAGATTCATTTCTGTAATTTCTTTTGATTTTTTAGAAAATAATTTTTAAAACGAAGACTCTCTTTCATTCAAAATAACATCGCACATCCAATGCAGTAAGGCCACATTTTGAAATTTTCGAAAATTGAGTTAGGGGTAGAATAATGTTACGGGTATTCTCAGGTACGTTAATTCCAGAAATGCCATATACCTATTTTTAAAAATAGACCCTAGGAATCATATAATTTTTTTTTATTAGTCTCCAAGAGTACATCAGCAATCTGCCCTAGCGGGCAATAGGTTTCTTTACAGGTTAAATGAAAAGTGACATGATTTACAATGAAAAATTTCATGATTTACAATGATTTTAATGATATTTCCATTGACTTATCATTAAGGTGGGATTTATTGGTTTCAAGAAGGTTTGGCATGGCCACGTGAAGCGTTTTGATAGGTTGATTGGTCTGTGCATTTTTAATCTTGTTGGTGGTAATGTATTTATTTTGTCTTGAGCGTACTCATTTGGGTGGTGACTTAGTTTGTTTAGGTACTTGTGGCTGTGTTCTCTTATTTCGTCTTTGACGTAAGTTATTTCTATGTCTTTTAGTATAGTCGTGTTTGGTACCCCTCTGGGGGGGATCATATAATGTCCTTTGGTTTCTTAAGAAATCCATTGTCATAATCATATTTAAACCACTACTACTATATAAAACATACCTGTTTTGACATGTGGGCTTACTACATTAGATGTGCGACATGTTATAAGCTCTCTTAAAGTTTATGTTTTGAAACCTTGATGAAGATAGAAATATTTGATTATTCATTTTTTCTAAATAAAATACTTCTCAGATAATAGCTTCTCTCAAGAATTCGTTGGAAAAAGATTTAATATAAATTAAGGGTAGTGAAATATGCAATAACCTCTTGAGATTTATTGAAGGGGACAATAAAAGAGTGTGTCTTCTGTTGGAATTATAAATTTTATTTATTTATAACGAGACTATAGTTTCGAGGGCTTTGCCCTCTTCATCAGTCTATTACAATGGATTCACAGGAATTAATTTATGAATGAAAGGTTATGAAAGATTTTAACCTTTCATTCATAAATTAATTCCTGTGAATCCATTGTAATAGACTGATGAAGATGGCAAAGCCCTCGAAACTATAGTCTCGTTATAAATAAATAAAATTTATAATTCCAGCAGAGCACTCTTTTATTGTCTCCTTCAATATATAAAAATTCTGCTACTCTCGGCAAAAACTTTCAATTTAATATTGAGATTTAAGTCATTTTTAATAAAATGGCCAAAAAAAAAAAAAAAAATCTCCCCTCAGCAGGTTGTTTTGAGAAAAAAAAATCATCATTAAAAGTAAATGATTGATTTCTGATTAATTAAAGGTATTATCGGTATTTTTATGAAAAATACAACTGATAAAATTATTTTTTATTTTAAGACCCGTCTTGTCACTCCTTTAATATTCTAATATAGCCAATATCGAGTCAATAAAAAATGTCCATAAAAGGGTTGTTTAATTTTATCTGTATAATAAATATCGGAAAGAATATTCGAAGGGAATAAATGAGAAAACGTGGCCTGGATCTTCCTCTTCTACTCAACTTTTGGGGTTATCTTTTATCGATTATAGGATTATTAATTACAGTCGAGTGGACATTTGATGAACGATTAGAATTGTAAGCAAGGGGAAACACATTGAATCCATGAAGTGCATACTTAATGAAAAGTTACTGAGAGACAGATAGACAGATTAAAGAGACGTAGTACGAGGGCAGCTCATTTCAATCCGTTTGCATCTAAGCTAAACAATTGGATTCAGCTTCAGCATTACACAGATAATTAACTTACTCGATGATAAATTAACCAAATACTTCCATTTGAACAACCGTTAAATTTCAAACCACATTGAACAGTGGTTTTCTGGGAAAGAATAGAATAAAAAATCAGCATCTTCTTTTTCGATTGAGATTATCATGATTTACAAAAATAATTATATGAACTTTGAAAATTTATTAAAGGTTTTTATATAACACCTTAATTGCTTATTTCATATTCACGGCGATGATCTATTAAAGAATCGAAACTTTGAAATAGACAATTAAGGAGTTAATTATTTTTGACTGAAAACCCAATACGTTTTCAAAATTGTCAAGATTTTCATAGGAAATATTTAGTGTTCTCTTACTTTTTAAATATGTATATTACTTTCCAGGAGTATCCAAACTACGGCCTCCGGGCCAAATCCGGCCCTAGAAACTTATTCATCCTGTAAGGGGCTACATTATACTATACATTATATTAAATATTAAACCCCCCAGACCCCACGGTTCCGTCGTCCCTGCTGTCAATGAGCCCTTATTTCGTAGGGGTTGTTTGAGCCTAGAAATAATGGTTAATAATATTATTTTCTTAAAAATTTTAAAATTTGTATCCGGCACCTAGGACCAAACAAAAGTGTACTGCACTTTCCTCTCACGCCAAAATTTTTTTCATCGACATTTTAGCAACAGAAAATCTGACTGCTCTAAGAATAGGTGAAATGAAAAATGTCTTTAAGCTGCAACAGAATCGTGTTTCATGTCACGAATTATCGTTTCGTTTCATTTGGATATTTTACAATTTTTATTTCTCTAATTTCTGAATTCATCATTGAATATATTTTTTTAATTTGACTTATTTTGACATGGCAATGAAGCCCTTAGTACGTAGGGGTTGTTGGAGCATCGAAATAAGGGTTACTAATATAATTTTCTTAAAAATTTTAAAATTTGTATCTCGCACCTAGGACCAAACAGGAGTGTACTTTCATCTCCCGTCAAAAAATTTTAATCGACTTTTTAGCAAAAAATAATCTGACTGCTCTAAGAGAAATGAAAAATTTCTTTAAGCTGCAACAGAATCGAGTTTTAGTATTATAAATGTTTTTTTAACAATTTCTATTTTTCTAATTTCTGAATTTATCATTGAATATATTTTTTATTTTATGTACCTAAATAAAGCATTTAATTTATAAAATTAAATTATACTTAATTTTTCAGACATTATTTATTAGAAAATTTACATTGAAACAAGGCCCCATCCGATGAATTTGCCACGGGCCTCAACGCTAGCAATACCCCACTGGTTTCAAGATTGGCATTTTGTACTTTCAGAAAATGTTATCAGGCAAAAAGCTAAAATTGGTGCATTGTAATACATTTTGTGTACCAATTTTCAGCTCATTAACTAAAACCGAGGGGTGAACCGCGACCTAAATCGTGTACACCTACTTCCACTTGCATCAGAGAAAATAAATAATTCGAAATATTCGAGAAAACATTTTTTCCGCCCACACGTCTGACCTTGTAAATGCGTGTCTAGACTGGTTTGAAATAGTCTCAAGAGTTTTCATCATTAAATATATATTAAATATTTGTAATTGGAAATAAGCAAAACGGGCAATTCTAGAGCAATTGAGTACTAATACTATCTAATGCAAGCCTGGCCAAACTGAATTACACCGCATGCCAATTGACGACTTGAAAATTTCTGAGGGCCGCACATAATAAATAAGAAAAATTACAATCTTTTTAATATTTTTTTTCGAAATCTGCCTTTAAAACGAATTTGGTACTTATCAATTTTTATTGTAAGTTATTAATATTAATTTGAATGTAGCGATACACTGAAAGTGTTCAATCAGGGGGAAAAACAATACTACAACCAGATATGAAATACAATCACACATTGATCCAACAACAAAATATATTTGTATGGTAAAATAAACATAAAATATCAAAATGATTAGTTAAGTCACATAAACCAAACAAAATTTCAAATTTTAATTTAAAATAACAAAAAAATTTGAATGGCTTTTTCTTTTTTTCTGTCCGATATTTGCGTTCGCTTACTTAATTTTTCTAAAACTATATCATTAGTTGAAATTGACTATTATTATTTAATGTTATTCTTTATGTAATTATAGGGAACCTTAATTCTTTTAATTACGTTAAGGTAGTTGTTTCGCGACAATACTAGGAAAAAGTTAATGCTAGAGTATATAGAACAGACTAAGGTTTCATAATTCATAAGCCCAAAACTTGTTGCTCTTTATGTACGACTACTAGCCATTCCCGTGCTCGTTTGACAAATCTGGAAACATTGTCCAAGCTTGAATATTTCTATCATAGAAATGACAGATAAAATAAATTATAAAGGTCGATTTATAAAACAAAAAGTTATTAATAAGCGATTGAAAGCTGTTGCGACAATGGCTGAAGCGAAAAAACGTCAAAAAAAGTACTAAAGTTAATCCACTTTTTAGGTTAAATAGATGCGTTGTTGCCAGCTTGTTTTTAGTGTAAATTTTTCATTATACATTTTTCATTATGTATTAATTATTATCTCAGAAACTGTGTTGTAACTATGAATTAAAATTTTCTTAAAAAAACTATTAGTTATTGTTTAATGTTGGTTTAGTTTTTAATAACAATGGTAAGAAGAGTTTCTTAATTATAATTAATAATGTATGTAAACTTTCACATATCCCGTATAGTGTAATGTATAAGAGTCTGAAAAACTCTATATTTGTAAATTAATATCTCCGGAACTATATTGTTCATTAATTTCGTTTTGCTACCAATCGATGCAGAAGTATTTAAATAATAATCTGTCTAAATTTCAAAAAAATCCTATGAAAACCCATATGGTGAAACAACTACCTTAATACGATTTAAATTTTTTAAAATACCCGATAAAAAACAATTTATTCAATATGACAACGGTCCGCAAGTAAGTCCATCGAGGACCACATGCTGCCCGCAGGCTGCGGGTTGGCCCGGACTGAGCTAGAGTATGTTCAAAGAATAGGCAGGGCGTGAGCGAGCCACGGTCCTTTATTACAGGTCGAAAATACTCTAACTCTGCTAGGTTTGTAATGAATTACGTTTTCATTATTCAAACAGAAAATATCTCTGCCATAGAAATTATTGAGGGGTGAACCGTGACCTAAAATCGTGTACACCTACTTCCACTTTCATTTCCAAGTAGAAGACAATAGATGACAATAGATTATCTAATGCAGTGTTTCTCAAACTTTTTGGTCCGCGACCCGCTTTTGCACTTAAAAAATTCAAAGGACCCCTCGAAGAATGGATATGTGAAGAAAAATATTGTGATGGGGGGTTTAATTTAAATTAAGGAGTTAATTTCTTTTGTTTGATTGCATTGATAAACTCATAATTTTGATTAATATCGGATTTATTTTTAGTATTCATAAAAATTTATAACTTATTTTTGGTACATCTTTGAATAAAATATTCTCTGTATATGTTTCGATATGTTAACTTAACTAAGTTTATTAAACATATTTTAAATTTAAAAAATATTTGTTCGTCATCATTTTTTTGCGACCTTACAAATACTTTTCGTGACACCCACTTTGAGAATCAATGATCTAATGAATTCCAAATTAATTCCAAATAATTCCAAAGACGATGTACACCTAATCACAATCGCGGTTCACCCCTCGGAAATTATGAAGATCTTTACCAGAGAAAAATATTGAGAATTTTAATGAACAGTCAGTCTTATGACGATGCAGATGATGCATTTTTTCTTGAAGTTAATTTTAAATATCACATTTCAGATGATAATTTAGAAAGTATAATATGATGTGTGGTCACTTCCCATGTATTTTAGTCGATATCTCATACAAGCACAAGTTAACCACCCAAGTTCTGTTCCATCATATTATCGATATATTTTTTCTCTGTGACCTTCCAGCCCAAGTTTCAGTCTTCGTTGATATCTCGTTAAAATTCATATAGTGAGCTTACCAGCCGAGAAAAATATCTCCGGGAAATGAAGCCCAGGATTTCTTTATTTCTCTATAGAATCGACATTCCGCTTGGCAGTCATTTTTGGGTTAAGCCAAGCCTCTGGCGGAATCTGTTCATGTTTTTATGATTTTTCCTATAGGATAGAGTAAAAAAATAAATAAATTGGTTTGGTTAAAATGAAGCCAATATATCAATATTTTCATTTTATTTTATATGTATATATTTTTTATTAAGTTTGATCATGAAAATGTTTCAATGATTATATCGAAAAAAGTTTTTTCCATGACCACAAAAAAAAAACTATTCATATTTTATTTTCATGTTTTTTGGGTTATTCGATTGGTTTGAAAGGTTTTTTTTTACGTTAGACCATCCATAGGGAAATCAGAAAATTAATCAAATTTTTTCTTTTTAGAATTGATATTTCTAATTTCTCCATGGTTGATCTGATTTGTAAAATCACGATAAATGTGCCACACATCATTATGCTATTTAAAATTGATAATTATATGTAATGTAATAGCGAATTCACCCCTCTCCGTACAGCAATTTTTTCTTTTAACATACTTGGCCTCGGAACTAAATGCCCATTTAGCCAGTCGTTACAGATTCACGAAGAATAGGTGTATAACCCAATAAAACAAAATAAAATAAAACAAAACAAAATAAATCAAAATAAAACAACATAAATAAATAAAATCATTAGATTATAGTTGGAACCCAATGGATACTATATGTTTAATAACGGATTCTGCCATTGGACCTCCTTGGGCTAGAGATGCCAATAGATTCTCTACGCATATGGGGAAATTATTTTTTCCTTTAATATTAAGGTATAAACCGAGGAGTGAACCGCGATTGGAATTAGGTGTACACCGTCTTTGGAATTACTTTGGAATTCATTAGATAATCTATTGTCATCTATTGTCTTCTACTTGGAAATGAAAGTGGAAGTGGAACTAGGTGTACCCAATTTTAAGTCGCGGTTCACCCCTCGGTATAAACTATCAATTTTGTGATTATGTGTCTCACAGCCCAGAAGAACGTGGTTAATATCACCAATAGAAATAGAATCTACAGCAATTTATTAAATAGACTATTAAATTAAAAAAAAGAAGATACGAGTATTATGGTATGAAACTAAAATAAGAAATAGTCATGTTTATATCTCGAATTCGAATTCCTACTTTAGGGTGATAACTGAACGCGAAAGGATTTCGTATTTAAGAGAGAAAAAATAATTTTTCGAAAACTTCATTTCTATTCCCAAAAAATTTTAATTGTGATTATTTCCATCTAACAATACTGTGCCAAGCTAATTTTCACCAATTTTTTCGAAACGGTGTTCTTGATGAAAACAACTGTTTTTTTCTTTTTTTGCTTGCTGCTATTCTATACTGAGGCTATCTGATGAAATTTATTACTAGGAACACCCGAAAATTTAAATGTATTACTCATTTTTTGAAATGTTTGAAACTCTAAGAAAATAATTATTTAACTAATATTTTGTCTGCGTACTTGTTTGGATTCCGATCCCCACGATAACACAAGAAAGAAAAATCGTAAAAATTTTAATATAGCGCCAAATTGTTTTTGTATTTAAAAAGTAAATAAAATAGATTTTGGACTTTCTAGATTTGGAGCTTCTAGTTCGAAAATGGATAAAATATCATTTTGTGGTAATTTTGAAAAAGTTTACACTTTTCATTCGGCATTTTAATTACATACTCATGGAATAAAAATTATTATTTTATTTTTTACTTAACTACATCAAGTATTGTAATCGACCATGAAAAAGTGTTTTTTCTATTCGTTTTTTCGAAATATCTAAAAAACGCCAAAGACTATTTAGATAAAAATGTGCAAAACTATGGCGTTTTGGTCTACAAGAAATACTTATAAAGTGAACATCGAAAAAATATTTTACGAAATATATACTAACATCGAAAAATTATTTTACGAACTATACCTACTTATCCATTCATTCATCCACACCGACTAAATGAAAAAATAGTAATTTTTGAGCTCTGGCCGAGAGCCCATTTAATTTTTGAATAAATCGCCAGGTCCTAAAATTCAGCCTGTGTTTATGGTTGAGACAATGGGTTCCATATTTTTATCTGAGGACCCTTTGAAGTCGAGTTTGGCGCGAGACCAATTCTTATAGTACTTTACCCATGCTTCGCATTGGATCAAGTAAAATGCAAAATCACATTAATAAAATGGAAGTGAGAGAGCAAATCGTGAAAACTCGAATGTTTATAAGGTAAAGTCTACTTTTTCATATTCTCTATCTATTTCAAGCTTATTTAAAAATTATCCTTTCATACATACTTGATGGCTAACATGGCATAATAAAAGCTCTGAAGCATTCCATCAAGGACTGGACTCGCCTAGCTCATACGCAGCTTTCATACTTCGGCGCGTAAATTGTTGCCTAAATACAGGCTCACCAACGTCATGAATCAAGTTTAAATTAGACTATATTTTGAGGATTTTAATTAGTACATTATTTATTTATATTTTACAATTCAATATTTTTCTTATACGTGCGAAAAAATTGAATTATTTAAAAAGATCTAAATGAAAAAATAATTCAATTTCAAGTTCGATTTCAGACAAGAGCTACAATATTTCATTATTATTTCACTCGTGATTGTAAAAGATAAGAGAATTGACTTTTGGCTGATAAAATGAAATGAAAAATTATTACTCTAGGCGGACCAATGGGTGAAGTTCTCCAGGCGGCCGGAATATTAATTTTCTCAAAATTCACTTCAAAATACTAAATATTTTTCTTATTCGTATTATCTATTGTTTATACAGTACAAGTTAAAAGAAGAAAAACTTAAGCTATTTTGTCATTATGAATGTACACCTCTCGTCAGCCTCTTTTAATGAAATCAGGAACCGGAAGCGACCAGGAAGTCACCAAAGAGTCCAGGATTACATATTTCCGGACCTTATATGAATGCTTATGATACTCTAATAAACCCACGTAAGATGTAAGTGTATCTATAGTCATTTTGACCCGAATTGTTCAACAACCTTTGAAAACTTTTATATCTTCAACCAGTTTATCAACAAAAAGCCCTCTACAAACTATCTGATATATCAATCTGAGAACCAGAACGAGTCCACAAATTTATTACTGGATTTGATTACACGAATTCCTCGATCACTGCAAACTTTTGTTTACTATTATAAAATTGGGCAATGGACAAAGAACCGCAAGCTTGCTGAGCTGTATTAAACCGATCAAATGAGTAAATTTTAAAGAATGAAAAAAGTACCATCTTACTCTAGGATAAAGTAATTTAAAATGAAATTTTTTAAAAACTTCATATAACCGCTTTTGAGGTCATCAGGGTACTTAATTAGAATATTAAATTTTCAAGATATTTAGAAAAAACTAAAAAAGTACTGGAATAAAGTGCTAATGTTTGTGGGCCAATATGTATGTAAAACTTCATTTTGTTAAAGTAATGCTAGATTTTGGTAAAATCGCCACGTGCTATAATTGAACCTGATTGAATACTACAATATGTGACTTCGTTTGAGATATTGGGTCCCTAAGTCTTTACCCGAGGGCTCTTTGAAATCGCAATTGACGTGAGACCGATTACAATACTTTATCCATCTGTTTCGTTAAGGATAATGTAAAAAAAAATTATATTACTTTATATTTGTGTTTTTATTAATATTTATTAACTGTCGTAAGCCAAGATGCAGAGGGTTGTAAGAATCTTGTTGATACCTTTTTCTTTCTCCCTGCCATCGCCTGGGTGAAGATTGGAAAGGTGGCAAAGTGGGAAAGCAGGAGACCAGGGGATGCCACGTGTCCCCTATATAATCCTCCACCACGAAAGGAAACGGCTAGGAAAAAGATGGCTATAGTGTTGTTTGGCTGGCTGCCCCCTCAGAACCACGAGGAAGGTTGTGGCTGTTTAGCTTTTCAGCTCACGCAACCACCGGGATTCGTGAGGCTTTTTTACGCGGGTGCGCCAAAGAGGGTGGATTTCAGGAATGGAGTCGGCTAGTACTCGGCGTACACATCATGGGGTTATAAAAAGGTCGTTCCTGAAAAAGGGGGTGGCTGGAGAACGTATATATGGTATAGGGGGATGTCTCGAAATTCAAATGCAAGTATTATTTAATATCATTCATTTGAATAATGTATTAGCATTTAAATTATAATTTTATATATATGTAAAGCCGGGGATATAAAATTGGATGATTTAAAATGAAAGGATGTTGTGTTATAAAATTCAATACAAATTCGAACCAATGTTGTAAATAATAAATTGAATAATAATTTCCAATTAATCCAGTCCCTAAAATTATGATTAGTTATATAATTAGAATATGATTAGGCAGCTAATATTCCATAGTTATAATTAATTATTAATAATTAATAAGTATAGTGTCACAACAGCAAAGGCTTTGAAGAAAGATGAGCAGTGAAAATGAAATATACAAAGGGGCATTGGAACAAACTGTAATTGAATATTATATCAACTACTTCCATTTCATCCTACAATATTTTCAAAATTTCAACAACACACATATATCTCAAATCCTCTAAAAAACTGTCATAACACACAAAAAGTGATATTGAGAAAATTAGCTTTAAAGATTTTTTTCCCTTCTCCGTTTTATTGTGAATTTATAATAATGACTAGTTTCGTTTTTATCTTTTATATTGTTGTAAAATTTATTTAACTTTATGTCAGTATGGTAAAAAATAGATGTCCTACTATAATAATTCGTATTATTTTAGAAAAAATGTTATGACAGTTTTCTACATTTATTTGTTTAAAAAACAGACATAACCTGTGATATGACTCTTTTTTACATTGAGTGAACAGTAAACTTTAAACAAATTATTTTACAAAACCGTCCTATATCATCTTATTTTCTACTAATAAATAATCAAATTAAATATGTGAAATTACTTTCAATACAGTCGTTTTACAGCTTATGTCGGTTTTCACCCGCACCGACAACATTTTTGTATTGGTTGCTTAAATTTGACTTGTTTTGTGTTATGACAGTTTTTTAGAGGATGTGCGATATGCTCAATATACAAAGTGATTTATAAATCTAAAAGTTTAAGGCCATTTGAAATCTTCGAAGGGTGAAATTTCTTTAAGCTGAGAAATCTAAGCATATATGCATATACCAGAAGGTTCTTCGTCTCTAGGGTCAAGAGCCTACTGCCCTGATTACAAATTTGGTACTGTTAGACTCCTGAGGGTTAGTCCCTTCTGATATGTGAAACCAATATTTCTAGAATGATCCAAAATTGAAATTGGGTGGAAATTCTTGATATCTGTAAATTTATCAAATCAATAATATGGCGATTGAGCCTCTAATGTGTTTTTGAAATTTTGAAAAAATATCATCTATTTTCTAAAAATTCAAAACACTTGTTGGTATTAATTAAATAAAAAACGGCTCTACACCGAAAATTATTTTCAGGTGCAAGCAGAATTTCGCAGTCAAGTTTCTATGACTAGAGAGGAGTTTCTGTAACCTGAGCATGGCCACCCAGGGGGTCCAAGTGCCCCTGTGGGGCCCGGGCGTGACGTTTTTTTCTTTTTAAGGTATGTTAGAAAAAAAGGGTGTAGGGTTACCAACTTTTTCCACTTCATAAAAAACATATTCTTAATCCATAATATGGGACTCGCTTCATATTTTGGGTCCGGGGACCGACATTTCATGTGGGGGCCATTGCCATAGCATATTTATGTCAAAAAGATCTCTAGGATTTAGTCAATAACCCAGATTACCGTTTGGCACTATGGTTCGACTTCTGAGGGGGCGCACTCTTTCGATATGTAAAATAAAATAATATATCTAGCTAGTAAGATCTAAGATTAAATTTAATCTTAAATTCTTCATATTTCTAGATTTAAATTTTAATCAAGAAAGAATCTAAATTTAAGGTCAAAATTCAAATATTTTAGTAGAAAATAATTTTATAATTCTTATCAGAGGGATTCGTCCCCTCATGAGTTGAACACGAGAGCCAACATGCTTTCCGGTCTGTTAGTCTGGCCCTTGAGACAAACCTCTCTCTGACTCGGAATATATATTAGATACTTTCTTAATATATATTAGTTTATAGTTTATACCGTTGAGTTGATTTTTGAAATTCCATCTAAATTTCAAAAAAGATGCTCAATTATTTCGATTTATTAAATTCTAATGTTTATAGTAAATTCCTTTATGTTCAATAATACAAGTTAATTTAACTCGACAGTGCAAGTTAACCTGAGTCAAAAATTTAATTTAATTGAAAAATTCATAGCTTAGCTATTCTGTTTAGATATTTATCGATATAGACACTCCAAGAAAATGGAAAACAACCTGGCTAGAAAATGCGTAGCTTGGTGAGCGAGGTGGGTTTTTAAGCTTATATGAAAAGAGAAGGAGTTTTGGAATGTTTGGGATTTCCAAGAAGGGAATTGGAGTCCAAGGTATTTGTGAATTAGAGTTTGAATAATTGAAGATTATAGGATTCCGAAAAGATGGAAACAGAAAGATAATTCTAGTCATGAATAATTGTTTACTAAATATAACTAATTTTCTTTATCGGTGAAAAGAAAAGCATAATGTTTCGTTTTTAATCTTATGTATCAATGCCTTTATTGCGTAAGACAACAAGTAATATTAATAATGAGATTATAGTCTTCTGCCTCCTATGATTATAAATTTTGTCATGTCCTAATTTCCTAGAGTTCTACAAAATTTTATTTAATTCTCAAAAGCAGAGATTAGACGAGGTGGAGAGAGGTCATACCATTCCTTGTTAAGGTTTTGACCAAGTTTCCTTAACAACTTAGGGCGGGCAAATCCCGGGATGGCGAATGCGTCGTTTGCTCCTGGTATCGGGTTTTAAGCGAAATTTTTAATTTACACACATGTACCCACAACCGATGGATTTTTGGTCACTTTTTGGCCACTGGGGACCACAATATCAGTTTTTTTGTTCTAAATCCGGTTTCAAACTATTAAGGGCATCGATTCCTTCCACCTAGAAGTGACAAAATGAAATTAACTTTTTCTCCTAGTAGATAGAAGTTCTCAAAGTGCCAAGACCCGAGAGGCGATTACAATAGTTACACATTATATTTTTCAAATATAAATGTGAAAGTAAAAATAGAAACAATATATTTGACTTATGATCAATTTATTCACCTCCAATTAAAATTAGCTGAAGGTCAAATTAGCCTTAGAATTATAATACCTAACAGGCTGAAACCAAAATTGCTCTAACTTTAGGTAATTTCACACATTTCTAACGGTTAATTGATTTAACTCACAATCAAAAAGCCAATAGTTCGACATAAGGTACACAAATCTACTCTTAATATACTAATGTAAATACTTGGAATTGAAATTAGTGCATTGTTTGGTATGGTTACAGTATTCATGTTGATGGTAAATGATAGGTGGTGGAGGGGGCAAGCATATTGGCCTTTTAGTAATATGCCAACTCGCTTCTCATCCTTACATATATAAATTTATTCATATCTGCTATGAATGCTAATTTGCCAATAGGGTAATTACCAGAGAGGGCATGTAGATTTACACAAGATAACAATTAACTTAATGCATCGAATCAACTTTATAATTATAAAGTTTATAATTGGATTTTTCTTTTTAATTTTATTACATTTCACCAATAGTTTACTTACAAAATTAACTCTTTATTTCTTTATAAGCTTCTTAATTTTTATTTTTTATTTGAATTGGTAACTAATGAATAAACTAATAAAATAATAAACTAATTAAGAAAGGGAGGAAAGGGAAAAAGAGAAAAAAATTGTTTTTCTATGCCTTTGTTAAAAAACAAGAAAGTTTTGAACACTACTGTGGAGAGAAGAAGGAAACATTTTATTTGTTTCATTCATTGACCCTTTGAAACCCTGAAGAAGGAGGAAAAAATCCTCCGAAACGTCGGTTTGAAAGGAAAGGAGGAAGGATTCCAATAAATTACACCTTATTTGATATGTGTTAATTTTTTCTTTCCTCACTACCCCTGGGCTGCCTTCCATTACATTCAATTAAAATTTCTACCAGTCCGTCTCTCTCCAGAGAAAATTTCGTTACAAAAAAATTTATTTTTTATTTTTTTGCTATAATTTTAAAATTAAATGTGAAAAAAAAAATTTACCAAAGTCACAGTAGATGAAAAAGTGTCACTTTCGGGTAATTTTCATGAAAAAATATGAGAAAAAATTAATCTTTTTTGGACACGTTACATCGTCTGTGAAATTTTGGGAATTGTGTTGTATTTAGCGTGATTTTCCACCATGAAGGGAATTAATGTCGACTTTTTTAGGTTTCCATTTAAAAGTAAAACGGGGTGCCTATTAGTGTTCCTACAATATCTGAGTGATTATTATGGGGAGGTCGAATTTATGTGGAGCCAAAAATAAAATAAAAATGTTTATCATGGGACAGGAGATTTACCTATGTTCTCTTCAAGTAGAATTAGGTTTAATTTTTTTAATTTTTTTCCCAAAAGTGGCCATTTTTGGGTGATTAAAAAATTTAATAAAAATTAACTAAAATTCCAATTAGGTTTTACAAAAATAAAACACATATTTTTTATCTCGAATATATATATTTAGGGTTTTAATCCCATCATCAGGAGTTAACAAAGAAAACTGAATACAAAATTAGAAACTACAGGTAAAAGATTATTTGGGAAGAGAAATGGTGGGGGAAAGGGGTTGGGGCTTTTTTTTCATCTTTTTATAAAAAAAAATTGTCTTACCAAAATGAACTTATACCTATACACATGTTTCTTATTTTGTATTCAGTTTTCTATGTTAACGCCTGATGATGGGCTTAAAACTCGAAATATATATATCGAGATAAAAACTCAAAATATACTAGTATATTCGTTTTATTTTTATGAAACCTACCTTGGAATTTTACTTAATTTTTATTATTAAAATGTTTCACCTTAAACTGACACCTAACTCTTTAAAAACTATTAAAAATGTAACTTATTTATTTTGTATATTGTGACCTCGGATACTATAATCATTAATTAATTTAGCCATTTTATATAGTAGGTATGATACTTTTTAAAAAGTATTTTTTTTTTTAATGCAATCGAATGCAAGAAGGGGTGCACCAGTAAAGATGCAGCTCCTATGGATCTCGAAAGACCCTTGCATTACCGAAGAGAAGGGAAAGTTGATTAAGTGAGAGGGTGTAGACGTAGGTGTCTATGCACTCCGGTTTTGAAGGTTTGAAGATTATAGGTGCTGGGAAAGATGAAGGCTGGGAGAGAGTTCCAGTTCCTTGAAGTCATGGGGATATATGTATTCGCGAATAAAGTGGTCCGGCACTTTTCTAATTTGACCGCGAGAGAGTGTTGGGAGTCGGCAAAACGCGTGTTACGTGCAAAGCATGCTTTGGGGGGAATTATTGATTTTATCTCATCAGGGCACCTGCCGTGATAGTATCTATAGAAAAGTGAAAGGGCAGAGACATTTCTTAGATGAGCCAGCGTCGGTGAGGGTAGAATCGTCAATTAGCCTGACGGCTCGTTTCTGAATTGCATCCAGGGTAGCAAGAGAATATTTTGAGGCTCCTCTCCATAGATGAGAGCCGTATTCGAGACAGGGGCGGATTTGGGCCTTGTAGATGGTGAGAAGTTGTGGGGGTTTGTAAAATCGCTTGGACCTGAATAAGAAGCCAATCTTCCTTGCTGTAGATTTCGCCACAGAGGAGATATTAGTATTGTTAGTGTAGGAGTCAGATAATAGTAAGTCAAATTTACTTCTGTGGACAGGTAGACTTGAATTTAGGCCTGGCGCTCCAAAATTGCCATCACGATTACAGCTTGACACAAAAGGACATCTTCTAAATTCAAACTTTTTTTGCCAAATTTCAGCTTTCTTGCTAAAAAAGTTTACGAATCTCCTAGGTATATATGACGACTTTTTTCTGATTTCCATAATTTTATATCTCAAAGAAAATCCCATCTGAATCAGTTCATTGTGATGGGAATATGGGATATATCTTTGTATCAGAACTAACTTTACAGGAACTTTGACTCTTAGAGAGTCAAGACATACACATAGAAAATTATAAGTGTTAAATGAAAGGCTTATTTTTCAGCAGTTTTTTAATTTTAAGTGGTGTTTTTTTTTTAATTTATCCAAATATTTAGGAAATGTTTACAATATTCCTTGTTTAAACCAAAAAAAAACACCATTTAAAATTAAAAACTGCTGAAAAATAAGCCTTTTATTTAACACCTACAAGAATCCTCCGCATCAGCGTGAATTAAGATATAGAAAATTATCTTTGAAAATTATTTTTCATCAAGCTTAAGAGATTTCGAAACAAGGTGATGATGAGGAATGGGTATTCCTAATTGTTTTCTTTAACAAAAATAACTGGTGAAAATTGATCAAATATTTTATTTTTTATTCATTTTGTCAAATTGAGCATCTCTTCTAAACATTTCAAGTGATATCGTCGATTGGGTGTCACGAGACTGCTTGACAAATGCAAGAATAAAACTAAAATATTTCATTGAGCGGCATTTTTGTTGATTTACCCCCTGGCAGATTTTTTTTTAACAAATTCAGATATCAGTGATGATTGATTGATTAATCACAAAATTAGTTTAATACGAGCAAGTTAAAAAAAACCTTGAGTGACATGACCAGGTCTGTCCAACCTGTGCCCTCGGCGTCCTTTCGTGCGGCCCGCGGTCATATTATGACGTACGAATTGTGTTTTTTTTTAATCGGGTATTTCAGAATGTATTTTAAATTGCAAAATCTTAATTAAAAGAAATAGCGTTCCCTATAATAACATAAAAAATAAAAATAATAATCATAAAGAGAAACAAAGAGGATATCCTCTGCTTGATGATGCTTGTTTCTCTTTATGATTCAACAACTTTGCTACTCTCGACAAAATAAAGACTTTTTAATTAATAATAATAAACTTCAACAGGAGAAATTGATTTAAAAATAGGCGAAATGAAATAGAAAAATCACACTGAAATAAATAGCCTTTGCTATTTGTTTGTTATTTTAAAATAAGATTCGAAATATTGTTCGGTGTATGTGTGACATGACTAATAATTTTGAGAGTTAAAACAATTTATCTTTTGACTATGTGAAATTAATAGGGACCAAAAATAGTTGGGGGAAGGGGGGGTAAGATTATAAAGATAGAGCTTCGCCTGTGTGTTATAGGTTATGCATTTATATCGAACGCTCTGAATTGCTTGTTGCATCATTAGGCTTTAAATGTTAAAAATTTATGTTTTTGAAAATCAGTAAAATATAAAAATAAAATAAAAATAAAATGAAGTAAAAAAAAAACTAATAATTTTGAAAGTTAAAACTTTAATTAAGGCTATTACCATACATATACGTGTATTTTGTTCAATACATGTTTTTATTACGTATCTGGTTGTAATATTTTTTTTCACATTGACACTGATTGAACTCTTTCAGTGTACCTTTGCATTCACTTACAATAAAAATCACTAAATACAAAAAAATTCGTTGTAAAGCCAGATCTTGAAAAAAAAAATTAAAATTATTATTATTTGCGTGCGGCCCTTGATGCAGTCATTAGGCGATATATTTGAATATAGATGAGAAGTGTGGGAAAGAGGGTGATTGAAGTACGCCCGTTTTAATATATATTTTGTTGTAATATATAACAAACAGTAGTTAATTTATATTTAGGAAATTAAAGACAACTGTATATTAGGTTAAGTTAATAAATACCGGAGTGCATTTTTGGCATTCGGGCTTGATTCCTGAAAGGGTGAAACAACCCTTCTAACAAGATAAAAATAATTCATAAAAGCTCTAACTTAGTAGTTAACCATTTCTCTTGATTTTCTAGACTAATTTTGAATTATTTAATTTGCTGATAGTATTTGAAACTTGCCCGTATATTTAAAATGATAATTTCCAAGATAAAAATTAGTCCTTACGCTTGGCAAGTGCAACTCACCTTGCCACCGGACTAATAAATTAATTATTTGTTATTTATTTACTTACTCGTGTTATGAAATGTTTGAAACACGGAGAAGAATGATTTCTTTTTGTCTGAATATCTATTTGGGTTCCGATACGCACCATAGCTCAAGAATGAAATATTATAAACAAAAATTCTGGAGCCAAAATGATTTTCGATTTGCACTATAATTGTTAACAATAATCTCATTAGATTTTGGGATTTCTAGTTTCAGAA
This sequence comes from Forficula auricularia, assembly GCA_024734495.1. Lineage (NCBI taxonomy): Eukaryota > Metazoa > Arthropoda > Insecta > Dermaptera > Forficulidae > Forficula > Forficula auricularia. The sequence goes on from JALMQS010000681.1 coordinate 4,202,760, forward strand.
CTTCTGAATGAAAAAGAAAAAAATGAATCATTATACTTATATAAAGAGATATTGAACGGTTGTATCCCAGGAGCAGAAATTTGGGTCACGTATTAGAAATAACAAATTTCTCAATTTTATCAAGTTTCAGCTTTCTACCTCAAACAGTTTACTAAAAAAATAGGTTTTCCTTCATTTTCTTATCGAAATAATATGAATATTTGAATATAATAAATTCAGTCGCAAGCATTTGTATTTTATAAAAAGCGCGGCTCGAAATGAGAAGTTCTTCTAAAGAAAAGAAAATAGAAATTGGCTATTTTAAGTATTGTAAAAATAGCGAATTGAATAAACTGCGGATTGTTTTGATAATTTTTTGGAAGTTTAACAATTTTACTTTGCTTTCATTTGGCAGAAACCACCCTCTCAACCACGCTCGTCGTTGATGTTGTTGTGTTGTTTGTTTACCCTTGAAATGCCAGTTTCACCGCAGAAATGAATCGCTCTTCGCTTGATTAGTTAGCGTTGTTTTTCATTTTGTGATTTTTCCCTCTCGGTTCGTTTCAACTAATCTCATTTAAAGTATCCATTTTTGTTTTTCCAGATTGAAAATCTAAAAAGTTAAACAAAAACACAATAGCGAGAGAAACAATCGGCTGGAATTGTAGAGGTGTGTGAGTATAGAGGTGGGTGAGATTACAAAGAAAGTTTATTTCAAGTTATTAAGACGAAAAAAGAATTATCATTGAATAATCATAGAAATTAATTTTAATTATAAAGTAATTCTTAAATTCATTTTCCTGAGGGAACCTTTGATGGTGTGAAAGATAAAATTAATTGAATTTAGGTAGATAGTCTACCAGGTGGCTTCTATTTGTCAAGTGTTGATTGATGTTGTGACAATAAATTAAACAAGATCATTTCGTGTAATTATTAGCTGACAGTGAACAATTTCTCTATCAAGAAGGAACGTTGAAATTTCGTTGATGCAGATGAATATCATATCTTGACGAAAATAATCTGATTCAGCTTTTCTAAGCATTCGTTGTTATACCTACAGGCTGTTTCAGGAGTAATAGTAAATATTTTAGAAAGTGGTATAGACGAATTGCAATAAAAATGTCATATAAGTGTCCAATTTTTATTGAGTACAGAGATACCGCTGTTAGTATGTAACCCATTATCGGCATACTCAGCATATGTGAATACGTGCTGCATGTTTACACGCTACAGTATAGTAGTCTTGGCCAACAAATCACAATGAAAACTTCAATGTAAACTAAAGCACAACTTCAAAACTTGAACACTCTACTGCTGGCATTCGATAAATACGCCCATAGCAACCGGTATACCAAGACACGAAACGAAAATGCATTGAACTCAGCTTTATCTCTGTACTCAACAAAAATTGGAGACATGTTATATGGCATTTTTTATTGCAATTCGTCTATACTACCACCTCCTAAAATATTTACTATTCCTCCTGAAACACCCTGTATTTAGAGAAGGATTGGTGTGGTTATATTTTTAACATCATAGAGCAACCGCAACCCCAAGTTAAGAGCTGGACGAAAATATTATATGCTAAGGCAGGAGAGGTAGCTCAAGATTTAGTTAAAAATTTCAAGAGTTTCCTGAAACGAAAAAGTTTAGCCAACACTCATAGAGTATACAGTTCTAAGAGGATATTCATTTGACATAATTCCATGCCAGCTCATTCACATCCTTCATTATCAGGGGAAGGTATTTTCCTTTCCTTAATTTTTCCTATCTTAAGCTGTAAAATACTCTTTATCAATCCTTCCATTCGATTCTCAATGTGAGTCCTACGATCTTGTGCTCTTTGCCACAAAGTTCTGTTATATCTGAACCTATCAAGAACTTAATTATTTGTTGAAGGAGACAATAAAAGAGTGTGTCTTCTGCTGGAATTATAAATTTTATTTATTTATAACAGAGACTGATGAAGAGGGCAAAGCCCTCAAAACTATAGTCTCGTTATAAATAAATAAAATTTATAATTCCAGCAGAAGAGACACTCTTTTATTGTCTCCTTCAATATATAAAAATTCTGCTACTCTCGGCAAAAACTTTCAATTTAATTATTTGTAATTGGATCCACTCATTTAATGTTCATCAATATTCTATAGCAGGGGTGAGCAACCTTTTTAACCCACGGGCCAATTTAAATTTTAAAATTTTGTGGCGGGCCGCACTTACTAATAATTTACAAAGCTTTATATATATATACTAATAAACATTATAATATAAAAATACAAAATTAAAAAAGTAAATATTTCATATATAAATTTTAATGCGACAAGAAAAGAACAAAAATGCATAATTTAAAAAGTAAATATTTTATATAATTATAAGTGTATATAAATGTTAATGCAAAATAAAAACAAATAAAAGAAGAACAGAAAAACTAATTTACTTGAAAACTTTAATGAGAAATTTGGCACTGCTTTTTCGATATAAGCTGATCAATATCAGCCGGTATTGATGAAGTAGCTACACGTATGCAGCTTTCTAATCGAGCATCACTCAGTCTTGATCGGTGGTCATTTTTTATTAATTTCATGGTTGAAAATAATTGTTCGCATACATACGTACTTCCGAAAAGAGACATCATTTGCTTTGCATTTTTCGTCAAAAGCGGAAATTTCTCAGGGCTCACATAAGAATTATAAAAATTATCGATGTTTACTGAGAAAAATACATTTTTTAAATCGGTATTATTCTGTATGTTAATCACTTCCATTTGAAAGTTTTCAGGAACTGTATCCACATCGATATTAAATGGCGAAGAAAACATTTTCATGGAAACCGCTATCTTCTCAGCTTTGAACATTTGGAATCGTAATTGAAATTCGTTGATTAAAATGTCTATATATTGTACGTATTTTTGAGAAGTAGTAATGTTTTCTTTTTCTAAATATGGAAAGTGAGACACATTATTCTGCAAAAGATGCTGTTTCCACAATTTTAATTTGCGCTCAAAGCCTTGAATTTTATCATACAAATTGTGAATAAACTGTCCTTTGCCTTGAAGTTCCACATTAAGATCACCGAGATGCTGAGTTATGTCGATAAGAAACGCAAAATCGCACATCCATTCTTTATCACCAAAATGAGGAAAGGCATATTCCTTCATATCCAAGAACAATTGTATTTCACTTTTTAAGGCGTATACTCTTTTTAGCATTGCACCTCTACTAAGCCAACGTACTTCGGTATTGAAAACCACGTCGCCATATTATTGTATGTTTGAACAAGTCGCCGATAAATGAGTAACTCGTCTATGTATTCGCGATTCAAACTAACTCGAAAGAAGTATACTTTGACATAAATCATATGTTTTAATCTGTCAAATTACATTCGATGGTGGCGCTAGTGTCAGATTGAATCCCGAATTGTATAGTATCCGATTTATAAATTGGCGACTACTACTAACATAACATTATAATTAATTTATTGATGGGAGAAAAATTAATAAATAACAAATTATTATTATTAATAAAAATATATTAAAAATATTTATTAACAATATAATAAATAACAAATTATTATTGTTTATAAATAATCGAGACGAATAATAAAATTCTATTTTAGAAATGCTCGGCGGGCCGCAGAAAAATATTTAAAGGGCCGCATGCGGCCCGCGGGCCGCGGGTTGCTCATCCCTGTCCTAGGATTTCCTCCCTAATCATAATAAGCGTATGCTTTTAACACGAGTATTTGTGAGGTTGCAAATGTTAAGAAACTAAAAAAATGAAACATCACACACATAAAAGGATTTTCTTTTTACCATCCATAGGTCTTAAAATCATATTAAATATAACTTATTGTAAACTTTTCTTCTGAGCCCCAATTGGGCAGTATGAGCCTACAAAGTTACTTCTCTCTAATTAGGCAACTCATTTTTCCAATTTGAGAACATTTAACGAAAAGAGCTTAGTGTGATTATTACTTTAGATAAAAATTATAAGATGGCAGACAAATAGAATCTTGGAACCCTTATGGTATACAAGCATTTCTCAAACATTATCTATCCTATGTTTTCTAATTTATAATAATAACTACTACTCATGTAAGTTTTTTTTACTATCTGACATTACTAATAGAAATATCACATTAATTTAATCATGAAAATATCAAGGTTAATATCATTTGAAATTTTTAAATTATCTTATTGTTATAAAGTAAGATTTGAAATTTTATAATAGGAAAATAAGGACAAGTTTTTATGTGTGACTTTTTATTTATCAGCCAACATTTCGTCGACTTTGCGAAATTCTTCAGGGCTTCAAATAGTCATGCTACACATTCATCTAAATTTTCTACATATCTTCGTTACCAATGAAGATAACAAGAAAATTTAGACGAATGTGTGGCATGACTATTTGAAGTCCTGAAGAAGTCGGCAAAGTCAACGAAACGTTCCCTGATAAATAAAAAAGTCATACATAAAAACTTGTCCTTATTTTCCTATTTTAAACTTTTATATTAATACAAATGATAATAATAATAAAGTAAAATCATAAAAATCAGTTCCTGACAAAGCAACAGGTATTTTACAGCATTTTAGAGAATTCTAAAAACATTTTAAGTCAAATGATACATACAACCAGTTTAAATTCAAAACTTGCTGTAAAATCTGCTACCAGTAAACAGAGCTTAAGTTTCAAATTGTATTTGTCATAGGTATGTTGTATTGATTTTTAATCGATATAAATTATATATGTATATTGTATTATATAATAATGAAAAAGAAAAATTATTTGAAGAATCCTTAACGGTATTGGGATTCAGAATCCAATTTCTGATGATTATCTTCAAAATCAAGTACTTGTTTCTGAGGGAGAATTTCCTAGGTAGAGTCTTTGGTTTGCTTTTGGCTTATTACAATCTTCCAGCGTCGAATTATGTTTCTTAATTTTACTGAAAGAGAGTGCCGCTATCTTTAAGGCGCACTAATAGCTACGGCCTCCTATTTGTACTAGAATGACCTGCTTTAAGATCCTAAGTATTGTCAAGCAGATCAATATTGAAAACCATAAATTACAATTATGTGAGGAAATTCCTTTTTAGGGTTCCGTTCAAAAGTAAAATGGAAGCTTATTAATTAATGTCGTCACATTGTCTGTTTATCTGATCGTCCTTCCGCCTATTAGAGTATTGTAGTACGTGAAGTTAAAAGATACAAACTTGAAATTTACAAGCTAGATATTTTTTTATATGGTTTAAATATTCAAGGTTTTTCAAGGATTATACAAACTGAGCTGTGGGTAGAAAACTAATTAAATTTGTATTTTAAATACCCAAGTAGCTATATAAATATTAAGCCTCAACTACGTAGATGTTGAAACCAGAAATAATTTTTTACTTTTCAACTTTTTAGTTATTAATTAAAAACCTTAATATGATAATTTGATCGCTAACTTAAATAGAAAAATTCAAACGACGCATTTTAATTTTGTTTCAATTAGTACAATTTAATATATTAGTAAAATATTTTAAGCAAAAATCTAATTTACTTAATTAAACTAATTAAACTCAAAGTCAGGACTTCAAATGACATGAAATATTAATAAATAAATAAAAATATAATTTTTGTGGATTGCTGGATTATTAGAAATTTCAAAGTAAATAAAAATAATTCTTATAAAAAAAATAAAACCGACTTCAAAAAATTAAATTCAACAAATAAAATAATAACTTAAAAATAAAATAAAATACACTAATAAGTATTAAATAATTATCTTATTTAGTTACAACTAAACGACGAAATATTAACATGAAATTATTTTTTGAAGTCGGTGCTAAACAAACTATACCTATAAGCGAGGGTACCCGCCAAACGTACTAAGTAAGATCAGTCGAGTGCGATTCATAAAAGGTATATTGGCAACTTCAAAAAGTAATTTCATGTTAATACTCTATTTCGTCGTTTATTTATTTATTTATTTATAGCCTTTAAAAGATACATGATTTGTGTATAAGTTATAGGTACTGATTACATTTTTTTTTTTTTTATATATATATATAAGTATTTACAATAAAATAAATAATATAATTTAGGTTGTACCAGGCCCAGTTTGGGCATAGGCCTCTCCTAATTTCTTCCATTCTGTTCTTCTTTTGGCGATTCTAGTCCACTCATTGCCCGCTATTTTCTTGAACTCGTCGTTCCACCTTTTGAATTGTCTTCCTCTTTTCCTTTTTCGTTCTATAGGCCACCATTCCGTTAGTATTTTGGTCCATCTTTCATCTTTGAGTCTTATTATATGGCCTGCCCAGTTCCATTTTAGTTTTAAAATTGTATTTTTAATATTTTTTATCTGCGTTTTTTTGTAAATGTATTCGTTTTTTATTTTATCTTTTCTTTTTATGTATAAGATGCTTCTTAACATGGCTCTTTGAGTTGTTTCTAATTTGTTAATTGTCTTTTCTGTTAATGTCCAAGTCTGAGCACCATATAACATAACAGGAATAACGCATTGCTTAAATATTTTTATTTTTGAAATTAAATCAATATTTACATTTTTTAAAATGAATTTTAGTGACCAGTATTTGTTCCATCCCAAATTAATTCTTCTTGTTATTTCTTTATTCATTTTATCTTTGAAACTTATTATCTGTCCTAAATATGTTACTGTTGGATTGTATTCTATATAAGATTTGTTGTCCTTTAATTTTATGTTTGTTTGAGTTCTGGAGGCCATAAATGTAGATTTGCTATAATTTATTTCCAGACCATATTTTTTACCTTCAGTGTTTATTTCGTTAATCATTTCTGTTAATTCTATTTTAGAACCTGCTATTAAGACGAGATCATCTGCGAACCTCAAATTATTTAGATATCTTCCATTTATTTTGATACCCTTATTTGACCAATTTAAATTCCTGAATAAGTCTTCTAGGGCGCAGTTAAACAGTGCTGGTGATAGAGGGTCGCCCTGTTTCACACCTCGATTAATTGGGAAGTAAGGTCCATTTGTTTCTAATATTATTCTGGATTCAGAGTTATTATATATTTCTTTTATTAAAGAAACGTATTCCGTGTTGAATCCTTGTGAAAGCATGGATTTTAAAATGTAGTTGTGTTCGATGGAGTCGAATGCCTTCTTGTAATCGAGAAAAGCAAGGAAGACTTCAATTTGATATTCGCAAGATTTCTCAATTAGTTGGTTGATGGCTTGAAGATGGTCACACGTTGAGTACCCGGACTTAAAGCCTGCCTGTTCTGTTGGTTGGTTGAAGGTCATTATAGTTTTTAGTCTTTTTTCTATTACTTTCATGAAAATTTTACCTATATTAGAGGATAATGTGATAGGTCTGTAGTTATTGATGTCTTTGCGATCACCTTTTTTGTACATAATAATAATATCTGATTGTTTCCATTGGATTGGTATTATTTTGGATTGCATTATTTTGTTAAACAACAAAGTAAGTGGCCTGGCTATAATATCATGAGCATATTTCATAGTTTCATTTTTGATGCCATCTCCTCCAGAAGATTTGTTAGGTTTAAGTTTATTAATTATCGTTGAAATTTCAGATTCTAGAATTTCTGGGATATCTTCTTTTATTTGATTTGTTAAATCAAGGTCTAGTGGGTTATCGTTATTAATAGATGTATATAAGTTTTTATAAAATTCAGTTATTATTTTTAGAATGTTAGATTGATTATATTGGATAACATTATTTTTGTCTTTAATATTCGGAATTATACATTTTTGTGAAAATATTTCTTTTTTAATTTTTTTAATAGAAATGTGTGGGTCAATAAACTTTTTAATAATTTTATCATTGTAATTTTTTAAGTCTGTCCTGATTTTGTATTTTACGTGTTTGCATAATAAATTATGTTCAATTTTATTTATGGAAGAATTCCTCTTTTCTTTCATTTTGTTTCTTATTTTAATTAAATTTTTTGTTTCATTAGATAGTATTGGTTCATTGGTAGTTGCTTCTGTAGATAAATCTTGTATTGTTTTTAAGATTGATTCTATCTCATTGTATTGTTTTTGAATATTATAAAGATTATTATTCAGATTTAAAATTTTTACTTGGTCTTTAATTAAGTTTGTTGTATCGCTATTTATTCTTGAGAAATTCGTAGTAACTTTTCGGTTCCATTCAGGGCGAGGTCTTTTACATAATGAATATAAGGATATTTCTGCATATAAAAGTCTATGATCAGTGTAAAAGGGAAATCTATTTAAGATTTTAAATTTGTTTACTATATTAAGATAAGGGGTGATGATATAATCAATTTCAGATTTGTGATAGCCGTTAGGATGTGACCATGTCCATTTCATACCTTTTCTCTTTTTATAATAACTATTAACTATTTTTAGATTGTTTTCTTGGCAAAAGTTAACAAGTCTTTTTCCTCTATCATTTCTTTTTCCAAAGCTGTAAGGCCCCATAATTCTTTCTTCATTACTTTCTCTTTGGCCGATTTGAGAGTTGAAGTCGCCCATAATAATTAGCTGGTTATCGTTTTTATGAGGGTTATTATTTATAGTTTCAAGTAGTGAATTGTAAAATTCTTCACTTATTTCCTCATTTGAATCGGCAGTAGGTGCATAGATCTGAATTAAATTCAGAAAATGTTTCTTTTTATATTCAATTTTTAGTGTTGCGATTCTGTCAGATATTCCTCTGAATTCTCTAATTTTATCTGTCATGTTTGACTTTATCAAAAATCCTACTCCTCGTTGTCCTGGAGTTGTTCCTTTATGACATAATGTATAACCACTTTTTAGTTTGATTATTTTTTCATCTAATCTTCTTGTTTCAGCCAGACCGAGGATATCAATTTTTGATTCATTCATAGCATTTTCTAATTCTAGAATTCTTTCTTCATCTTTTAAGGTTCGAACGTTCAATGTCCCGATTTTAATAAAATTTGCTGTATTTTTGTTTTTATGTATTTTATTTCTGTTTTTAATGAGATTAAATTTTATCTTTTTATTTTCATTTATATCTTTAGTTTCTGCATTTTTATCATTAATTCTGTAATTCATATATTTATTTTTACTTTCAGTAGAAATCTCGCCATAAATAGAATCACCCGACTCACTTTCGCTTTTATTTAAAGAACAATCATAATTATTTTCTATTGTATTTTTATGATATTTTACATTTTTGAAATTTTTATTGTTATTTTTAGGATTGATATTTTTAGGATTGATATTTTTAGGACTATTTTTAGGATTGATTTTAGGATTGATATTCATGTTTAGGAGGTTTTGGTCTAAATCACCCGAGCGGACCAGGCTTACTGGGCGATGAGTGGAGTTTTCTTTTAGTATATTTGAGGGCCTATGCCAGTAATTTTATTCTGTAGATTTTGCGTTAATATTGCCAAGTGATTCGCTTTTTTTTAGGAATGAAAATTTCGTTTGTAGAACTTTTGTTGTTTTGGTGGTATCAATTTTCTTTTTTTTCCACATTTTGGTTTTTATCTTGATCTCTTTCTTCTGTTGGTGACAATAACAGAGGTCTTTTTTCAGAGTTTGTAGTTGGTTTATTAGTGGTAGTTTTATCTATTTTTTTGTGAGATTCTTTAATTATTAGTTTATCTTTTATTATTAGTTTATCATATCTAATTATTGCGTATTTACCGGCTCTCCTGGCCTTGATCATGTCAGGAATCAATTTTTTTCTAATTTCTTGTACATTTTTTGGGAAATCTTCAGAAATATAATGTTGACTATTTTTTAGGTTGGTGCTATTTTTTATTAGTATGTCCCTGACACGTCGAGAGACGAGTGAAATTATAATAGGTCTAATTTTACCTGTTTGGAGCTTGCCTATTCGCTTCATGTAATTAACATCCTTTAAAGCAAATTCATCGTATACTTTATCTTTTATGAAGCTAGTTGTTATAGTTTCTAGATCATAGACATTTTTTTCACTTTCTATCAAGCCGTGTAGAAGTACATTTTTAGTTTTTATTTCCATTTCCAAGTTGTTTACTTTGTTTTCAACCGCTGATAGTCGGATCTCAAATCTAGATGTAATAGTTTGTTCTAACGACTCGAATTTTCTGGCAAGATCATTCATTATTTCTTCCTTCCAATTTGAAAGAATTGATAATAATCGACCTTCTTCCATATTATTTCCTTATATATTTGATAATTGTAATACAAAATCAGTAGACTCACCAAACTGTCGCTCCTCTACAGAACACTTCACAATTAGATCAGAAGGGAGGGGGAACGTCCTCTCCGTGCCGAGTCTAGACTCCAACTCTTTCGTCGTTTAGTTGTAACTAAATAAGATAATATTTATTTTATACCTTTTAGTGTATTTTATTTTATTTTAAAGATCATTCTCTCTTACGCTGTTTATTGTATGTTCTTTCAAATTAAACTAATTTGTATGAATAGTCATTTTAAAAGCACAAAGTCTACGCAGAGTGGGGAAATTTAGTTAAAAGTTCCCTAAAACCGACCGACTGATTTCTCGATTCTTTATCTTTAGTTTGTGATTTTCCTTTCCTGAAATAATGCAATTTCTTAATAAAGTAAAAGGAGTGTAGTCTCGCAGTTAATGGAATAAAACTCAAAGAGGTTTATACAAACTCAATATATTTCGGATTATTAGTCCATCATCAGGAGTTTACAGATTAAAAACTGATGATGGACTAATAATCCAAAATATATGGAGTTTGTATAAACCTCTTTGAGTTTTATTTCATTCACTGTGTAACTACACTCCCTTTACTTTATTAATTAATATCATGTTTCACCTAAAACCTACACCACTTTCCCTAAGTAAAAAAATGTAATTTCTTTTCCAAACATTTTTTTTCTTTTTGTTTCCATTCCTCAAAAATACTAAAATTTAATTTTTAATTATGTGCTGAGGTTTTTGACTTTGTAAAATAGTTCCAACCAAAAAACAGCGTTATGGGCATGCGAAACTATCGTAGTTTTAAGACATCTGCACACCTCCCAGCTAGTTGTTCCTATTTCGCAGGCGTTCAAACAAGTTGGAATATGTGTCAGCTTGACGTCCGACGAAAATAGTCCACCCCTTCATCAAAGTCTGCCAATCCGATCAAATCTTCCGTCTCCATATCTTGTTCTCTGATATGTCATCATATGCATGTATCTGGAGTGATTCTAGCGCTGTTGATCTGATCAGCTGATCCGTTCGTTCCAATCGAGGGGTGAACCGCGATGGAAACTAGGTGTACACCGTCTTTGGAATTATTTTGGAATTCATTAGATAATCTATTGTCATCTATTGTCTTCTACTTGGAAGTGGAAGTGGAAGTAGGTGTACACGATTTTAGGTCGCGGTTCACCACTCGGTTCCAATAATACGATGCCAAATCTTTTTACTTTACCATACAGGGTATGGTCAAGTATTGTAATCGTGCATGAAAAAAGTGTTGTTTTTTTTTCAAAATAAAACTAACTTTATTTTGATTAAAAAAATTGAGCGAAACCTTGGCATTTCGCTCTACAAAAAAGCTCCAATAAGTGAACATCGAAAAAATTATATTTTTCGAGATAATAATTGTTTTGTCAAAATGTCTGTTTGTCTGGTTGGTTGCCTGGTTGTTAATTAGTCTGTGCGTTACCAAATATTGTGGACGAGCTAGCTCAAAAACTAGTGTGAATATCGAAACCAAATTTCACACGTAGTTTTGGTCCATTGATATTAAGAGCTGATTAGACCCAAAATTAAGGGGGCTGGAGGGGGGTTAAAAATTAAAAATCTAGGCCATTTGACCAAACTCAACCAAATTTTGTATACATAATCAGTGGGACCCCAGAAGTCTAAAAATGCAAAAACTAACCGCCCGAAATGGGGGGGTGATGGGTCAAAAAATTAATATCTAGTCCATTTGACCAAACTCAACCAAATTTTGTATACATAATCAGTGGGACGCCAGAAGACTAAAAATGGAAAAACTAACCGCCCAAAATGGTGGGTGGAGGGGGGGGGGTGGGGGTAAAAATTAAAAATCTACGCCGTTTGAGCAAACTCAACCAAATTTTGTATACATAATCAGTGGGACCCCAGAAGTCTAAAAATCCAAAAACTAACCCCCTCCCCTACATGATTATAAATAATTTTATTAAATATTAAATATAAGTTAGGGGCCATGTTGTATGGTAAAGTCAAGTGGATGGGCACATCAGAACACGTCAGCTTATTTAAGTGGGAGTCATTCTCCAAGGGACCATGACACTATTATGTGGTGATCTCTAATCTCAAGTTGCGAACTCGTTCTGGTGCTCGGATTGATATATCAGATAGTGTAGAGAGGTCTTTTTGTTGATAAACTGAGAAATTATACAATTTAAATACATATTAATTTTTTAAAATGATCATAGTGAGTTGGACAAGAATTTAAATTAAACGCAAAGTTTCTTATTAATTAAATATTTAAATATAATAACAAATTGATTATCCGGTGAAGACACACCCTTTAAAATGTTTTTTTCTTATAGTTAGAACTTCTGACATATAAGTTTATAAAATGAGCTACTGAGGAAGTCGCTAATCAAGGACGAAATGTTTGGCCCATTTAATTAAGAAACTTTAAGTTTGATTTAAATTCTTGTCCAACTCCTTTTAACAATTTGATTATGGACTCGAACAATGAAATAATACATATTAATATTTATTTTGGAGTATAGTTTCGAATGGCTTGTAATATTATAAATTTAGTCATAGAAAATGTTTCTTCTATCTCGAAAATAAGAGTAGTTCATTGATTTCAATAAGTAGTGCTTAAAAACTGTTCTATTTTACCGTTAATTTAGTTAATTACTCCTGGCTGTTCATGATCAAAGAGTCTCCCTTTATATTTTATATATATGGAACTTGTCAATCATATCAAAAATAGCTGTCTAAACAAAATGTATAGTTAATTAATAAAATGTAATTACTAAATCAAAAGCTACAAACATAAAAGATGAAAATTACTTATTTACTTTCTGTTTAATTATTGAATTTTAGATTGCTAGTCCAGGGCTGGTTGGCTGGCCTTTGGAAATTGTACTGCTCTGGATGAGAATTTGTTCGCCGTCTACTTCATCTTGACCATGATCATAATCAATGTCAACCAAGGAAGAAAGGAAGCGAGTTAAAGTCAGAAAAAATGAGCGAGAGTGCCATGCATTGTTTTGGACATGTGTTCACATGTTGAACAATAATTTATTAAAGATATGATATGCTGATTTGCGTCTGCTTAGTAATAGTTTCTTTTATAGCCAGTGTAAGCAACACTACACTTTTCAGTGTGAATAAATCCACAAATACTGTTCACAAAAAATTCTTCATTTGCCACCCCTTCGGACTTGGCGCTATGGGCGGTCGCAAGGTCCTTCCCTCCCCACCCTATGCAGTAGTTTAGGTCTGGAAAATTTTTTGGAAACAAGGGAACTAAATGGGATTGCTGAAAGAATTATAGTAGACTCTTTAAGCGTAATAGAGACCGGATTATTATGCAGTAAAAACTGTCAAAATATGCAATTAAAAATACTGAAATATCCATGTAATATATAATAGCCCGCTTTTTGAGTGGACTCACTGAAGCTTTATATCATGCTAATACTATAGCCTCTAATTTATATTTTATATTTTGTAATCTATATTTTGTATTTTTATTTTGTATTTTTTTCTTTTGTATTTTATATTTTGTTTTGTTTTTTGTATTTTTATATCTAATTTTTCTTTTATTTTTCTTTATATTGTTAATCTCTATATTTCAATCAATCGAAGGAGGAGCTCCTCACCCGCCAGCTAGGCGGGTGGCGCCCAGTCAGTCAAATCATTGTTAGGTCCCCACCAACTAGGTGGGGAGCGAGGACACGCACCACCCAACCAAACCCCTAATCAACGGCCCTAACAATCGGGGTCACCAGATTGTTAGGGGGTGTCCGCACTGCCCACCTAGTTGATGGGGACCTAACAATGATTTGGACAGGGCGATGTTCGTTCCTAGTAAAGAGGGGAGCGCCACTCGCATAGTTGGCGGGTGAAGAGCTACTTGTTGGTGGATGGCTCCTCCTTCGATGCCTAGTCGAGATCGAATTGCCTTATTTAATGCATGACTGAAATGTTATCAGTCATGCAAAGTGTCGCAACGATCTGACTGAGTGATCTAGCGGCCGTGTCTAAAAGCTCGTAGCCAAAGCAAGACGGGCCGCTGTAGCAGTCAGTTTTTTTTTCTCTTCTCTTGAATGTGCACTATAAGGGTCTACACCTCTACACTGACTTATGTACATAACATCATTAATAAATAATAAATAATAAATAATAAAGATAGTATTATACCTTGAAATATGCAAAGAAAGGGAGTAATAGATGGCAAAATAATTTTTTTTTTTAAATAAAATGTAAATTCTTTTTTTAATTAAAAACTGGCTCTAGCCAAGAGTTTTCTTTTTGAAAAACTTTTATTCTAATTTTCAAAAAATGACATATTTAAAATATACTAAAGGTCCTTCACTGAAAACTTTTTTCAACCAAAGCAGAATTTTTCAGATCATTTCTTAAATGAATGGAGTAAAATTTTCTTGCTTTTTATATCTGTATAAGGGTATTAATTTCTATGATAAGCTAACATCCCGGATAGCAACGTTAGCGCTTGGGTTCGATCCCAATGGGATGAAACCCTCTGACATACAATATATTCATAATAATCGTTAATAGATTCTTCATGGTCAAAATGGGAAAAATCGAAAAAAGTGCTAGTTTTTGGGATCTTCAAAAGTGATCCAGGGGCTGTTTTTTGGATCCCATAAAAAATCGAACTACTGGACAATTTTCAAATATTTTTTTAATCGACGTGAAATTTTGTCCTCTTTAATTTACTTTAGGACGGTTATTTACAAAATATGGATCGTTTCGGACTTATAAGCGAAACAGTGGAAAAAGTCCGAAAATTTCGAGGTTTTTCGGCTACCAAAAGTTGTCTCCCACACTTTCGAGGTCGAAAACTTAGATTTGGCATACTCACACCAAACCAAACAATTTTAGAAAAAAATCTTTTCCCGCAATTAATGTTAGCTGAAACCCCCCTACGGTATAAACGGTCAGTTGTTCAATATACTATCTAATACAACATAAAATCATAAAGACCTTTTGAGATCCCTTTTTATAAGTTACGTCCATCCATTTCAACAAAATGTGTTACTATAACGCGAAAACTTCCAGAGCCTCAAATAATGGGATGTAGACAACGGTAATTCTAAATAGAATTCTACATTCATTATTATATCTACCAGAATGAAGTATCTTGAAAAAAAAAATGAAAAAAAAATTAGAAATTTTTCTTCAAATTCCTATTCAAATAGAAGTCAACAAGGGAATCGGTCTTAGGAGACTAAAAAAACCATTAAGGAACAAATAAAAAAACGCCGCTGTTTTATTCTCAAGAGAAGACAGAGTGTAAAGATCCACCGGGATTGACGAAATTGAATTTTCTTTCGTTTACGGGGCCTATATTCTATAATACTAAGCTATATTGTTCGTCTCAGACAAATTTTAAAGTAATATTTTCTTTTCATAAATGAAATAAAAGATCACCTTTAAATTTATTTTTATCGATTTGGAAGCGTAAAATATTTCCGCTATAAATAACTCGAAATATGAATTCAAATGAATAGTTGAACGAAAGGGAAATGATCTGTTAATTTTTACGTCATTAAAGAGAAAAAACGCTCTAGAAGATTAAAATGGGAAAAAGAATTCATTTTGGCTTCAATGAATCCAAAGCAGAAAAAATAATCAAGTGGCATTGAACTAAAAATGAAAAGTAAAAACAAACTTTCCATTTCATTTACTTTTAAGGCATTTTAATAAAATATCTTGTACTCGAAAAAAAACTTGAAATAAAATATTAAGCAAAAACAAAGTAGCTTTTTTTAATTTATTATTTTTATCTAGATTTCCGCGATTACAGTCAATACTGTTCTTCTTCAAGATTTTTCTTCGTTATTAATTTAATCATTTGATCAATAATAAAATATTTTAAGTAACTATGTGTGATCTCAGGCATCATTTTTTTCTAAAGTAAAGAAATTTCAAAAAATTTAGAATCTTTTAATGAAATTAAAAAAAATAAAATTCTAGGTAGATTTCACAAAAAAATAAAGGACAAGATGCCTGTTTAGCATGACTATTATATATTCGAGGCCCATCTTCAGGAGTTCGAAGAGAAAACAGTTTTCTCTGTGGACTCCTGAAGATGGGCTCATACCCGACATATAATATATAGAGTCATGCTAAATAAGCAAATTGTCTTTTATTTTTTGTGAAACCTACCTAGAATATTATTATTTTTTTTAATTTTAAAAGTTTCTATTTTTTGAATTTTCTTTAAGTACTTTCTTTAAAAATCGGATAATAAAGGAAGAAGGAATTTCACTAATTGGTGTGGATGCAAGTCTTGAAAAGCTGAAGGTTTTATTCTGCCGGAAGACGGACGGTCTCTAGAAGCAATAGTGATAAGCGTATTGGAGAATACCTTTTTTTGGTTATCAACTAATTAAATCGCGAAGGAAATTTTAGGGTTCCCAACGAGTAGAAAACAGAACCTAAATGATGTGACTTCGTTGTCTTTCACCGGCCTGTATCTTCCAACCTACGATATTAAAACTAGAAGCTTGAAATTCAACATATATGTAGTTAAAATCTGATAATCTAAAGGACGTGCTAGGGTCAAAATAAAAAAAAGAATCTCGAAGATTTGTCATTGTCCCCATAGCTTTTTTCTAGTTCGATTCCCAACGAAGGTTATTTAACATGTAAACTAAAAAATATCTAACAAATTTTAGATTAAAATAGCTTAGGGAGTGCTCTTAAAAAAAATATTTTGATTGTTTTAAAATAATATCTACATTCGTTGTGGGGTCACATGCACACACTATGACTCTTTTAATGTGCAATATTAATGTGTTAAAATAACAAAAGAAGGAAAATTTTTTTGGAGTAGTAGTGTAAATCGTATAAATTACATTAGATTATAAATATTCATGTATGTGTACTCTCACATACTACCGACATAATTATATTGATAACGTTATAAAAATTAAAAAAATTCTCAAAACATTGTTGAAATTCAAAAATAAATAACCCGTGCCTTGTTCTTTTTTAGTGTTATTATGTTAATGAGTTATTAACAGTTCTTAATATATAATTAGTTAAATGAAAAAATTGTTTTCACATGTTGCGCCTGTCGATGCAACCAGCAACGTAGGGGATCTATTGGAATGCATATTCTACTATTTAGCCTGCAGCGCTGAATTTTCATAATCAGTCGACCGTAAATAGATTAACAGCATACATACAGTTCATCCTTCCTTCTACCTACGGGACCTATTTTACTATAATTATATGATTAATATTTTTAATAAAGAGAAAAGTGGTATTGCCAGTAAATATAATACATATATTTTAATCAATTATTTTACACATTGACTCGCATGTTATAATTATTTAAATCCCATTTAATTTATAAAGAAAACTTGTTAAAAACACAATTCTGCGATGAAAAAGTTTAAATATTACATTGACTGAGAACGAAATGAAATGAATCCTGAAGCTTAGTTGGAGCAGGTGTTTTTATTGATTTCTTTGGAATGAAGCTGCTGGGCTCTGGCCTCCAAGAAGTTGAAATTCAAAATGTTCTCAGTCTATTTAGGGATTTTTACAACATTTGAAAAGCACTCAAAAAGTAGATTTCAAAAATTATATATTATTCAAAAAATATCTCAATAAAATATGTAACCTATGTAGGTACTTTCAGCCGAAACTTTTCAAATAATAAACAAATGTTAAAATGAATTTTTATTTTTTGTTTCAATCTCTCATTATTTAAAATAAAAATAAGCTAAAAATAAAATAAAAAAATCATTAAAAATGTGTGCGTGGAATCCACGCGCGACAGAACTGAAACTTATTGCTTATTAACGATAATATTGTTACTGAAAAAGGACTGGGGAGACTCTACCAATGATATTGAGCGGTGACTTCAATGTCCAGTTCTCCAAACCTGAGAGCCAACCCTACCAACTAAAATGTTGAAGGTCCACAAATTTTAATCCTCCATCCGGATTAATGGGATTCGGAGGGTGATCAAAGTTAGGGGAAGAGGAGAGAGTCTAGAGGACATGTATAGGTTTGACGGGATGAATGATGATCGGAGGCAGGTCTAAGAGGAAAGGATAGGGTCGTTGGGATGACGAAGATTAGCAAGGAGACCCGACTCGGCGATTTTTGAAAATGACAGAGTAAATAAGCCATATAATCACATTTCTTGATCTCTCATCATCTAATATGTATTAAGATTGAAAATCGTCAATATTTTGATTTGGGCTGGATGAATTTTTTCCAGTGAGATGCAAACTCTAGGATCAGGAGTGCATTAAATTATTAAAAGTTACTTCTAAATCTCTCACAAATATAAACTATTTAATAGAAAAAATGCTAGATGAAGATGTCGATGATTTATTTATCCCCTTGATGAAACTTTTATATATTAAGAAATTTATAGGTACGTAGTAATAAAACATTTAGTCTGTAAGAATTCTTAAATTATAAATTAATACTTTTTACTCTAGTATCTTTTTCACATCGATGAATACCTTTTCAATAAAAAATACATAAACGTTTAAAGGATTTATGAAAAAAAAACAGACAATAGAATAAAAAAGTCCGATACTCCACTTGACGGACGTAAAAATATAAATAATAATGAATATCACTTTCAATTGATACTCAAAAAATAAGAGGCAATTATTGTGTTGAGTTTCTATGGAAGCTTCGATTATGATTTTTATTAAACTTTTACAGCCGCTTTTTTATTTTTTTATTTTATTTTTTCAGAAATGACAATATATTAAAATCGTAGGCATGATATAATTTCAACAAAAAAATAAGAATTTAAATAAGAATAAGCATGTATTAAAAAAAAAGTTAATAAATTATCGTATTTACCTGAATTTCATGATGTTTATTTCTCTAGTTAAAATTAATTAAATCTTTTTTGTACTAAAATTATTTGATTGAGAAAAGAGTCATGCTCCCGATGCCAATAAATAATAATATAAAAAAAGAGTCATGCTAACAAGCATCTTGTCTTTTATTTTTTTGTGGAAACCTACCTAGAATTTTATATTTTTTTAAGTTTTAAAAGTTTTTTAAATTTTTAAAATTTTCCTTACTTTGTTTAAATATGTTTCACCAAGAACCCACATCATTAACAAAATTAACAAAATTAACAAAATTAAAAAAGCCCTGTCAATTAAAGCATTAAACTCGAGTCGCACGAATGTTATATTTTTTATTTAAAATAAAATTACTTACTTAAAATAAACATTTTTATATATTATTTGTAGAAAGAATTTTTTATACAGCGTGATTTAAAAGAAAGTAGACCCGAGTTCAAACTTCTATATTTCACGGTGATTACATGATACAAATACCCCGTTCCTAGATCCCAGATTTGTTATAACATGCTTGAGAATTACATTAAATTCCAAACTGGCAAGTTTTCAAATAGAGATCATCAGGGTACCGTTTTAATGAAATGAATCTTGAAGATATTAAAGAATTAATGTAGAGGAAGGAAATTTGACCGAATGTAATCTGAGATAAACATAATTATTTGAGAAGATGATGGCAGAAATAGAAGTGATTAAGTTTCAAAAACAATTTTACAAATTGTCAATATCCCTTACAACTAGTGCAAGAAAACCAGTGATATAACAGCAGATTTTGTCGCAAACACTTCTAAGTGTGTCTATTCCCACTGAAGTCATGATGTTTTTAAGTTCATCTAGATTTATCGACTAGATCGGTGTTCCTCAACCTGTGTACCGCGAGGCTTTTTTGACAAATAATTAAAATTGCATGAGTTTTGTAACTTTGGAATAGGCGATTCTTTCATTAGAATCCGATCGAGGAAAATAACTAAAAAGAGTGTGAATAGAATTATCTAACTTCTTCCTTTATAGCGAAGGAAATACAAGTCAAGACCTGTTCTGACTATTAAAGATTCAATGTTTAATTTCTATTATTATAGGAATTGCCTTTTGCTCTTGGATCAAAATTATACTCGTTATAGAGAGAGCAAATATTAAATTGAACTTCAATAAAATTCAGACAATAATGTGGAAAAAATACTTGTTCTAACTGGCGAATGTACTGGGTCGTGAAACAGTTTTTTTTATCTTCATTTTTATCATTCAATAGAAAAATTAAATTCATAAATAGAAATCGTTTTAGGGCCAGTGGTATGTCGGTTGGTAAAGTCTTTGTAAAAGATGACAAAGGGTAAAACCTTAGAATTCATATTGTGCTCGGCGGGATGGCCATTCAGATGAAGGAATGTGTCATCTGATTGGCCATCCGGCCGGGCACAAGGTGCATTCTATGATTTTATCCTATGTCAACTTTTACAAAGACTTTATCAACCAACATACAACTGGCCCTTAGAAAGTTTGTTCTGTAGCAAAATTTTTGTATTTTCAATGAGGAGAAATGTTTAGATTTTGATCTCTCTAAGCCAGTATTTCTCAGCCTGTGTGCCGCGAGTGGTAGTTAAATATGACGCAAGAGCTTTTGAAAATAATTAAAATTGCATGGGTTTTGTAAATTTGAAATAGTATTTGTAATTACTTCATTTTTTTTGTATCATACAACGATTACTTTTTTGTGGCGCAACTAATTTCAAATATTTTTAGTGTCCCGTCAAGCAAAAAAGGTTGAGAAACACTGGACTAGATAATAGTGGCACAAAAACACCCTCTTTGACGTAGAATAAGTCTTAGGGTGTAACAACCAGGAATCTCAGATTTTATTTATTAATTCAATTGTAATTAATGCCCTGTATTTCAATTACGTATACTTAAGTTCTGCCCAACCTTGTTAGGATGTTATGTCTAGTATAAAAGTTTACGGAATGATTTAAGTAATATATTGAATAGAAAATTAATTAAATTTTAATTCTCCGTAATCATTCATCAGATAAATATAATAGGAAGTTTAGGGGCGTTTAAAAAATATTTCCCCTTTTTGAAAAGTTATTAATTAATCAAACAAACTCTCTATGAAAACACGGAAATTAAAAAGGTAGATAACAATCTCGCATGAATGATAATAGAATCAATATTATTTTGTTGCTCATATTATTATATAATATATTTTAAGATGATGTCTTTATTGTTCACGAGTGCATTGTTTGTTATCACTTGCCAACTTTACAATTGCGTACTTTGTGGTTTCATGTTGCACGCTAGTTGGCTGCTTGGCTGCTTATTTGCTCTTTATATGCCGTCAAAATGTCGCTTCCCGCACCCCCAGACCCATCTGACCACCCCATATATATCAGCATCCCGGCAGGCCTGATAAATAGAGTGAGGACGAGAAGCAACTATTATAAGGGCTGAAAGTTGCGGGCAGGGCGCAGGAAGGGCTTTATCTAGATCAACCAACTTGGCCCTCCCCCCATTCCGGATGGAAGGGATTTATAAGCATGGACGCGTGCTGCCAACAAATTTGTCTCTGAAGGGGGAGCTGGGGCTGTTTCCACCCCACCCGAAAATTTTATTTTATTTCGTTGCTTAGGTGGAGGTAATATCATTTACATAGGAAAATTGAATCAGATTTTAAACTAGGAAGGAATCAAATCAGATGAAACGTTTGGGACGCTTAGAAAAATGAATGAAAGTAACGATATACTTTCCAATAGAAATTATGCAAATTCCACGCGATCCGAGTCTTAAATAAACTAGAATATACACCAGAAGAATTTTCTGATTCTATCCTTATTTTTCAACAAACGATAAAATAATTATTAGTCTAAGATCCCGACTTAGGTCGACCTTCAACTATCGAGTTTCCTAATGAAATCAATATTTTAATTATATAATGTATTAATAAACAAAACTTGATAGGGTCGACATCCAATTTCTCTGCATAGATATTTTTAATAAAAAAATTAAGTTTTTAAGTTTATTACATAAATGTAGTTATCGAATTTTCGGATAAATATATTACCAATCGAGAGTAAAATATGTATATAAAATGTTAAATTTGGGTCGCCATCTTTTTTCTAGAGTCCAGTTAGACAGGGTAATAACTTCGAATTATGTAGTTTGTAGTTATAGAGTTTCCTTTATTGTTATATATGAAAATGTATATAATTAAAAAAAAGAATAAAATAAATATTAAATAAATAAAAATAAATAAATCAAATAAATTAGATAAAATATCTATGCAGGGAAATTGGATGTCGTCCCTATCAAGTTTAGTTTATTAATACGTTATATTATCAAAATATTTATTTCATTAAGAAACTTGATAGGTGAAGGTCGACCTTAGTCGGGATCTTGTACTATATTTATAATAGATGGTTAGACTAGAGGTTTTCAAAATTTGGAATGTTATACCACACAAACAAACTGCTGAAAATTAATTAACTACCCCGTTTCATAATTTGAAAATTGTGCATCCAAGAATACATTTTTTATGGTTAAGGACAAACAGAATGAAAAGTACAATCTTGTAACAAAATCATAACATCGTATAGTATTAATTCGGACACTTAAAATGGAGAACAATGTTTTTGATTTGATTTCATAAAATCGACTCAGCAAAAACAGTTTTCTAGTTTCAAAACGTATTTTCTAGACCTAGAGATATTTGATTTCAGTATATTCTCAATGACAATGAACTCTAAAACTCAAGTACTTTACGAATGAGCCTAAATTTTACGCAACTTTGAACAAGAGCTGATGAAGTGATTGCTTATATTCAGGCGTGGTATGGTGCATAGAGGGCAAGAATTTTTCTTTAGAAATATGGTAATTTAAATATTTTCAAATATTGATTAAATAACCTATACAAATTTAACTATAGGTATGATATATATCTATACGTCTATGTATAAGCCGTTCAGAGGCCAATCCAATTAAGTCTAATAAACCAAAAAATGTATGATTTTTAAATCTCAAATTCATTAGAAAATAATTTCCGAAGAAATAAAAAGAAGACTACTTATAAAAACCAGAGCCAGGAGTTTTCTACAAAAATAATAAAGCTAATTTGTTGCTTAAGAATTTTCGAAAATTTATAAATTTTTTTAAAAATGCCTTGGAATCGGATGAGTATACAAATTTAAAGTTACTGTGTGTGATTTCAAAATATACACATATAGAAATTATTATTCTTTCTTAAAGCAACTAATTTTCTAATTTTCTAGAGATAAAGAAACAATTTCTCTCGAAACGTTTGGACATTCGTTAAACGTAAACGACATCTTCCGTGTTCATTTACCCCTAAAAACAAATGGATTCGTCAAGTAAGAATTTCACTTTCTAATTTTCAATCTAAATAATCATAACTAAAAGTCAATGGAATTGCATTCTATTTGAATTTTCGATTGATATTAATAAATTTATTCATTACTAATAACAATCCCTAACATGTATAGTATAAATATTCATCATGTTGTTTAGCAAATGTAAGGTATTTTATTGAATTTATTTTTTGTTATTAAAACAGATTACTTCTACTAGCACACTGTCTATCATTTGTAATACAAAGTTTGCAATGTATCCGTAATGTTATACAATCATTAAATATGTATGATCCAATAAATGTCATCTACATAATGATTGATGTGCTTGAATTGACAGCAATCCTTAATGGGAAGTGGTGAAGTTCTTATAAAAGAAGACCTGGCTGCTTTACAAGCCCGGAATCAATACCGAGATTAAAGACATCAAGTTGATTAATTAATAACACTCTAGCTTATATATATATTTAATAATTATTTTCAATAAATAAGAGAAATATTAATACATAATCTATAGAGCTTTTCTGATTTATCTAAAAAAAAAACTTTCACTACTACGTTTCCACATACATTTTAGTGATTTGCTAAGATTTTTGTCACCGAACGGCTTGAAGTAGAAAGTAAAAATATGACACAGTAGTACGGTTTATTATTACATAAGAGTAATCCTGAGCCGAATTTAAGCTCATCAGCTAAAACATAAAACTTGAATAAATTAGAATATCCGATTATATTCTGATTTTCTTAATTTTTCATTCGGAAGCTGGAAATCCGAAATCTAATCAGTACTTCGTTTTGGAAACCGCACCTGAACTAATTTTATACGACTTTTCGATTAAGTAATTGAACCACGAATGTTAAATAATTTTTGACTGCTAGTTCTGCAGACATTTTGATTCTATGAATTTGAATAAAAATAAGCTTTATATTCTTTTATTAATTTATATAGGATTGATTATAATTAAAGATTCCCTTTCATTTTCCACAGCCTCTAATAAAATGACAATTTCATTAATCTCGTGTTTTCAATGTAGAATTAAATGGAATAACATTTATTTCGAAAAGGGAAAAAATTAAATTAATAAAAACTAGAATAGATTAAATAGACTAAATTAGATTAATAAAAAATAAATTAGATTAAATAGACTAAATTAGATTAATAAAAAATAAATTAGATTAAATAGACTAAATTAGATTAATAAAAACAAATTAATTATATTCGAAGATTGTTAAATAGTGCTCGGTACTTCCCCTGCCTGCCGGGTGGCCCTACTAATGAATTCACAAATTTTTATTTTTTACTAATTCTGTTTAAAAATGTTTGAAACGTGAAGAAAATAATTTTCAACTATGATTTTCTCTATCTGGATACCGATACCCACGATATCTCAAGAATAAAAAGTCGTTAAAAGTTTCTTCTAAGTCAAAATGTATTTCAATGTATTTCAATGGAACTTTGAAAATTTTGGAAATTTTGAAAACCCTTTATTTTTAAAGATTTTAAAATGTAAATTAATGAAAATGTAAAAGAATATGTCAATAAAACACTACAAGAAAAAAATCATAGATATTGATTGTTATGGTGGGGAGGGGTGTAAAAACGTTTCTCCGAATCCAATCCTTATTTATTTTATTGATTGTTAGAAGAATAAAAAGAAAAAAAACGAACAGTCATAATATGAAAATAAAGAAATTAACAAATATCTAAAAAAAAAATGATTTTTCAACTTAAATGTTTTTATAGCAATTACTAAAATTTTTGGAAAGAAAAAATTCAAATTATCCCTAATTAAACTAGGGGTGTCTAACCTTTTGGCTTACACGGGCCACATTTGAAGAAAAAAATTATCTCGGACCGCGGATAAAATATTATAATACTATTGATATTTGTTATTCAAAAAAGATAGTTAATAATGTAGAAATAAGAACTTTATTATTTTTTTAGATTTTAGTGAGCTTCTAATTTTATTTTTTAAAAAGAAGGATAGAGATTTTTAAAAGGGCCACGGATATAATAATCCCTGACTATTCATTATCTATTGAGACGTAAGAACGTGCAAAGATCTAAAAGACAAGTCGTGACAAGTTTTAGTCCTCGAGAGAAATTATCAATGAATTGTGATTGTTCTAGAAAAGCCCAATTTCTCGTCTCCTTGTACTAGAATGATATAACTCTAGACTTGGTTAGTGTCGTAGCATATAAATTAGTGAAATAATAAATATTTTAGAAAATTAAAATATAAGATGAATGCAATTGGATGTTGATGAAGGGAGTCCACGGTGGTTGTAAAAAATAAGACTATAGTGGTTTTATTATTTTTACATTTAGTTAAACCAGATGTTTCGGAGATTCATTCTCCTTCTTCAGGGTAACAAACTTACATTAACTTTTTGTTACCATGAAGAAGGAGAGAATAAATCTCCGAAACGTCGGTTTAACAAATAAATGTAAAATAATAAAACCACTATAGTCTTATTTTTTTACAACCACCGTGGACTGCCTTCATCAACATCCAAATGCATATTTATACTAGTCCGTCTCCTAAAGAAAAACTCTATCATATAAGAAGAATTTTTAAATATTCGACACTTAATTATTTTTTTTATCTTATATAGTTGAGTTTAAAATTTTGCTTTTAGTGAATTTTATTCTTGAAAAAAGCTTCACGTAAATGTACAAATGTACATTCATATATCGATAAATGAAATAAATATATCTCTACATATAAATCTCAGTGTTTTAAGGTAGTTTATGATTTTATTTTAGGCCCCACTCATTGTAGTGCTGGGCCTCATGCGACCCGCGGGCCCCGGGTTGGACAGCTCTGGTTTAAACCAATGAGATTTAAAAAATTAAAAAAAATGTTTTTATAGTTTTAAATATAAATAATTAGAAATTGTTCATATGATCTTTATAAAATTGTCTTTTAATCATGTCATGTTTTAGAAAATAAATCAGATAATTTTGTAATGATTCAGTGGCATTGAAGAAAGATTATATTATTTTATATTAAGTATATATGGCTAGTTATTCACTGTTGTTTGTCTCGATTCCAATAATTAAGAATCAAGTAAATATTTATATTTTCAAAAAAATGTGTAAAAATAATTTTTGGAATATGAAGTAAACAATGAATAGCCAAATTTAAGCTTTAGTAGGTATATTTTATGGACTGTATTAATTAAAAGACAGAGAAATATGGGGAATCGGACGAAAAACAGACTCTCATCGTCATATCTTAACACCCCAATATGGTTTTCCCAAAGATTTTTTACGAAGGCAATGTGCATATTTTCTATAATAAGTGAAATTTTAAAAGACTGATATTAATCTTGAATTAAAAATAACAGAGATAATTACAATTACAAATATGTCATTTATCGGATAATTTTCATAAAGAATTGTATTAATTAATATTTATTTATAACTTTCGAATTCATCAGGCGTTCGTTTAGGGTTCTACAGATCACGATCACGTGACTAAAGGGAGACCGCAGCCGCCTCATTCGAAAATTAATAAAGATATAATACACATCTGCTTCAAACAAAATAAGAGAGGGTGATAGGGTCAACATATGTATCTATAAACTGTTTATCAGTGGCGAGCGGTGACTTTTCAACCAGGGGAAGCTGTCCAAAAAAGAACCCATCATTTTTTTAATTTTATTATAAATTTCGATTTTTTTTTGCTAATTTCATCGAAAACGGCATCATTTTCGTTATTTTTCAAATTTAAAATTAGATTAATATATTTTGGGACCTTCGCCCGATACGGATACTGCTTTGTGTGAGTGAAGATAGGAGTCAGAAATTAAATCTTGTGACTTAAACTCTACAGACCCTGAGATGGAAATCGACCATCTTCCACAATGAATCAGCCTGTCCTATAAGAAAATCTTAAATTCTTCCTAATTCTATTGCTACTAAGCAAGCTATGAACTATCTATAGCTTTCTCAGTTATTTGCGATCTTATATATTGAGAATTCTTAGAAATGGATTATTCCAAAGATTCTCTTTTTTGTATTATTACTATTTTAATAGTTCCTCAGCAAGAACAATTTTTATTCGGCTGAAACTCGTCGGGACATGCTTGAATTGGAAGATATATCTACGATGCGGGGATTTCAAACATTCTAAGCACACTCTTTTTGGAAAAACAGTTATTTTAATTGCCCTTGAAACTATGCAACAATTTTCGAGAACTAATATACTTTTTAAAATAAAAAAAAAATTAATAAAAATTTATAGAAATATTTGAAATAAAGGTTAATAATTTGAAAATTTAAAGATTCTCCTGAAATTTTGAAGTCGACATAAATATTTATGAAAAAACTCTAAATGTTTAAAATTTTAGGGATGCCTCGAATCCACAGCATCCATGGACCGCACGGCACACGATCTTTATATTGGTGCATGCTGAATATATTTTGAAAAAATAAAATGGTTTGTTGACAGTGTGTCTCTACCGCTGGTGTCTCATGAATTTTCATAGTAGTGATACAATTTAATTCTGTAGACTTCGAGTTTCTGAACAAAAATATTAAAGATAAAATGCTATAATAAAATAAAAAATAAATCCAAAGGGATTATATTAATATTACTTTTATATTAAAAGTATATGTGGCCTAGTTATTCACTGTTGTTTGTCTGATTCCGCTAATTAAGAATCAAGTAAATATTTATATTTTTCAAAAAAAGTGTAAAAATAATTTTTGGAATATGAAGTAAACAATGAATAGCCAAATTTAAGCTTTAGTAGGTATATTTTATGGACTGTATTATTTAAAAGACAGAGAAATATGGGGAATCGGACGAAAAACAGACTCTCATCGTCATATCTTAACACCCCAATATGGTTTTCCCAAAGATTTTTTACGAAGGCAATGTGCATATTTTCTATAATAAGTGAAATTTTAAAAGGGCTGATATTAATCTTGAATTAAAAATAACAGAGATAATTACAATTACAAATATGTCATTTATCGGATAATTTTCATAAAGAATTGTATTAATTAATATTTATTTATAACTTTCGAATTCATCAGGCGTTCGTTTAGGGTTCTACAGATCACGACCACGTGACTAAAGGAGACCGCAGCCGCCTCATTCGAAAATTAATAAAGATATAATACACATCTGCTTCAAACAAAATAAGAGAGGTGATAGGGTCAACATATGTATCTATAAACTGTTTATCAGTGGCGAGCGGATGACTTTTCAACCAGGGGAAGCTGTCCAAAAAAGAACCCATCATTTTTTTAATTTTATTTTAAATTTCGATTTTTTTTTGCTAATTTCATCGAAAACGGCATCATTTTCGTTATTTTTCAAATTTAAAATTAGATTAATATATTTTGGGACCTTCGCCTCAAACAGATACTGCTTTGTGTGATTGAAGGTAGGAGTCAAAAATTAATTCTTGTGACTTAATCTCCACATCCCTGAGAGGGAAATCGGCTAACTTCCACAATGAATCAACCTGTCCTATAAGAAAATCTTAAATTTCTCCTAATTCTATTGCTATAAACAAGCTTTGACTTGTCTATAGCGCTCTTAGTTATTTCCCCTCTTATATAGGTATTGAGAGTTGTTAGAAATGGATTAGTCCAAAGATTCTCCAATCATCTTTATTTAGTTAAAAATAATTTCAAACTAAAATCGAAGAAAGCTGATATTTTTAATAAAATAGTATAATAATTAAAAGGAGATATTATTAATTGATAATGGACCCAAAATTAAGAGGGAGGGGTCTCTTTCGTAAATAATTATAAATTAATTATTATAATTATATTTAATACTAGCTGCAAGGCCCTCTTGCTACCCAGGGGACACGCCCCCTGGAGCCCCAACCCACGAACCCCACCCTCATACCCCACTCCCGCCCACCCCACCACCCGAACCCCACCCAGCACCTCCTGCACCCGTGCCCAACCACCGCCCCACCCACCCCATTCCGCACCACTAAGCCTCTGGACCCTCACCTGAACCCTCACTCCTCACTGCACCAGCCCACCCCGTGCCCTCCACCCCGCCCCCACCCCGCCACCCCGCACCCAACCACCCCACTAAGCCTCTGGACCCTCACCTAAACCTTCCACTCCATCCTGCACCCCCGGACCCCACCCCGTGCCCTCCACCCTCCGCGCCCCACACCCAGTTTTTGTATTTATAGCCTGTATTTATAGCCTTCTAGTGACCCACAGATTATGTATACAAAATTTGGTTGAGTTTGGACAAAGAGCAAGAATTTTCATATTTTAACCCCCCCCTTTTGGGTGGTTTTTTGGGGGAATTTTTTTAAACAAAAGTTGTCAAAAATTACATCGACTACAACTTTGCTCATAATAAAGTTTGCCGTAGAGTTAATAGTTTAGGAATTATTTGATAATTTTCATTCGTGCACCCCCCAAACCTCCTTCTGGGATCAAAATATCAAAACGTTATATAACTAAAAACCTAAGTTAGAAGACATCTGATGTAAATATGAAATTTCATAATAATTCCTTCAGCCGTTTTGACGTGAATCGTGAGCAACTTTTCGCAAACAACTGAAACATACAGACATACAGACAGACTGGAATTTTGCTGAGGGTGTTTTCGTTCATAACTTTGCTTGAAATGTGTGCAACCAAAGTTTGGCGTGATTTGGACCAATGTACAGACAAAACCTTAATTTTATATTATATAGATATAGATTAAATATAAGACAGGACCCAGGTGTATGGTAAAGCCATGTGGATGGCCACTTCAATTTATTCATTTTTTTTATGGCGTTTGCATCTTCTCCAGTTTTTAGCCAGTGTCATAGATTTTTAAGTAATTAGATAAGAATCGAATTCGTTAAGAGATGATAATATCATATGTACTTTCAAAAGGGAAATCAATAGACTAGAGTCTCTGACATCCATTCATTTTTATTGAGCTTTTATAAGCTAATCTTCAAATTGTAAGTTTCGAGATAATCATCTTAATGCTTTATAATCAATGAATTGAGAGAATTCTATTCTTTCCAAATGGGAGAATGGATGGGACAATGGCCGGGGAAGAAGGGCATTACCTGAATACAGAGAATGCCGTTCTATAATAGGAGAGCAGAGGGGTGGGACGACAGGGATCAGAACACAGGACCAGGGGTGAAGAGTCCAGCTGCTGCGCCCCACGCGTATCCACTTTCTAAATATGTTTAGCGAAAGGGGCCAAAAGGGCTAAAAGGGCTGAGCAGACAGGCGGCAGACCTCTTGTCAAAATGGATCCAATTTTAACACTCGAGATAACATGCCCCGCGAAGAGAGTGGTCTAATTTAAAGAAAGACATTCAATTTACTTAGATCAAAATAAGCATCCAAGGAGCATATGTCGCTTGGATTGCCTACTTAGTGATCAAAGGGGGCGACATGAAAACATCTAGCATATGTTGAATTTATTGATAATACTCTCTTTGATTTTGTTTCATCCCAAAAATATACTCGACTAATGCCCATCTCTTCTAATGAATGAAAAAAAATGTAATGTAATATACATATATTATGCATGATTTACTGAAAATAAAATGTATTTGAAAACAAAAATAATAATCATCTGGTGTGGGCACCACATGACTTTCACATTAGTTTCCCTTTTATTTGAAATCATCGTTCCAATTTTCTTATTTCAAATTACTTGTCCCCGATCAGGGTGTTTAATAAGCCAATTCCCCAGGCTAGCGATGCCAAATACCTTGGCATGCATCTGGGTAGGAGACTGACCTGGAACAAACATATAAATAACAAACGCAGTCAGGTCTAAGACTACATAAACTGTACTGGCTAATTGGACTACGTTCACAAAAGACAATAAAATACTTATTTACAAATGTATTTTAAAACCAATTTGGACCTATGGAATACAACTATGGGGCTAGGCTGCGAAATCAAATATTGATATCATTCAAAGATATCAAAACAAAGTGATAAGAGCCATAGTCATACCCAGAAGTACCTCCAATTCCGACATACTAAAAGACATACCAATCCCTTCAGTAACAGAAGAAATAAGACAATACAGCCACAAATACTAAAACAAATTAAATGACTACCCAAACGACTACACAAAACAACTAATGGCAACAACAATCCCAAAGACTTAAGAGACACAGACCAAATGACCTCCGTCGGCGCTTCACTTGATCATGCCAGACCTTATACCTCTGTAAATATGTAAATAATTGTTTTTGTAAATATTTTAAAGTCAAAAAACTTATATTATTGTTATTGTTAGTTGTATTAGATGAAGGAGGAGGTATCAGCCAAAGATGGAATCACTGGGTTCAATAAAACACCTTTAATAAAACTTTTCGGCCGGAATTTATTTGGCCATCTGCAGTTAATTAGGAGTTATACACAAAACGCGGTACACATATGTGATCGAACCAAGCCTTGTCAAAAATAAAAATAAAATTTTTTAACTTCATGCAAATTTATAACGTGCCTGGACCCAAAAGTTTCAGAATGAATGAATGAATAATATTATTGTTATTGTTTTGTAAATAATCTTAAGTCCAAAACTTATATTTGATTTTTTTTATTATATATATGTAATTACCCGGAGAAATTGTAAGTTCAATGGAACTTTATAATTTAACGAACTCAGTTCCATTTTTATTTTGAAATTAATTAAATTACTGCGTATGTGAATACTCTATTCTGCGAATTTTTTGCAGTTCATAAATCATTTCATTATTTTTGTTTTGAAAAGGAAAATGAAATTTAGCATCTTTATGAACTGCAAAAAATTCGCAGGCTGAATCATGGAAATTATTCAAATTTACGCGGTTCAATTAATTTAATTAATTTATAATTTAAGTTATAATCCTATTCTCATGCCATTGTTATTTTATTATCAAATAAATGTGCTTATTGCCCTTTGGGGCAGATTGCCTATATAAGATGGAGATATTAAAAAAAAAAATTACTTCATTTTAGGTTTCACAGAGGAGTGAAAAGCGATTGAAATTAGGTGTAGAGGTCTTTGGAATTATGTGGAATTATTTTGGAATTCATTAGATAATGCCCCTTTATCTATTGTCTTCTACTTGGAAATGAAAGTGGAAGTGGATATTAGGTCGCGGTTCACCCCTCGGGGTTCACCCAAGCCGTTGAGAAAACCGGAAAAAAGCCAAACGACGCTTAGACTAAACAGGAACTCCTGGATCTATAATTACAACCAAAAGCATAGGGTACTTCTTCTAGCCATAATTATATTAAGTTTCAAAGCTAATAGACTTACCATATCCATAATATGGCAGTTTAAAATAGTGTTCACTTGCAACACGACTAATTTACTCCCTCCCTTAATTATAATCGTAATTTATACTTTTGAAAAACTCAAGATATTTGATAAGCGAACCAATTAATAAAAATATTTTTTGAGACATGTCTAATTTACACCTCCTTCCTTAATCTCAATTGGATTAAAATCTACACAAAAGACTAAAATCTTATGACACAATATACATTTATTGATTTTCACATTATGAGGTTTTATTGTAGGCCGAAACGTCGAGAATTTGTTTATTTTTTTTTTTATCAAAATAGATTTAGCCAATTTTGAGATATTTCGAAAATACTAAGCAAAAAACACTTTTTTACACACTTTATATTAGCTTCACCTGTATGTATGTAAGTATGTGTCTATCTGTCTATCTATCTATCTATCCATCGACCTGACTATTGTTATGTTAAATTCAACATTTCTCTATAAAAATAATTGTTTACCTACTCAATTTGAATGAAAATATATAAAATAAACTGCAACGGATCGTTGCTAAACTTTATTCAAATTCATTTGAAATATTAATATGTTTATTCCTTTATTATTAATCAGATATCACTTGCAATTTGCAGTTCATGTTGACTTTAATTCAAAAATAATGATCGATTCTCATTTAACATTCGAGGAATAACAATTCTACATTGGATTTTTGACATTTCGGTTATTATTGGTAACCATTGCTGAAGACATAAAGGAATCGAGTTAAAATCAAGATTAATTCTCATCTATTATTTGAGGAATAATAATTCTACATTAGATTTTTGACTCTTCGATTATTATTGGTAACCATTGCTGAAGACATGGAGAAATGGACTTAAAATAAAAAATAACGATCGATTCTTATCTAATACTAGAGGAATAACCTTATTGCATTCCATTTTTGATGTTGTGACTATTAATGGCAACCTCTACTGAAAACGTAGTTCAAGCTTGAGTTGTTTACCAAAAACTAATTTAGTCTTTTTGATTTTAAGTCGATTCTTTCACGTTTTCAGTAGAGGTTGCCATTAATAGTCAAAACATCAAAAATGGATTGCAATAAGGTTATTCTTCTAGTATTAGATAAGAATCGATTTTTGATTTTAACTCGATTCCTCAATGCCTTCAGCAAAGGTAACGGATAATAAAACAACGCAGTTGCTAAGGTTACTTATAAAATTTCCTCCCAAATTTTTAGCATTTCACAGAGAGAAGCCTATCCATTCTTACTTAAGCAAGTTTAAATGAGCTATATTAAGACGATCAAATGAATGAATTTTTAACAATTTAAAATAAAAAATTAAAAAAAGGTACTATCTTACTCTAGAGTAAAGTACTTTAAAATATAATTTTACTAAAAACTTTATTTAGCCATTTTTGCGGTCCCCAAAGTACTTAATTAGAGTATTAAATTTTATCAAAATTGGTCAAGTCATTTTCAAGATATTTAGAAAAAACTAAAAAAGTACTGAAAGTACTAATGTTTGTGTGCCGATATGTCACAAAAACTAATCAGAGCTTCATTTTGTTAAACTAATGGTAGGTTTTCAATTTCATTTCAATCGGTGCAACGGTGTGGAAAAAATCGTGGGCCATAAAAACGATAACATCCATCCATCCATCCGCACGCACTAAATGAAAAAATCGCACTTTTTGGCCTCTCGACGAGACCCCATGTAATTTTTGGCAAAACCCTCACGTGCTAAAATTAAACCTAATTGAATACTATAATTTGTTACCTTAATTGAGACCATGGGTTCCGTAGTCTTTACCTGAGGACTCTTTAAAGCCACGCTTGCCGCGAGACCGATTACAATACTTTCCCCATGCTTCGCGTTGGATAAAGTATAAATAATAATAATAAAAAACACTCTTCTAAAAAGTACAAAATAATGTAATACTTAATCAATAACCTCCTCCATTTTTCGAAGTCGGTTAAAAAGCGTGGGGCACTTTGTCGAAATTAATTAAAAGTACATGTTTCTGAACCCCACGCTTTTTGATCAAGTATATTATTTTGTACTTTTTAGAAGCGTGATTTTTAGTTTTTTTTCATGCATGAATACAATACTTTACTACACCCACTATACTAAAGTAAAAATTGCAAATTCAAAGAGACATTTATCCGTGAACATCAATTTCCAATTGACTCAATGTAAATATAGAAATAAATTCTACGATCTGTTTTTTTTTTTTATTTGATACCAAATCAGAAGAAAAAAGAAATTTCTCCATGTTAACTTTGAGTAGAAAATTGAAAATAAAAAAAATAAATGAATGTAAAATGATTATAGGGCTTGTATTTCGAGCCTCCCATTGGCGTTGGTTGGCTGGAGATTCGAATTCCAATGGGAAATGATGCTTGTTGGAGGGATAAAAAATGTAACATAACTAAGGTATATCAGATCATCCCTGTGAGTCCCGAGTGATTAAATAACTGACAAGGCTGGAAAGAGAGGGAATGGATCCTTGTAGTTGGATCTCTCTCGGTATTCATCTCTACTATATATAGGTATACCTATATCCAATGTACATCGAAGTAACTGTTTAGATGAGAGCATTAATTATCCAAACAAAATTTCTTCATGCTCTGCTCACGAAAATTAATGAAATTTGTAACCGAGTGACGTGATCGAAAAGTAAAGACCCAGGTCATGAAGGTATCTATATCTTGCTCAGCAAGTGCGATTCATTTATTTGACAGCTCCGTTATTTTTTTACTATGTGTCGTCGAGAGCCAATGTTTGTAGAAAGTTCCTTCTAAGTGTTTTTCTATCACAAAGACTGATTGGATTTTGGATTGTCTAAATTTAGAAGTCTAATCTGAAATCCAACTGAAAAATAATGAATAACAGAAAAATAATTAAATTTAGAACTTAACTAATGAATAGTTTAAGTGATAATAAAGTGATTTATAAATTTGTAAAAACAATCTAACATCTTTTATTTTTTTGGCTTTCTCGGCTTTAAAGGCTAGTTTACACGAGCTTAATAATAAGTATTAGTTCTAACCACTCGCATTAATTTTGATTCGTGTAAACACACAATATAAGTGTTTATTATTAGTAGAGTGGCAAGTTCGAGTGAATAGAAATGGTTTCTATTTACTAATGGCAAGTAGCTTCCCCTACCATATACTTTTCACTAACCGCTTAGTAAATCCAATGTGAACAAGCTGTGTTAGTGTTTAGTGACAAGTAGTTTGACAAGAAAGGTGGTTTGGCAACTAATTGATAACTTATCATCATCATTAGCCTGTCGATAGCGACAATCCACTCCTGAATATAGGGCTCTTCCATCAAATGGAAGGGGGTTGGCATTAAGTCACCACGCTTGCCAGACGGATTGGTGACTAGGAATCAGATTATAGCCGGTCAAATATCAATGCAGGGACTCGGACTCGAACCCGGACTCCTGCTTAGAAGGCTAGTGTCTTAAGCTCTCGGCTAATCCGATTCCCTTATATAACTTATAGATTTGTGAAATAATTTTTTTTAATTAATTCTAATAATTGTTTGTAAATTTGTGACAAGTGGTGTGACAAGTGAGTAATAATGTTCAAATAATGATTAAAAATGTGTTGTTTGACAGCTCGAATTGCCATCTTGCAACTACCACTATACACTAATTACAGTGGCTAGTAGAGACGTGTGAACCACTACTAACCAGTGAGTCTGTTAACTGAATAGTAAATGGAATAGTTCTAATGGCAAGTACTAAGCCCGTGTAAACTAGCCGTTAACCATTTTTACGATACTATATATTAATTAATTTATTCTAAATTATGTAGGGATCAGATTAAAGTCAGATTGCAGCCTGAACCCGCACTAGCTTGATTAGAAGGCATGTACGTTACCCAGTCGTAGCAATCTGACCCCGTATTTTTAAAATTAAACGCTCCAATACTATTTACTTTTATTTAAGCTATTCTAGCAAAGATATTTAAGACCACAACTCTCAATATCATTTTTTGGGCCCTCCCAAATAATTTCATTTGGATGCACGAAATAGGACTGAGATTGGAAGACTGAAAATATTCCGACAGCTCACAAGACCTGAAGAGTGTCTCCCTTCCTAACAAATTGAGGCACATGTTGCCTAACTTCGTTGATCTTTTGGAAACCAGCTCTATAAAAATTACAGAGTATACATTATATAGTCACATGAACCTACAAAGACGTAGATGT
Source organism: Forficula auricularia (assembly GCA_024734495.1). Taxonomy (NCBI): domain Eukaryota; kingdom Metazoa; phylum Arthropoda; class Insecta; order Dermaptera; family Forficulidae; genus Forficula; species Forficula auricularia. The sequence goes on from JALMQS010000681.1 coordinate 4,239,560, forward strand.
TCCTTTTATGTCGCTTCTATGTGATGTTTTTAATCAGTAATCTCGCGATAAGCTTCTTCAATGTTAAAATGTCTAATCTTTATACAGAGAGCTCTTAGCAGGATGTAGCAAATTTTGTGACCCTGGCACAAGATTTTCTTTTGATGAATTGTAATTTTGTGCCAGTTTTTTGCTTAAAATAATTTTACAACTCACTAAAACGCAAAGCAATTTTACACGAGGCTGAATTCAGCATTGAATTTAATGCTAAAAAATGTTACTAATTTTAACTCTATGAAAAATTGTCTCCCTGTTTTATTTAACTAGCCAGAGTTTTCAGTTGAAGTGTGGGGTATGGTTACTTTAAAATTATTATATTAATAAAACGTATAAATTTAAATATAATAATTTCTTTCCAAAATATCTTTATACATTTTTGAAATAGACTTAAATACGATCTTTTATTTTTTTTTTTTAAATTTATAAATACTTTTTGGAAAAAATTGTTTTTCATAAATATGTATTACAGTGAAACCCCTCAAATCCGAACTAATTGGGGCTGTAGCCTGTTCGGATTTCAATTCGTTTGGATTAGCCAAAAGCTGGTGGTTTAGATATCTTATTGAGGAAAATGGTTTTCTTTCTATCCTTGAGAAGCTGAAGAAAGTTACAATAAAACACGTTATTTATTTGGGATGCAGAATCGTGGCAAAATACAAGTGTAAACTTACTGCGGAGATCTTGGAAGAAGCTTTTGACTAGCCTCGAGTTCGAGAAAATATCTACGCAAACTTAAATTTGTAAAAAAAAATCGTTCAGATTTGCCGGGCTTTTGGTATTCCGGGGTTCGGATTTTCGGGGTTTCATTGTATTAATATTATTTTTAGGTTCTCATGTAAAACAAAGAGATAATTTTTCATAAAATGAAATCACTGGACAATTTTCAACATTAAATTAAGTAGTAAAATCAGTGTCATGTAAACCACTTCTAGGGTATTTCAGATCATCTCCCTGAGTCTCGATTGATTAAATAACTGACAAGGCAGGAAAGAGAGGGAATGGATCCTTGGTGTTGGAACCCTCTTTGCATCGATCTATATATTCTATACATAGAAGTAACTGTTTAGATGGAGGATTAATTATCCGAACGAAATTTCTTCATGCCCACGAAAATTAATCAAATTCGTAACCGAGTGACGTGATCGAAAGAGAAAGCGCCAGCCCAAATAGGTATATACCTAGCTGAGCAAGTGGCATTATTTATTTGGCAGCACCAATTCGTTTCGCTCTGTGCCAAAGCCTATACGTGTTTCAATTAAGACCGTGGGTTGGCAGAGTCACGTGCCGGAGTCTCGAAGACTTTACAGGGACAGGTAAGAGGTGAGAAAGAAAGGACATAGACATTCTTAAGTTTTATTTTGATGGGATCTACTTAAACATAATTAGAAAACGAATTGGCTTGGTATTATTATTTATTCATGAAAGAAATTACTATTTTATTTTGAATTACTTTCCAGAATTGTCATCCAAAAGAATATTGTCAATAGTAGTAGGCTTTAAATTTCAAAACAAATCACGAATGGACATCTATTAGATCCGAGATGAAATGGATATTTTTTAATTATGTGTCCATCATCTTGGGAACCGAACCCTTCTGACATGTATAGCACTAAATATTTCATTCAAGGATTTAATTTTGTTTATAAAGTTTCGCGGTCTAGTGATTCTAAATTTAAATACATAGCAATATCTTAGACCGTTGGTTTTCAACCTTTTTCATGACGCGACCCCCTTAATATGAAAAAAAAAATTCGCAACCCTCTCTCCCCCCACCCCCCTGTTTGAGAGGCCTGGCTCGTGACTTTGTGTACAATTTTTCATTTTTTTTTATAGTAAAAAGTACATAAAAACTCTAAAAAATTATTGATTTATTATTTATTTTTATAAATCCTGAAATAAATTAATAAAAAAAATTTGCTTATTGAAAAATGTATTATAAGCCAATAAACCTACATAAAGTCCCAAACCGGTGGGCCTAGCAGGCTCGTGACTTTGTGTACAATTTTTCATATTTTTTTTACCATATAGTAAAAACCGAGGGGTGAACCGCGATTGGAATTAGGTGTACACCGTCTTTGGAGTTATTTGGAATTATTTTGGAATTCATTAGATAATCTATTGTCTTCTACTTGTAAATGGAAGTGGAAGTAGGTGGACACGATTTTAGGTCGCGGTTCACCCCTCGGTAAAAACACATAAAAACGATAAAAATTATTGATTTATTGCTGAGGCTTCACGACTCCCCAGGTTGAAAAACACTGTCTTAGACCTTTAATAAAGATTGGTGTGCATCGAATTTTGAATTTTTTCAAAAATCGAATGACAATTCCAAAAATAAATATATAAGCTCTAATTGCCGATAGTACTGATACATATATGGTATGCCAGAGGGGTTCACTTCATAGTGTAGTCATTTGGCCTGGATTGCTAATTAACTGACTTGAAAAAAGAAGGAGATTATCAATTCGATAAATAAATCAATCAATTTATAAATATATTTATTTTATGAACGTGTACGGATAAGGTCTAAGTTCATTATACATTGACAACTACGAGTTAAAAAGAATTAAGAAATTTCTGTTTATCCAAGCGAAGTAGATAATGTATTAGAATCTATCTCTCGTCAAGTCCAAATTCAAGGGGCCCTCAGGTAAATACTATGGAACCTATGGTCTCATTCAAAGTTACAAATTGTAGTATTTATTCAGGTTGAATTTTATGACCTGACGGTTTTGTCAAAAATTACATAAGGTCTCGTCCAGAGTCCCAAAAGCTCGATTTTCTCTTTAGCCCGTGGGGATGAATTTATTTATGTATGGATTCCTTTTTTCGTCGACCTTTTTTTCCACACCGTTCAACAGATTGAAATGAAATTGAAAACAGTGTTACTTTAACAAAATTAAGCGCTGATTAGTTTTTAGTACATATTGGCCGACCAACATTTGTACCTACTTTATTCTAGTATTTTTTAGTTTTTTCTAAATATTTTGAAAATGGCTTAAGCAATTTTGATCAAATTTAATATTATATTTAAAAACGTTGACGACCCCAAAAAAGTTTTTAGGAAAATTACATTTTAATGTAGGTACTTTACTCTACACTAAGATAGTATTTTTTTATTTTTTTTAAATTTATTTCTTTGGTCGATTGATCTGATTAATGATATAGGAATAACATATAATTTCAAATCAAACGCCATACCGATTTCGAAGGTAGGTACGCTAAAAATGATAAAATATTTTTACTTTACCCAAGAGTAGAAGCGTTTTCGAATTTATCTGCATAAAATATACGTGTAAAGAAATTTATCTAATATGAATGCAAAAAGAGACCTAAGTTCAGTTTTGGTACATTTTAATATACGTTGTTAGAGTTCGTGGCTGTGATGAAACTGTATTAGACGAAGGAGGAGGTATCAGCCAAAGTTGGATGCGCTAGGTTCAATAAAACACCCTGAATAAAACGTTTCGGCTTGAATTTATTTGGCCATCTTCATTTAATTGGGAGTTTTACACAAATTGCAGTACACATACCTATGTGATCGAACCAAGCCTATGTCAAATAATAATTATGGAGCTATACGTGCTTGTGTTCAAAGGTTCAGAATGAATTCATTCATTCTGAACCTTGGGCACATGCACGTTATTAATTTTCATGAAGCTACAATTTTTATTTTTGTGTATGTATACTGCAATTTGTGTAAAACTACCAATTAAATAAAGATGGCCAAATAAATTCAGGCCGAAACGTTTTATTCAGGGTGTTTTATTGAACCCAGCGCATCCAACTTTGTCTGATACCTACTCCTTCATCATATACATTTTAATATATTGTTACTGTTGTATTTTCGGTTTAGAAAGTTAATGTAATGCAACAAAGAACGTTCTATTAGTACCCCTGAAGTTCTACTAAGACTCACCATAGGTGCGAAAAGGAACCTAAGTGCACGATTTAGTCTTCTTACATGAATCAATATGCTAACATTCCTTTACACCACATTTTATGCTATTTGAAAATTGAATAAAATATTATTTCATTAAGCCTCCGATTTCCATAATTACAGTCAGAGAAAAATTGTTGAAAAAATTGGACATTATTTATTCTCTAATAAAAATTAATCTATTTAGCTTTAATATTTATAAAAAATTTGCATTTCTACTATTGATTAAATATATCTTATCTGAAGTTTTTTTTTTCAATGACAGTCTTTCCACATTATGCAAAAAGAGACATGCATTTGTCTTTTTAATAATTTTTTTCCAACTCATACAGACTTTGAACCAGAAAACAAAATGGTTTTTAATAGCTGATGATGAAAAGAATACTTTGAAGCTAGTATGAGACCGATATTCTTCTTTCTCCCAAAGCTACATATTTTTTTCCTCTTCTCACAGAATGATATCAGATGGACTTAGATGCCTTTTAGCATGAGGCGATTCATATGTCCGGAAATTAAAATCTTTTGACAAGCTAGAGTACTGAAATTTTACATGCCTTCATACTTATAGAAAAATCGAAAATCTAAGGGTGGGAATTGGGAAGAGAGGTGACACCCTATTTTCAGCATAAAAAGAAGTGGCGCATATATATATATATATATATATATATATATAAATGGTATATCTTAAATAAATGAAATTTGACACTCAGATATGTGATCCAACTGATAGCTTATTAATTCACATAAAAACAGACGAAATTCTATAATATGTATCTCTTGTATATTGTATATTGTATATAGTATATCTATATATTGTATTATCTTATTTATTGCTCGAATTCCCAACAAGTTTCCAATTAATTAATATTTTGTCTACCTTATTATAAAATTGTTTTACAGAGAAATTGACGCGAAGGCTTGTCTAGTGAGCAGAGGGTTGGGTAAGCATCACCAGACACAATCATGTTCAAACCAGTCCCGGCACGCTCGCTGTTTGCCAGTAGCAGCATCAGTCCAGTCATTTAATAGCCGCACCTTGATCCTGAGGCCCTGATAGTTAGACAACTGAATTGGCATATCAGTTAAGGGTATACTACTGCACAAGTGGACGGCGCATTCCTGCCTAGCATCTATTTGTATTGTTCGCTTAATCTTAGAATATTCCAAGAGCATCAGTAAAGATGTTTCCTTGAACAAAAGTAAATTATTTATTCTTGATAATTAACTTTAAGATAATTCAGAATTTGAAGTTTCGTCAAAATGTATATGGCGGCTTGATTAAAATATGCGTATAATTATTATAATTAATTCTACAGTAAATTCTAAGAAATATGACAAATATGCGAGTAGAAATAATCGATGAATTACAAACTTATAAAAAAGAAATGAATTTATTAAAATTAATGATAATACAATTTGAAATTCGTAGCTATTCCAAGTGAAGAGCCCGAAAAAATTACCTATTCACAGTAAAAAAACCTACAATCATTTATGCACCAGAACGAACTTTCTACAATTTCCTGCTCTTGGATGGGTATCATAATCCAGACGCAGAGACAAATAATGTTTGTTGAAAATAATTTTCCTCCATTTTTCAAATATTTTTAAGCATAATGAGCAAAGAAAAATTCGAGTGAATTCAATACTGGCTTCTCGTTCTTTCAGACCAATTGAGAATTAATAAAACATTCGGGGAATTTTCTATATCCTAAATATTCCTTTTATTTTATTTATAATAATAAATTAAAGATTCTATAAGCATTTTCAATTAAATATTCGATAGATATTTCATCCCTCTCGTGATGTGAATATTCAATAAACAAAACAATTTGTTCGTAAGTACAATATAAATAAAATAAATCAGGGAAAAATAGTTTGTTTCGAGAGAACAATACGAGATGAAAGCAATAGAAATGCAAATGTAATATATACTACTATTTGTGTAATGATTATTATTAGTATGTATAAATATAATGTATTAGGTTTCCGCAAATAAATACAAAATTCGGTATCACAAAAGTCAATTTGTTTAAAAAATTTTACATGTTTTATCTTATGAAATATAACAACATTTCAATGATGTTTCTGTGTTGAAAACAAATTTCCATAGTGTAACAGGAGTTTGTTTTAATGTTTAATTGAATTTTGTGATAAATATTGATGCTATTATCAATCAAACGGGATGTGTGTTGTTTCAAATGAGAGATATATCCTCTTTTACCCTGCATTTTATTTTTCATTCGATTCAATATACATATTATTTATCTCGGTAAAAATGAATGCTCTTTTAATGTATTGTTTTAATTCCATTTTTTATTATTTTTAAATTCCTTTTGAATATTCGTTTTTTAGATTAAAATATTAATTTACTATCGTTTTATTTATAAACAATACAGGTCTAGAGCCAGTGAAGAGAAATTATTTTTTTGTCCCTAATTGTCCATCGTCAAAATTATACCTCACTTACGAAATACGTATATTCAGTTTCAAGTTCAATATACTATATTAATATACTGCTATTAGCCATTATAATTTTGAATTTTTATTATTTCTAATTATGTCATATAGGTAGGTTTACCATTTTTTCCGCGGTCTAATCCGGGACATTGACCCCCCACCTCATTAACAAAAAAATCTTTTTTTAATTTTTTTCCAAAAAATATTTAATTGAATTACTAAAATGAAACATGAAAATACAGTAAAAATTTATTTATAGTATAATATAATTAGCATATGCGTAGATAATTGAATGCGTTCATATAGTCATGTACGCAGAGACGCAAGAATAAAATATAATCGAATATTATAATACTCATATGATATGATGAATTATCTAATTCTGGGTATATATTAATATGGGACATGGGGCTTTAATCCGGGACGAATGTTCACCCTACATATACGTAACATATTTGTGCAATTTCAAAAATTCTTTAAAACAGTGTCGTAGTTAATTTTTGTCTTTGGGTGTCGCTCATCTATTTTTTAGAGTAAGTTCAAAAAGTAAAATGGAACCCTATTAATAATGTAAATGTACGTCAGAACATCGGAGCTCATAAATTAAATAAGATTCAAACGAAAAATTTAGAAGTTATATGTAATCATTTTCATTGAAATCAAATGTATTGAAATTTTAAATAATTAATTTTTTTTTTAATGCAATCGAATGCAAGAAGGGGTGCACCAGTAAAGATGCAGCCCCTATGGATCTCGAAAGACCCTTGCATTACCGAAGAGAAGGGAAAGTTGATTAAGTGAGAGGGTGTAGACGTAGGTGTTTATGCACTCGGGTTTTGAAGGTTTGAAGATTATAAGTGCTGGGAAAGATGGAGGCTGGGAGAGAGTTCCAGTTCATTGAAGTCATGGGGATATACGTATTGGCGAATGATGTGGTCCGGCACTTTTCTAATTTGACCGCGAAAGAGTGTTGGGAGTCGGCAAAACGCGTGCTACGCGCAAAGCAATTATTTTGAAGAGGTTCGTGTTTTATGTGAGGTCAATAATTTTTTATTTTTTTTTTCATTGGGTAGAGGTATTTCTCTGAAGATCTCTTTAAAAAGAGTTAGGTTTAATTTTTTTTAATTTATTTTGCTTTAAAATGACCGTGTGGGAGAGCCTCAAAGTGGTCATTTTTAGATTGTTTTGTACTGATCGGTGTTTAGAAACAACTTAGCTTAAAATTATGCGAAAATTTCCATAATTCACTAATTCTCTTCTTATCAAGAACAAGTTGTAAGAACGAATTTGTTATCTTAAGTATTTTGAAAGACTTAAGGTGCGGAATTCTGGATATGCGATCTGACTAGCACTTGGCCGGTTTATTTAAGTGTACCTTATTTCTAAATGTTCCAATATATAAATTTTTTATAATGAATTAAAATCTAAGAGAATGAGATTGTTCTCTTTTTATTCTGAGACGTTATATATAATTTTACATGCAGAAGGACGTAAGCATTCGAGAACCCTATAGTGCTAAAAATTCGGGTCATATGCGTTCCTTCGAGACGAATTCATCTGACATATACTATCATCTACTATATCAAAGATCTTATTATTGTAAAATTTTGCTGATGACGAGATGACTGTTTAGAAATTTAAGCAAACATATACAGGGTGTTTCTAAATTGATGCGAAATATTTTAAAGTGTGATTTTTAAGCAAAAATATAATTTTTTGTTCAAAACCCCTTCCCCTCCAAGTTACAGCCCTCTAAAGTTAGGGGGAAAATTGTTTTTATTTAATATAGAAAAATTAAATTTGGCAGACAGCTGATGCTAATAAAATGTCAGTTTTTGACGGTTTTTGTAACCCTAAAATGTTATCACAAGGGGATAAAAAAATCAACTCCTATAATAGTTTGCAAACCACCTTTTAAATATTTTGCATCAATTTTGAAACGCCCTGTATACAATTCAGACATGTAATTAAAATTATCCATAACAGCTCGGAATAATTAAAGAACATTCTCGGGATTTTTGCAATAAAATCGTACTTTACTACCATCAGCATATTGCATTTTTTAATTCAATTCCCCAGAAGATATTCCATATCTTTCAAAATTTGAAGTAATTCAAAACGCACATCAATTTCTATTTAACTATATGGATGGTATGACAATATGTTTAAATTTGGAATCACTCAATCGCGAAATTTCACGATCAATGTTTTTTATCTTCTAATGAAATTTATCTGCGTGTTATACAGTATGGCAGATTGGTTCCTAGAAGTTCATTTAGATGTTTAAAATGTTCGTTTTTTAAACGAATAATGGATTAGTTTTGAGGCTTTTTATATCTTTTAACTTTCCATTCACAAATACATTAAATAAATTACAATACTTGACCATACCCTGTATGGTAAAGTAAAAACATTATATATATAATTAGCTCGTGAAAAGTTGTAACTAAAAGCTAAAGTTTGGCATTCAAGATTGTCTGAATAAAACTCATAATAAATAAATAAAATTAAATAAACTAAATAAACTCATCAATTGTAGAGATGGTATTCTTGTTGAGGTGTTGCGGAAAATGATTTTCCGTAACACCTCTTTAACAAGAATACCATCTCTACTATTAATTAATACGGAAACACTGGCAACGGAGCACGAAGGCCATCATCGAGCCCCAAACACTTTATTGTTAAACTCATCAATATTATCTTTATAAACTAAAAATTTGAGCATCTTTTGTTTTTGAAAATAGTTGGAATCTCCTCTAATATCATAATATAAAAATATTTCTACTAAAATCTTAGATTTTGTCCTAAAAATTAAATTTTTTCTCTCTTAATTAACTTTATAGTTAAGTCACTCAGTTCAGTGATATACAATTTCCGTATACCTAGTCTTTGAAAAGTTTTAACTTTTTCTTTTAATTTATATTGTTCTTTTTGTAACTCATAATTTAGATTAAATTGTAATTCCCATCTGAATTTCTATTTAATTAATCAAAACGCTACTGATTATTATTCAATAGAATTACTAGCCAATTTGTAGTCAAGTTTGCATTAGCTACTAAATTTAGCCGGAATCAAGTATTAGTAATTATTTAATGATGGGCTGTATATTTTTTTTTGTTCTCATCCATATATAGAATTTATAATGTTTAATTAATCCAATTAATTTATTTTCGTGCGCCATTCAGGGTGTTAACCACAAAAAAAACAACAACACGTTTTTCATCAAGAGTAGCATAAAAAGGGGACATTAAAATAAAATGAATTTATATTTAGGCATTTTCATATATGATATGATTTCAAATATTGAAATACATAGTATATATTTATTTAGGTTTTTATTAAATTTATGGACAAGAGGTTAGCATCTATTGACTACAGCTTATATTCATTTGTTTATACATGGGAGCAGTAGCTCAGGCGTTGCAAGTCAACTACCTAGTCTAGGATTGTAGATGAATTAACTTTTGAATATAATATTGCATTTGTAGAGATCACAACTAAAATTAGGAAATCCTTATTATTATTTTATTTTTGAAGTAATAACGTCTTTTGGCGCGCCTGGGACACTTTTTATTTTACTTGGCGGAAAATGGGATGAGCCGTCACGCATCACGCATCAGGCGTCACGTTGTAACAGTTCCCAAGCGTCACGGTTTCGGTCTAGATCTTGTAACAATTCAAGTCACAGATGGCGCTGGAGCATTAACTCTAAGCTCAAATTAATATCTTATATTTGAATTTTGCCGCTCATGTACATTTATATTTTCCTGGGCATTATTAAATGGGATTGAGCCATCACCCGTCACGTCACGCGTCCTGTCACGCGTCACGGTTGGGCTGTGGCCTAAAACCAGTTCAATCATTGTCGGAAAATATATTAATTATTCCTTTTAAAAAAATAATAATTTTAGAATTTTAGAGTTAATTGAAAAGTTTTTGTTTTGCCGAGAGTAGCAGAGTTGTTGATTCACAAAGAGAAACAAAGAGGTTGTCCTCTGCTTGATGCAAACAAACATACACACATATATATCAAGATGATATATCTGTATATATATTATTTATTTGTTTGAGACTATGTTTCGAAGACTTGGTCTTCATCATCAGTCTTTCTTCAATTATAAATGTTTTTCATGGATAGAATGTCTTTATTAGTTCCTAGCCTTCCAGCAGTGACGAAAGAACACCAAGTTTTCAATATCCATATGATATTGACTCCATGAAAAACATTTATAATTGAAGAAAGACTGATGATGAAGACCAAGTCTTCGAAACTATAGTCTCAAACAAATAAATAATATATATACAGATATATCATCTTGATATATGATGTGTATGTTTATTTGCATCAAGCAGAGACAACTTTTTGTTTCTCTTTGTGAATTTTAGAGTTATTTATGATATATAAGTTATCAATTCTCTCGTGTGGTCTTAAGTACACACCCGATTTTTATAAATTTGATTGCTTGATAATGATTAGAATAAAATTAATTAAAACAATTTTTTGATAATATTTTGATTAATTAGTAAATTTTATTTTACTATATTAATTTCATAGTGATAATCAAAGTGTGTCAAATGTGATTGGAAGTCTCATATTAATAGTTCTATAGTTTTTTCATTCGTTATCAAACTAATTATTTTACAGCGATCAAAATGATTTTTATCTAAATTACTTATAATAAGCTATTATAATTTCATGAATTTGTAAAGATTTTTGAATCAAAGGATCCTAAAGTAAAACATGGGTTTTTGTAAATTCATAACCCGCAACTGGGACACCAAAATGAAATTTACAGAATAACAGGTTTAGTGGAACTATGTATAATAGGGTATTTTTGAATTTTTACGCTGGCAGAGGCACATATGGGAGAAATAAATAAAAAAAATATACCCCAATTTTCTAGTCTATCTCAATTTTAACGTGTGCCGCACAGGGATACAGGTTTTTGGCATTGAATGATCAATTTTTTATTCAGGTTAAACTAATAGTTCAAAAAATTTGAAACTCTGTAAACTTTATCCTTATAATAGTAGTGCTCCTTTAGAATTTTTACAGATTTTTAGCTATTATAATTTTTGAGTTACATCTATATAAAATACTGCTATATATTAGTGTTAGTAAGTTATTATAATAGCTAAAAATCTGTAAAAATTCTGAAGGATAGCTACTATTATAGGGATAAAGTCTACAGAGTTTCAAGTTTTTTTGAATCATTACTTCGGCCAGAATAAAATAATTGATCCTTCAATACCAAAAACCCCAAGTTATTTAAATGGGAAACTTGCATCGCTGTGCGGCACAGGTTAAAATTGAGATAGACTTGAAACATCGGGGATATTTTTTTTATTTATTTCGAACTATTTAAATCTCTGTGCGCGGGAGCAAAGAACTCATATAATTGGATGCTGCGCCCAGGAGTAATTAAAAACAATACTTTTATAGAATTTTGTAGGCTGAGATCGGGGTCCCTTTCTTCAGCCGTAAGAACCAGCAGGGCAAGACGGCAGGAGGGGCCCCCGATGTGCCGGGCTGGGTGTAGACGAACTGAGACAACGGCGCACATCATCCAATATTGTGATAGGACCGCGGATGGGCGGGTTAAGAGGCATGACGCGGTGGTACGATGTCTGGCCGATGATTTGATCAAAAAGGGAATGCGTGTCGAGTTGGAGTACTTGTACTCCAGCTCGGCAGGCAATAGAAAGCCAGACATCGTGGCAAAGGATGCGTCGGGGGTGGCGTGGGTTTTGGACGTCCAGATCGTCTCCGCGCTTGCAGGACTGGGTGTTGCCCACCGAAACAAAATAGAAAAATATAGGGGCAACTCCAGTCTGGTGGACAATATTGCGGAGCGATTTGGCGTCGGGGCGGGCTCGGTCAGGGTCGAGGCCATCACACTCTCGTGGAAGGGAGTGTGGTGGCATAAAGCGGTGGGGCCCCTCATCGCCCTGGGTATATCGCAAAAAACAATAAATAATTTGACATATCGGGCGATGAGGGGATCTCTCCTTAATTTTTACACTTTCAGCAGAAGAACATATAGAGCGGGTGGCGTATGATTATTAATTGTAAATACAAAAAAAAAGAAATGTGAAATGTGAGTCAGGATTAATCCTGCCTCTCTCATCCACCCGCTCTGAATCTGAATTTATTTGTTCTGAAGCTGAAAGTGTGAATTTTCCTCTGAGGCCCAATAAACAAAATAAAAATTCGAAAATACTTAAAATAAAGACCATCCTAATGTATAAGGTAAAGACCACCCTAATGTATAAGGAAACTAGTTTTCTAAAAAAGTTATTTTAATTCATATTAGTTTTAAATTATCGAGTGTAGGACTTTTTGTTGTTGAGTTTCGTAAATTCTAGTGTACATATATTTAAGAATTTACATTTTTTTTTTTTTAAATAAAGAATTTGAATAAACAAACTAGAATTCTAAAGTATAATGAATTTTCACTTGGTTTGCATTTTAACGTAGCAATTTTTCTTCTGATCATTAAAATCCGGTGCTGATTTTTTTTAAATATGCACCCTCTTTTACCCCGAAGAAGGGTCATTAGATAAGCCGGGGTTTCGCAAACACCATCGGGGTTCAGATCTAATATCTTTTAGAGGAAAAAAATTAATCATTTTTATAGGTTTTCCGTGATTTTTTTTCCAATACATTTTTTATGTAGATTTTTGTCAAAGACACATTTAAATTTTATACTATCCTTTAGTTTTCATAGACTTACCAAACTAACAGCTTAGTTTTATTAACTTATCTTTGATGAGAATACTTGTTTCGATTAATATTGGAAGCATCGATTTTGTCTAAGCTTCCAAAAAATTTTCTCGTCCATAAAGTAATAGAGAATGAGATATTGGGAAATGAAAAATTTAAAAGGATGTATTTATTTTCTTCAAGGAAAATCTTACCAAGGGTTCAACCTGAAAATATTGGCTTTTATTTGTTGAAATATAGTAAACAAGCTAGAAACTTAAGGATTCTCAAAAATCGAATTAATTTTTTATAGAATGTATTTGAGAGAGAGTTATAATAAATATCTTCAAGAAAACTAATTATGCGAAATAATTTTAATGAGGTGATTCTGTTTTAGGTGAAACTTAGATGTCTGTTTGTCGCTTCTGTCACAGAACTGCAGCTTCTAAAATATTATAGATAGGAACTTAAAATTCGTCTGATAGTGGGATGATCTGATCATTCAGATAGTCAAAAGTCAAAGTGGAAAAAAAAGTGAGAGCCATCTCTCCAAATATTAACTGATGAAAGAAAAATTCGCGGACTATCTATCGATAATTCCTTTGGATTTATTTTTTTATTTTTTATTAAGTATTTTATCTTTAATATTTTTTGTTCAAAACTCCAAGTCTACAAATTAAATTTTATCACTTCTATGAAAATTCATGAAACACCAGTGGTATAGACACTGTCAACAAACTATTTTATTTTTCAAAATATATTCATATATACCAATATAAATATCAGTGGCGTGCGGTCCATGGATGCTGTGGATTCGAGGCATCCCTAAAATTTTAAACATTTAGAGTTTTTTCATAAATATTTATGTCGACTTCAAAATTTCAGGAGAATCTTTAAATTTTCAAATTATTAACCTTTATTTCAAATATTTCTATAAATTTTTATTAATTTTTTTTTATTTTAAAAAGCATATTGGTTCTCGAAAAATTGTTGCATAGTTTCAAGGGCAATTAAAATAACTATTTTCCGAAAAGAGTGTGCTTAGAATGTTTGAAATCCCTGCATCGTAGATATATCTTCCAATTCAAGCATGTCCCGACGAGTTTTAGCCGAATAAAAATTGTTCTTGCTGAGGAACTATTAAAATAGTAATAATACAAAAAAGAGAATCTTTGGAATAATCCATTTCTAAGAACTCTCAATATATAAGATCGCAAATAGCTGAGAAAACTATAGATAGTTCATAGCTTGCTTATAGCAATAGAAATAGGAAAAATTTAAGATTTTCTTATAGGCCAGGCTGATTCATTGTGGAATATGGTCGATTTCCATCTCAGGGACTGTGGAGTTTAAGTCATAAGATTTAATTTCTGACTCCTATCCTCACTCACACAAAGCAGTATCCGTTTGGGGCAAAGGTCCCAAAATATATTTAAAAAAATCTAATGTTAAATTTGAAAAATAACGAAAGTGATGCCGTATTCGATGAAATTTGCAAAAAAAAAGCAAAGATTAAAATAAAATTTCAAAAAATGAAGGACACTTTTTTGGACAGTCACCAACCGCCACTGATATATATATATAATATATATTGATATTGACTTTGCACTAAAAAGAAATAACCTCTGTAGATCGGGCTAGACCCTTGCATCGTGAAAAGGTGAAGAAATTTCCGGGATTGGGTGGGAGTTGAAGGTATCTGTAGTTGCGGGTGTTGAAAGACTAAAAATCATATGTATCAGAACAAATGGACGGGGGGAAGCGAGTCCCAGTTTCTAGAAGTCATAGGGATAAACGAATTCGCGAATGCGTTTGTTCTGTTAGAATCCAATTTAAGCGAGTAGGAATATTGAATTTTTGAAAATCATATATTTTTCACGGAAATTAACTTTTTGGAAGGATTGTTGATTTTATCTCATCAGAACAAACACCAATGGTAGTATCTTTAAAAAAGGGAAAGAATGCAGACAGTTCTATATGAGCCAGAGATTCAATAGCGTCAGTTAATGCTGCGGGTTTTTTACTAGTCTGATAGCTCGCCTCTGAATAGCATCCAAAGTGCCAGGAGAATGCTTGGAGGCTACTCTCCACAGATGCAAACCATATTTGAGATAAGGATCATTTTTTTAATGCAAAAACTCGCACATTTTGTCGCTTTTAATACTAATGATTTCTATGAAAGAGAAATGTTGGTGCTATGATTGAAAAAATAATTCTGTGAAATAAAAATGCATGAAAGATTCTTTTTCTTCTTTTAATTCATTCTAGATAATATTTATCAGTGCCTAGGTAAAGTTGAGGCTTGAGTTTTAATCAAATTTCTGATTTTTTCATTTAAAAGTTTTAATTTTTCGCATTTTTCTAAAACAGAGTACTTTTGCTAGAAATATAATATCTAATGTGAAAACGAATGTGAAACAAATTAGACAAATAAATTTTATTTAAATAAAAAATAAAATAATTAAAAAAAAATTGATTTTACATATTCAAAATCCAGCCTTACCATGTACCACCTAAAATAGCAAAGATCTGCGAAATTTAACTTTTGAGAAGTTGTTGGTATTATTGAGAAATATTTTGATACTACATCCAAATGCAGTTAAATTTTTATCTCATCACAATGTTTACTCGCCAAGGCTATCGGCCCTAGTATAGAATTCACGAAAAAAAATATTGTTTGATATAGTGATAGTTTCCAAAGTCGTTAAAGAATAACTATGGAAAACATGTTACAAATCGGACTAGGAGCTCAAATTTTTACCCACCCATAATTTTTTGTCCGATTTCAACCAATATAATAGTAAGATCTTAAACTAAATATAAAATTTCGTTTTGATATGTTCATTGGTTGTTGAGCTAAAGCCTAGATAGAAAATTTGATAAAAAAACTCACTAATTCACTAACGAACTCACTACACTAAAAGACATATTGACAAAATAATTAAAATCACTTGAAATATAATTTTTTCGATATTCACTATATAAAGATTTATTGTAAATTCAAATGTCGAGAATTCGCTCAATTTTTTTCAAAATAGTTGTAGCTATTTTTTAGATATATCTAAAATACGAAGTAAAAAAAAACTTTTTCATTCACGATTTCAATACTTCCTCATATCCTGTATGGTAAAATACATATTAAGACATTATTATTATTATTCAATAAAACTCATTCTGTAAAATTTAAATGACAATATCTAATAATTTTGACGATTTTTAATCTGCTGATCCTCTTATTTTTTTAAATTATTTCTAGGTAATCAAAAACAGTCTAGCTTTGGTTCTTTTATCAAATTTGCGATTTTTTTTTATTTAAAATGTTAAATTTATTCTAAAACCAATTCGCATTTTTATTATAAAATACCTAAATATGAATAAGGTGAAAAATAAGATAAATACACTTTATTTACATTAAAAAAAAGTAGCCCGATTGATTGTTCAATGTTCATGCACCACTTTGCAATATCCCATTACCAAGAGGATTTCAATTTCGTTGAAACAATCGTGAATGCCTGGAGGATTTTTTGCCTCCAGCAATTGACGAAATAGATAAAAGGATTTTTTGAATTTTTTTCGTGTATGTAGTAATACTTCAGTTATTGATAAAATATGAAGCATCAAATAATCATCCACCACCTGTTTGAGATTCTCTAACTCTTTAAGTGGATAAATATGAATAAAAAAAATGGACAATTGAAATGGCTTTTTGATTATCTTATCACTGCAGTCGATTTATATTCACCAGAAGAGATTAAAAATTGACCTGACAGATTTATAAAAATAAAGAATGATTTATTGGCTGTATATATTAAAATATTGTATTTTTTAAATATAAATACGAGTATATCAATACAATATCGAAAAAACATTATTACTAATCAGTAATCGCATTTGACTGTTTTCAAATTTTTAATTTATTCACAAATTTATTTTTTCCAAACTTTAAATATTCTTATTGTTATTAATAAACAGCAAATATATAGATTTAATGGTTTAAAAGAGTAATAATGGAAATCATATTTTCTTAAAAACAAAATCAGTGATTTTTAGAAATCTGATTTTCAAAGTGTTTATGTGAATGTCTGTGAGTGAGTATAACCAATATATAATTATGAAAATTTGAATTTAGACGAATTAAATAAGAAGTGAGAAAGTGACTTCGCTAGATTTTTATTTTTTATTTTATTTATTTTTTAGAATACATTATTCCATTAATTTTTTTAAAAAATTCTCAAAAATGGCACCTATAATTATTTTGATAACGAGGATCTACCAAAAAAGCTTTTAATGATAACAATGTTAAAATAATTGTTTTCCAAGTAAATAAATAAAATATATTATAGCAAGAAAATTACTTTTTAGGTTGTTAGTGGCCTTTTTTATGCGATATATTACCTAAAATAGACTTTCTAATGAAAATTCGATCCTTTCTGGGGACCAATTTTTTTAAATAGTGGTTAGACAATTTTATTAAACTAAACTTTTTTATTTATATATACTTATTATACATTATTGTTTTTCTTAATTCATAATATATACATGTACAGTGACAGAGAAAATTGTTTAAAAATTTCAAAGCCAAATCTCCCATAATTTTTAATAGAGCTTAAATCACATTTTAAAATTCTCCCATTTTTAATTGAGCGATATAATAACGTTGATTTTTTAAATAAAATATAATTTTTTTTAAATATTAAAAGAAAATATAGTCTTGATAAAATTTAGAAAAGCATGTAATACTTTAAAACAATTTGCATTTGTCTTGATCTATAAACGAAATTACTCTTGGTATCAAATTATTTTTTTGACACTATTCGAATGACAACTTGTAAAGCTTGCTATTTTTTTAGCATAAAGATTTCTTATTCTTTTAATTTAAAATTCGCGAAATCATTTGACAACATATTTTAAAGTTTAATCACAAAATAACTAATCCAAAACTGTATAATGTTTTTGCAGAAATCGTAGAATACTTTTCGCAGAAATTCATTTTTCTTCTAAGAATGATAATTTCGAACACCTTTTTCTAAGAAATCGATCATCAGAATATTTTTAGAGAGAAATGAGAAGTGGTATGAACCTGGAGCGGCGTCCCATCGTGCCTGTAGCATCCCATCTTGTGATTCTCGACGGAAGCGGCGGAGGATCTTCACCTGGAGGGGGGGAACGATGATAATATCCTCCAGTTCCACTTATACCACCACTTCCACCACCAACAACACCACCTGACCCACCACCAACACGACTCGAATTTGTAGTTAAATTACGTTCATTGCTGTAATCCAACACTGCCGGGGTTTCATACATTCGCGATTCGTACATGTTTACGGCTTGAGTTTTTTGTTCATTCAATTTAGGACAACATCCTCCTCATGAAGTCGCTCGCTTCATGGAACGCTCCGGTTGGAAGGATGAGTGGTGGTCCTGCTCGAGGACGATCGCAACGGACACTGGCAATGGTTGCTATGGGCGGCTGTAGTCATGGTACGAATTGGAGAAGGGGCTCGGGGGTTGCTAGGGGTGCGCGCGTCGCAACCCCTTCTACTTAACCCCTAGCCTGGCACCCAACCCCCGCCCGACCCCATCACGCGCCTCTGCAAATCACTACAAACCCATACTATAAATATAGGGTGTTTCATAATGAATAACTTATTCATACCATTCTCTCCTGGAGGCCTAATTTATTTTATTACTAGAAATTTATATTAATACAAGTGTTGGGATTTGTTAATTTGAAGTCATTTGACTTTGGAAAAAGGATGTTCAGGCACGAATTAAACCCACAAAGGGAAAGATAATTACAATCAATCATGAAAGTCTTACAACTCCGATTTAGAAACAGTTTGTCCACCTCCGGTTAAACTTGGATGGTGGTCAATTTAACTGTAAAGCCAAGCTTCCAGATTGCAGCTATTTTCACTCTAACTTTATGTGTGATACCACACATATTTTGCTGATAGAAGATTTGTCTTCCAGTCAAAGATATCCGCCAGCTTGTCCAATCTGGTCCACACTTAATGCTTCCAAATGAAAAATTATTATGAGATATACGATTTTTCGACACGTATACTTAAAACCCGTATATTGGAGAAAATAAAATTCAAAACAAGAGACTGTTCATTAATTAAAATATTACAAGCATTCTATAGAAAATATAAAAAAAAAATATTCTTAAATAAAGAATTACACCGAGAGAAACATCTCTGCAAAATTAGGTTCTTTTTAACGAAAAATTTGCGGTAGATAACTAATATTTGATATAAATGTTCAGATTATTAAATAAACTTTTTGTCTGTATTACTATGGCTGTTCAAGAGGTAGGTATAGATTTATTTTTTCGATTTTCTACCTGAAGCTAAGAAGCCCAAGCTCAAATAAGTTCTTCGTTTTTTAATTACAATTATTTTGGCACCTGAATAAAAATTTTAGGACCTTACATTTTTGAGTTATTGCATATGTCTGAATCCAGACTGCGATATCGAGTAGAGTGTTTTATTAGAGCACGAATTAAGGAAAGCATGAGGTTTTAGACAAGCCTAATCTCTTGAGCGTGGTGCAATTAGTTCTTGCCTGAGTGACCGTCAAGAACAGTGTGTTTCTTTGGCTTATTGCTGTGGACCAAGTAAATTCCTGATGATTGTATTCCATTAAAAGTGAATGGGGATATTGGGGATTGTAACCCTCTATCTACATCAGAATTACAACGCCAATGCCCCTTAAGGGCAAATGACAATTGAAGTAACAGAAGCAACAGCTTCTTAGCCTCTGGATTTTGGAGTAATGTTCTTGTTTAATTAATTCAGAAAATGTGGATATAAATAATACAATGATATCAAATTGTATTTACAATCATAAAAAAGCATTAGCAATGTAATAGTTAAATATCAACTCTTGCTTTAGGAAATTAAAATAATAATAATAACATTTTATAAATACCTATTCAAAAGTAATTAGTAATTACAAACGTAAGTTCTAAACATAGAACTTAATTAATAAACTTTCTATTTGATCATTTTAAGAGAATGCGATTGAATGCTGTTTTGTTGTTTTTACATTATAGGTAGTTGACCTTTAGTTCACACCTTACATTTAAACTGTGACTTTTCATTTCTTTCTAAGGCGTAAGGCATAAATCATTCTTGTCACTTGGTGTAATGTTATCGCTTTACAAGGAAATAACTAGATGTAGTTTGACCTACGAGTACCGGAGGAAAACACAGATCGATGACATCAAGGGAGATTCTTTAACAGTTTGAAACTTTGGAGAATCACAATAGGCGTGAGATCTCTTCAAGATATATAGAGTTGATAATTGCATGTGTTTTAATAGCAAATTCACCTCTTCTGACATCTATAGGCAGAAAGTTATCTGGTAAACTCTATTTTCTCATAAGAATAATACATTTACTTTACCGTTATCAAGCGACTCTTATTTTCGCCAAAAGCGAATTGGCTTTTAACATTGTTTGAAATTATTTAAGGATTAAATTGAAATTTGGTTTTCGACAAATATGTCAGTGTCTCAAAGAAAGTAATCTCAATTAAAAGGACAATGAATTGTAGATAAGAAGACAATTTCAGTATGTAGAATTGGTTATTTCCAGTATATCCTGCAATTTCGGCAAGCAGGAATACAGACAGATTGAAATGTGCCAAACAAACGGATTTTAAGATAGGTAAGGCAATGAAGGTTCTAAAAAGGCAAAATAAACAGATGGAAGATCGCATAAGAATAGATTAAATTTCTCACTACGCTTAAGTCGTCACTTTTTACATTCAATGCGAGCCACTAGGAATGCACATGTGTTTTCAAACGAAGCGTGGACAGTGGACACTGATCATATGCGTTAAATATAGGAAATTTAACAGATACCGAAAAATCAGTTTAAATTGAAAATTTTTAATATTTTCTTGATAAACAGGAATATTCCACTAATTATGAAATTAAATAATTTCCCAAGAAAGGACGCTCATAGATTAGATATCGAAATTTATTTGATTTGAGATTTATTTCTCAGATTAATCTATGACAAGTTTCGCATTAAATTTAAATTTATTTTATCCAGTCTCTGGATGCACTTTAAAATTATGCACCGAAAATACATAAAGCAGTTCGGCTAAAGTTCCTCTGCAAGCCTCGCAGCAAATTAAAATTCAAAAATTATAAGGAAAGTACGAGAGATTGTCCTAATCGAAGCTTTCATGGATAATTTTTGTAACTGTTAAAAGGGATGAATTCAACACCCTCGGGAATTGAAGCCTAGTGGCAAAAAAGCAATCCAAATTTTTGGCTACCCTTGAACTCATCTGATATATGAAGGTATAATGATAAACTCAAAAATGTAATTTTAATTTGTAAGATTTAGTAATTCTAAATTTAAAACATATCCATCCTATAATATATCATATCGTTTCCTTAGAGTGTGAGACTGCTAACTCACAAAAAGGAAATTTTACAGGGCAGAGAAAAACAAAGAAAATTTATTATTATTTTTATGGAAAGAAACTATTTTTCTTACTTACGATCGTAATTTTAAGTAGCAATTTTACTTGGACGATGATACATCTCTTTTTCTTTCAAACGGTATTAATATGTCATATATGATAAAAAATGGATTTAGTAGGTTTACACTCTAAGGCGACGATATGTAAAATAAAATTTCCTAAGTGTTTGGAATTTGGAATTTCTTCAATGACAATAAATTGGCAATTCCCTAATTGAATGTAAAAGTTCAAACTGTCAATAGTAGCAAGCTTGGATTTAGTAAATGTTAATTTCTCTTGATTTAAATTTAAGTCTACTACTATCAGCAATTTTCATTTTTATTCAAATAAACTGCAACGGATCGTTGCTAAACTTTATCCAAATTCATTTGAAATATTAATATGTTCTTGAGTAAAGTACTTTAAAATATAATTTTACTAAAAACTTTATTTAACCTTTTTTGTGGTCCCCAAGGTACTTAATTAGGATATTAAATTTCATCAAAATTGGTTAAGTCATTTTCAAGATATTTAGAAAAAACTAAAAAAGTACTGAAATAAAGTACTAATGTTTGTGGACCGATATGTACCAAAAACTAATCAGCGCTTCATTTTGTTAAACTAATGGTAGGTTTTCAATTTCATTTCAATCAGCGCAAAGGTGTGGAAAAATCGTGGACGAAAAAAACGATAACACACATACATACATACATCATCCATCCATCCGCACGCACTTCCAAAAAAAATGGCACTTTTTGGCCTCTCGACGAGATTCCAGGTAATTTTTGGCAAAACCGTCACGTGCTAAAATTCAATCTCATTGAATACTTCAATTTGTGACCTTAATTGAGTCTATGGGTTCCGTAGTCTTTACCTGAGGACCCTTTGAAGTCGCACTTGCCTTGAGAGCGATTCCAATACTTTCTCCCATGCTTCGCATTGGATAAAGTAAAAATTATAAATACACAGGAACAATTGACATAATCAATTTTTTTTAATTATTTTCTAATTATTAATCATTTCAATTTGGATGATGGCTAGTAAAGTTTTTAAAGACGCCTTGGAGTTGATTATGAAACTTCTTACCTACAGTCTGAGACTTTCATGGATTCTAGTATTCGAACCCATGCCGCCTCCATTGTATAGTGTAATTCACGGTTAATATTTTAACTTTCTTCTGTATGCCGAATGGCAAATGTGCCATTTATTTAAAAATATGGAGGATCTATAAATAAATAATTTATTGAACCTCGGCCATAAGCTATAACTCCAGATGTAGGGATAAAAAGTCCTGAATCTCATATTAATTCAAAATTCTATATATACTTCTATTTACAATAAAAATACTACTCGTTTTAGAAATGTTATTCCGTTGTTATCATTTGAAAGAAAAGAAAATTTTATACAAAAGTGTGAACTTATCTCACACCCTCCTTATTTGCATTTGTGGCAGTCTTCTTCTGAACGAGGGAAATATAAACTAAAATTTAGATTTTTTGATAATTTTTGAAATGGAAATCTTAAGGTAGTTGTTTCAATACTAGGAAAAAGTTAATGCGAGAGTATATAGAACAGACAATAAGGATTCATAATTCATAAGCCCAAAACTCTTTGCTGTTTATGTACCACTACTAGCCAATCCCGTGCTCGTTTGACAAATCTGGCAACACTGTCCGAGCTTGAATATTTTTATCATAGAAATGACAGATAAAATACATTATAAAGGTCGATTTATAAAACAAAAAGTTCTTAATAAGCGATTGAAAGCTGTTGCGACAATGACTGAAGCGAAAAACGTCAAAAAAAGTAGTAATGTTAACCCACTTTTTAGGTTAAATACATGCGTTGTTGTCAGCTTGTTTTTAGTGTAAATTTTTCATTATACATTAATTATTATCTCAGAAATTGTGTTGTAACTATGAATTAAAATTTTCTTAAAAAATGTAGGTATTAGTTATTGTTTATTGTTGGCTTAGTTTTTTATAACAATAGTAAGAAGAGTTTCTTAATTATAATTAAATATATATGTAAGCTTTCCGATACCCCATATAGTAGAATGTATAGGAGTCTTAAAAAACTCTATCTTTGGAATTTAATATCTACGGAACTATATTGTTCATAAATTTTGTTTTGCCATCAATCGATGCAGAAGTATTTAAATAATAATCTGTCTAAATTTCAAAAAAATCCTAATAAAACCATTATGGTGAAACAACTACCTTAAAAATTAGTTTGTTTTTTATTTTTTATTTGAATCAGAAAAAGTCATTATCTAAACATCTCCCTAATAAGCAAAAATCAAACACATTCGTTTACTCTATGAAAGCCAGTAAATTCTATTGATATATGCAATTTATTTAATATCTTTTGTATGAGTGTTTGCAAATAATTCTTTTTTTAATATCCGACGAATTTTGTTATTTGCTATTGTCAATTTTGTATTGAAATTCAAACTTTTCTAATAAAATTATTTTCATCCATTCAAATGCACTTAATTTCACGAGTTGGGTCTTAAGTAGAATTTAATAGGCAATAATGAAATATCCCCATAATAAATGCTTAAAAAGCTTTAATATATTTTTAAATGGTATTATGACTTGGATAGCGAAGATGAGTGATTTAATTTTTGATACGGACTGGAGGAGAAATATAGCTTCCACGTACGTATTTATGGAAAAATTAATTCGATATCGAGGTTCATTACCTCTTTTTTCATTTATTTATAACCTAGAGGGAAATAATAATTTCATAAAACAAATATTCTGTATTAAATATTCACGTTGTATTAATATTAAAATATTAAAAAACCGCTTTCAGAAATTAATGAGTTAGAAATGTCAACGAAAACGATGTTTTTCTATCTCTTGTTTGATAAATATTATTTATTTTTTATGGTTTGAGGGGTATATAGAAATGTAGTTTGTCCGGCAACTTATTTAGGAGAGTGGTTCTTCTTTCCACCGGAGTTAAGTGTATTCCGCGGATTTATTATAAGTGTTCGATAAATTTATGAAAGATCCAGGAAATTATTTACGTTATAAGTTATAACCGTAACAAAAAATACATTTAGCGTAAAATACAAAAGTTTCAATTGCCAAGAGAAGCAGAGAAAGTGACATCTACTAAATTTAAGTTGTCATAGATAATTAGATATCTAAAAAGTTGTGTTTATTCTACTAGGAATCGAACCCAAGCGCCAAAAATAGCGATCCGGGCCAATTCATTACCATCCATCTTAACAATGCGAAAATTCTTCAATCCTTCAAGAATAGGATGACTAGACACAGACTCACTATAATATTTTTTTTCTCAAACCGGGACAATATCTAGAGTTTATTCGAAATAAAAAAAATGAGCAACTTCTATATGATTTTACATAAATAAATAAATAAATAAATCTTTATTCCTCGACCTGCTTAGAGGCACAAGTCCTCGGTGGCTAGGTCCTCCAAACATCAATACAATCTAGCTACAATACATTAACAAACATCAATACAAATTAATTACAACAATTTAACAAAAAAAAAAAAAAAAAAAAAGAAAAAAAATAGAAATGTATGCTCATTAACAAATAACATGACCATAGATTTCCATCAAAAGACAAAAAGTAATTTAAAAATTCCGCGCAAAAACCCGATACCAGGAGCAAGCGACGCATTAGCCATCCCGGCATTTGCCATAAGTTGTTAAGGAAACCTGGTCAAAACCTTAACAAGGATGGTATGACCTCTCTCTACCTCAGCTAATCTCTGCTTGTGAGAACTAAATAAAATTTTGTACAATTCTAGGACTTTAGGACTTGACAAAATTTATAATTGATTTAATCATAGGAGGCAGAAGACTATAATCCCAAGTAGTAATAAATAGACAGACTTCCACAAATCAATGCCAGATCCTACAAATGAATGCAAACCTACATATTAATATCTGAATTAACTAACTTGTAGGAACCAGACTATATTTAAATTAATACCATTCTTCCCTATATCCTTATAATCTATATAACCATCTGAATCATCCACATAACAAAAATACCACCACTGGTTTCAACACCTATACTTCTAGTCCAACCCTGGATTGACTATCCCTTTTAACCATATTATCTAAAAAAGAAAAAATATTTTAAAAATAAACAAAATATTTACCTTAGTAACGCAGAGATTTCCTTATTCCAGCCTAATTTCAAAACCAACCCTTGCTTTTCCTATCTCTAAATGGAAAGAAGAGTTAACAAACCCCCTTCCCCAAAAGAGACAAAAAAAGAACTAATAAAAACCTACCAAAAAGCTTCAAATTCGAAAGACAGCTTTTTGTTTACCCACCAGACTTAGAGATACTTATTATATTATATTATACTTTACCCACCACTACAAAGAGATAATTATTCGAGTATTCAGCAAAGTATTTATGATTCAAAAAGTTAGCATTTTTTTTGAGAAGTGGTTAACAAAGAAAAACGTAGTAATGATTTTTTATTACTCTTAACTGAGCTAAACTATTAATACTAGCATGAACTCAGGTTAAACATTACTCACCTCCCAGGCGGCCCTAGTATTGAATCAAAGATGAAAATAAATATTTGCTCAGTATACTTTAAAATGTCTGAAACGCCGAAAAAAATATTTTTTAACTATGATTTTTTTTCTTTGTGTGTCTGAACTCCGAAACCCACGATAGCTCAATAAAGGAAAGTCAAAAAGTTGGTTTGTATCAATACATAGTACTGATCAGATTTGACAACAAAGAGCGCGGATATAATCATCTATGTTTCTTTAGAGCTAAGGTGTATTGAAAGGGTGCCAAATACAAGAACAAACCTCTTTTAGATTATTAGAGATGAATTTTTTAATTTCTATTATCCTAGGAATGGCCTTTTGCGCTGTGACCAAAACTCGTTATAGAGAGAGAGAATATTCAAATGTACAAAAGAAATTACTTGTTGGGGCTATAGATAGCAAGGGTATCGAGCCTTGGAAAAAGTTTTTACTTTTTCTTCTATTTCTTTGTACTATTTTTAATCACGTCGAGAAATCCAGTAAAATTTAGTTAACAATCAACTTTTCTGAGGCAGCACTTAATAATTTTTTCCAAAAAATCGGGACAAAATGACAAACTGATCGGGTCAGTCCCGGTCAAACCTAGTCGTATGGTAAGCCTAACTAGACACTAGTGCTTTTAAATAAAGCAAGGGCCTGTCAAAACTAATTGCTTCAATTGACTAAAAAAAAGAGATGTCTTGGCTTACAAGTTATTAATTTATTAATTAGCTAAGTCTACGGGGATTTTTTAAATCTTAATTAAAATTTAAAAGGGGTCGGGTTAGACTAGTGGTTAGCGTGCCAGCCTGGTAACCAAGTGGACCCTGGTTCAAATCCGACTCGAGGTATCCGGCTAAAATCTGATCCCCGAGTAGAGACAAATTTTAAAAATATAATAATAAGTATCGTAAATTGGCTTATGACTAGAAAGGCCGAAAAATAAAAAATAAAAAAAAAAATTTAAGAGTAAAACAAAGGAAATTAAAAAAATAAGTTAAAAACTAGTTGAAAAAACCCTTTAAAATTTTTTTTATTTTCACTAGACTAAAAATAAAAAAAATAAAAGCGTGGGAGTATTCAACTTCAAACTTAATTAAAATATACATACCCCATTCACTTTATTTTAATCTAGTGAAAGTGAGAATTTTTTTGGTACGAAAAAAATTCATTTTTTACTTTTCATAACATTTTAAAATAAAAGTGTGTATTTTATTCTATTAATATTTAAATAAATATTAATTTTCTTTATTAGTAATGAAACTGTTAAAGCTTTTATTTTTGTGATTAATTTGATTAAAATTTGAATTTTCATTTAAATCACACATAATCAATTATAATTATTTGTTTGAGTTCAATAAATAATTATAATTGATTATGTGTGATTTAAATAAAAATTCAAATTTTAATTAATTTCCTTGTTTTATAATTTGTTGTAATCTAAAATTTTTTAATAATATGTAACTAGAGTCATTTAAATATGTTATTGTTATTTTTTGATCTTAACCCGTATAGCACAGAGATCAAAATAAAACCCAAATGCAACTTTTTGATTGGTTGAATTATAGTCATTATATAGTTTTAATTAGGTTGAATTACGGTTTCAAAACGGTAGTAATGTCTCGTTTTTCCGTTTTGCAACTGTGTTGTATTATCGTTAAATTATAGTCGCAAAGATTATATATAATACAACCGTATCAAAAAGGTTGTCGCCAATATTTTTGTCACCGATTTGCAACTGTTTATTTATAATTTTATATTTCTTTGATTTGATTAATATAATGAATAATTACACAATTCTTTAATAAAGAACAATAATCAACATTATATATATATATATATATATATAATGTTGATTATTGTATATTATTAAAGAATTGTGTAATTATTCATTATATTAATCAGATCAAAGAAATATAAAATTATAAATAAACAGTTGCAAATCGGTGACAAAAATGTTGGCGACAACCTTTTTGTAACGGTTGCTTTATAATCTTTGCGACTATAATTTAACGATAATACAACACAGTTGCAAAACGGAAAAAAAACGAGACATAACTACCGTTTTGAAACCGTAATTCAACCTAATTAAAACTATATAATGACTATAATTCAACCAATCAAAAATGTTGCATTTGGGTTTTATTTTGGTTTCTGTGCTATACGGGAATGATATTAGTGTAAGTAGTGTCGCAAATTTTTTCTATAATCATAATCAATCACATTGAAAAGATTGAAAATCATTGGTTTAGCATAATCAACAAGTATTGATGCCCAGAGAAACGGACATTTTTTGACTCAATATATTATGAATAGCTGAGAATAACACGAGGAGGGCAAAAAAAAATCCAATCCAATTCAGAAAAATGGAAATGATTTTTTAGGGAATAGATCCATTTGCATTTCTATTGTACTCTTGTTACATTCGATTACTTGCTACCATTTTATCATTTCATGGGCAGACTGGAAAATGAGATTTATTGATCGGATTCCAAATACCAATAATAAAGAATATTATGCCTCATATTTTATTTTGGATATATTTCACAGAAGATTAATTTTGTTTTCTATAAAATTGATTATCAACCATTGGTGTTTCTTAGCAAAACAAAAAACAAAAATAATAGAAGACAATAAAGAATTTTGAACAAAATTTTATTTTTCTCGATATATGTACCTCAGTGAATTTCAGTGAGCCGTGCAGTTGGAGGATTGAATTCTGTTATAATAAATTTTGTATGAGTTCAAATTATTGTCGATAGAAAAAAAATCAACTGGTGTGGCCACCACACGACTTTCACATTCTCGTTTATTTGAAATCATCGCGATACTCCTAATTTATACCCCCTTCCTTTGTTTCAATCGGATTAAAATTTATACATCACTAATAACTTATAACACTTGAGAATACACCAATTAAAAATAATCGTTAATCCCGTTTTTGAGAAAATCAAAAAAAAAAAACGAAAACTCTTTCATGTAAATCTCCACTTCCGGTGTTCCGATTTCATCCAAAAGCTTTCTATACTCCTTCTAGCCTATATCGAGCATAATTTTCGAATTTCCTAGCTCTGAGACTTATGGTTGCCAAACACAGGGGGGATATATTTACGTTCATACATACGCACTGACCAATGGATTTTTGGTCATTTTTTGGCCTTTGGGGACCACAATATACGGTTTTATGTCCTAAACCCGGTTTCCAACTATTAAGGGCATCGATTACTTCCGCCTAGACGTTACAAAATGAAATTAACTTTTTTCATCTCTGAGATACAAGCTCTCAAAGACGGGGACCCAGGGAGACGATCGCAATACTTCATATTACTATATTCTATAGAATATAAATGTGAAAGTAAAAAGTAGGCTCTAAGTTTTTCAGAAAAGTATAAGAGGCTGTCATCTACTATAAATCTGATATGGAATTGATTATTTTTAATTATATGTCAGAAGGGTTGTTTTATATAAATGTGAGAAAAAATATTTAAAAATAATTAACTAAAGGAAGATTTTTTTAATGATGAAAAGTGTTTTTGCTTAATTTGAATGAGAATTTATAAAGATGTAAAAAAAAAGAATGAAATTTCAACCTCTCATGTTTTTTTTCTGATTTATTTCCGATACCCACGATAACTCAAGAATGAAAAATTGTAGAATGTTCGTTGTGTCAAAATTCGAGGCAAATTTTAAACAGTCTTAGTTAATGAGCTCAAAATTGGCACAAAATACTGTATTAATAAACTGGACCGTTGTCCAAAGCTTTCTATCTAGCTTTTATCTTCTTGTTTTTATTTTATGAACTTGAATGCAAAAGATGCAGCACTTATAGGTACTAACTAATCGACATTTAGACAAAATAATTAAAATCTCGTAAAATATAATTTTTTCGAAGTTCACTCTAAAAATCTTTCTTGTAGAGCAAAACGCCATGGTTTTGCTCAATGTTTTGTATCAAATAGTTTAAGCCTTTTTTGAGATATTTCTACAAAACGAAACAAAACGTTTAAATTCTTTTCTATAATTTACCTCTGTATGGTAAAGTAAAAAAAAAACTAACTCGTGGTTTGCTCAAGCCACATTTTTCTTTTTATTGCGTGCGTGATTATATTTCATATAAACTAATTATAATCTCCAATAAAAGACATATTAAGCTTAACATGATTAAAAGAAAATATGAGATCATTTCAAACAAATTATTACAAAAGCGTGAATATAACTTCTCTAGAAAACATGGTGTTTTCATTTTTATAAATAATAAAATTACTAATAAACTTAATTTTCAGAAACAGATAAATGTAATAAACGTTTGTAGTGAAATGTGCATAATTTGTTTTTACGTTATAATGAAAAAATGATATTTATTACTGGGAACCTAAGAGTTTTGTTTAACGGGAAAATAATAGGGAGTTATTGAGCGATTACTAGAAGAATACGTCAGCACTATATTTTTTTATTTGCTCTATCATGATACAGTGAATTGATTGGCCATTCAGAGAACGAAATATTTGTTTTCATAATTGTAACATAAAAAAGCGTTCTCTGGGTTAATGGATTTCTTTTCGAGATTTTCTCGAGAGTTAAGAAAAGGGGGAGCATCCTGGAAATGGAGTATTTCATTTCTAAAATGGATCAAAATCAATTAATCAGAGTGTTTAAAGAGAGAACGATACCCTTTCTTTAATAGGGAAATAATAAAGCCAAAGCGATATTGATCAATATCTACTTAAATGAATGAAATCCAACTAAAATGAGATGCAGTACCTACATTAGTCAGGCCATTCACATCAGAATATTTCTTTGCGAGATCCAATTAATATTTAGTGATTAGTTTTTACCCTAACGGAATTAAAAACGGATTCGACTTGTTTCAATTTTGAAATATTTTTATCTTAATTGATTAAAAATAATAACGAAGCATAAATGAGGGGCTTTTCTCTTCATCTAATATAACGACAGTTTTAATTGAAATACCTACAGTTCAATTAAAATATTAGAGGATTACCGGAAATCCTATTGCGTCGACAAAAACAATAATATCTGAATATATAGATAATTCTAATTCCTCATTAAAATTATAAAAGATTGAAGTTAAACATGGCCAATAGACGTCTTTGGAAAATTTTAGTTGAGAAGCACACTTTGGTAAAAATTGATAAATACTAAATTCGTTGTAAAGGCATATTTCGAAAAAAAAAATATTGAAAAAATTGTAATTATTTTTATTTATTATGTGCGGCCTTCAGAAATTTTTAAGTCCTCAATCGGCACGTTGCGCAATTCAGGTTGGCCAGGCCTTCATTAGATAGTATTAGGAATCAATTGCTCTAGAATTGCCCGTTTTGATTATTTCCAATTACAAATATTTAATATATATTTTAATGATAAAACTCTCGAGTCTTTTTCAAACGAGTCTAGACAAACATGGAGAAGTTGAGACGTGTTGGCGGAAAAAAATGTTTTCTCGAATATTTCGAATTATTTATTTTCTCTGATGAAAAAATATCAATTAGGTAAAAAATAAATATCGATTTATGAGATACATATTATTTTCATTTGCTTTTACCTGAAAACGTTTCTTGAGAGTATAAAATTCCAATCTTTTTTTTTTAATGCAATCGAATGAAAGAAGGGGTGCACCAGTAAAGATGCAGCCCCTATGGATCTCGAAAGACCCTTGCATTACCGAAGAGAAGGGAAAGTTGATTAAGTGAGAGAGTGTAGACGTAGGTGTCTATGCCCTCGGGTTTTGAAGGTTTGAAGATTAAAAGTGCTGGGAAAGATGGAGACTGGGAGAGAGTTCCAGTTCCTTGAAGTCATGGGGATATATGTATTGGCGAATGAAGTGGTCCGGCACTTTTCTAATTTGACCGCGAAAGCGTGTTGGGAGTCGGCAAAACGCGTGGTACGTGCAAAGCATGCTTTGGGGGGAATTATTGATTTTATCTCATCAGAGCACCTGCCGTGATAGTATCTATAGAAAAGGGAAAGGGCAGAGACATTTCTTCGATGAGCTAGCGAGTCGAGGGAGTCGGTGAGGGTAGAATCGTCAATTAGCCTGACGGCTCGTTTCTAAATTGCATCCAGGGTAGCAAGAGAATATTTAGAGGCTCTCTCCATAGATGAGAGCCGTATTCGAGACAGGGGCGGATTTGGGCATTGTAGATGGTGAGAAGATGTGGGGGCTTGTAAAATCGTTTGGACCTAAATAAGTAGCCAATCTTCCTTGCTGCAGATTTCGCCACAGAGGAGATGTGTTCATCCAAGACAGGTCAGATGCGACAGAGACGCCCAACATGGATAGGCTGTCACACATTTTCAGGGTATTCGAATCGAAGTGAATATCAGGGAAATTTTTATTTTCGCGCCTAATCTTGCAAGGTTTTAGCTAATGAGCTGAATTCTCCCGAAATGTTTGGGTTTGATTGAACGTTTAAGGATTGTTTTATAAAAGATTCGTATTTATTTTAACAATCAATAATTTTTTTTTTTAATATTATCAACTATCTTTTTTGATCAACAAAATCGTTAGAATTAGTATATTTTATCTGCGGCCCGGAACAATTTCTTCCTTCAAATGTGGTCCGTATAAGCCATAAGGCTGGACACCCCTGGTATAGTGTTGGCTGTACAAGGAGAAGCTGTCAAATAATTGGAATTAACGAGAAATTTATATGTAGTAAAGAGCTGTTAATGCGTGGGATCTGTACATGTCCTTTATCGATCTGATTAATCCATCTAAAAAATACACATTATCGAAAAGATCTCAAATGTTATTTTCGATTTGAAAGGTTCATACGGTGGGAATTAAAAAGTTTGTTTTATTGGAAATGATTAGTCAGTTGAACCGAAATGGATTTTATCATGAGCTGACAGAAAAAACGAAATAGAGATTATCTAGTCGAATGAACAACTCGGAAAATCGAGTTTATTGCCAGTTCAAATAGAAGTTTTCAAGTTTAGTTAGTAGTTGAAGAAAACGAATGGAATTCTTAAATGTTTGTGATATACTATATCTTAAAAAAAAAAAATGGTTGACTATTAACAAAATTCAAAAGGTACCTACATCTTAAATATACACAAAAGAATATCTGAATTTTACAGCTTTTTGATTTATTTCACATGCAGTATAAAATAATAAATCATACATGGGATAGACTGAATCGTTAGTGTTTCATATATATTTTTTTTAGATAATTTTATTAGCGGACCAGGGCTTATTAGTTCCATTAGCCCTCATCAAATTGTATGTCATTTTCTCTCAATCATGACGTTTTTTTATAGAAAGTCTAATAGATAACTTATATCCTTAAAAGGAGGGGGAGATTTGAAAGTTTGTTTTTAAGAAATAATGAAATTAATTAAGGTAGTTGTATCGCGACCGTAGTAGGAAAAAGTTAATGGTAGAGTATATAGTACCGACAGTTACGATTCATAATTCATAAGCCCAAAACTTTTTGCTGTTTATATACCACTTCTAGACAATCCCGTACAACTAACTGTTCGTTTGAACAAGCTGGCAACACTGTTCGAGCTTGTATGCCTATATTTTATCATAGAAATTTCAGATAAAATATATTATAAAGGGAGATTTATAAAACAAAAAACTTCTTAATAAGCCATTGAAAGATATAGAGAAATAAACAGACAAAAAAATTCGAGTGTGTGCTTAAGACTACACGACAGAAGTGATAACTTATAAGGCATTTATGATTCTAATATTCTAAAATTATTTTTTGAAAAGGAAAAATTAATATATTTTACGATGAAATGATTGAAGTGGTACTAGTCCACAGGCCAACAGTGACGCGTGACGGCTCAATCTAATTTACTGCCCAGGAAAATAAAAATCTACACGAGCGCCAAAATTCAAATATAAGATATTAATTTGAGCTTAAAGTTAATGCTGCAGCGCCATCTGTGGCTAGACACAAACCCTCAAGCGTGACGCGTGATGCGTGATGGCTCAATCCCATTTACTTCCAAGTAAAATAAAAAGTGTGCAAGGTGCACCAAAAGAAGTTATCACTTCAAAAACGCTTTAAGGTGATATCTCAGTTATATAAACAAAAATATGCAAAATAGTGAAAAATTTGAATGAATTCAATGGCGAATCGCAGAACCGAGGGTGAGGGTGTACCTAAAAATAAATGTAGGTATATAATCATTTATAAATAAATATAAAGCAAATATATAAAAAAAATTATATATACTGTATAAATATGGAATTCACAAGAATAAAAATAAAAAAGTTTTTTTATTATTTATTCATTACTGGGTTAATTGTCAAATCCAAATAACAAGTTTATCGTCAAATATTTGTAATCAACGATTTCCAACTATTAAATTCATATAAGTAGTTAAATGAATTATTCCATTTCTTTTGAATCTAAAAAATATTTTTTTTATATCTAGTATAAATGTAAATAGTAAATTAATCACAATTTAGGTTTTATCCAAATCTCAGTGTCTAGATCTGTAATTGTGGTGCCATTTTCTAATGTTGAGTGAGAATCAATCATATATGTAATCGACTTTCAGTATCTAAATGCTTGGGAAAAGAGTTATCCAGTCATATATATACAAAATATATCACTGTCTGTTATTTGTGAATAAAATCAAACAAAATCACCCACATGCCTATCTAGATTATTGGCTTTGCGCTGAATTATAGGGGCTAGTTAATCTTTTTCAATTTATATTGTCAGAAAAACAATAATAAATAAACCAATTCATTTTTTAAGTAGAAACAACAAAGTTAATTTTAAAAAGACTTTTCAAATCATCTTATCAGTTTTTAGAAAATATACCCTTCGATTTTGGAGAAAAAACTTTTTTAGTCATTTCCCAACTTTTCTAAGGGGCCGTCCATAAATTACGTAACAGAGTAAGAGGGAGGGGTATTTCACATTTGTACAAATCGTGACAAGGGGGGTTAAAAATTGTGATGTGATAAAAGTCAAATTAAAATTTTTTTAAATATTCAAATACGAGTATGTTTTTTAGATTTAAGGTTATTTTTATTACAACCTGAAAATGTTTGGAAAATAAACCTAGACAAAAAATTGTAAGCATTGACTGGACCCGCCTATCTATTACGCAGCTTTCATTCTTCTGCGTGGAATTTGTTGGCTGAATACAGGCGCACCAACGTCATAAATCAAGTTTAAATTCAGACTACACTCCAAAGATTTTAATTCGTATTATTTATATTTTATAATTCAATATTTTCCTTATACATGCCAAAAAAATTGATTTATTTTTAGTAAAAACACTTATTTTTTTCAAATAAATAAACCCTTTTTCTTATAATTAAAGATTCATTTCCTGAAAGATAATAGTAATAGTAAGTAATTTGTTAAATGATATGAATAAAAATAAAGTTAAACTTAAAATATATTAAATCTTCATAGTTGAGTTTAATGTATAAAAACAAATTTCAACAATTATTAAATTATACGGAATAAAAGTAATAGTGTGACGTCGCAATACGGAGGGGGGGGCTCAATGAAAATGTTGCAGAATGTGACACAGGGGAAGGGAGGTCTAAAAATCTTGAAATTCGTTTGACGTAATTTATGGACGGCCCCTAATTAGCTCTTTTCCCTTGATTTCGTAATAAAATTTAAACTACCCTAGTAGCACAATGTTTCAAACTATACTCTATAATCACTTATATGATATTTGTTAAGCATCTGATATATAAAAAAAAATTGTTAGCTCAGTTTCCAAAAACAATATATTAAACTCTCGTTTATCCGCGGGCGGATTATCCGCTTTGTGTGTCATCACTTTTCAGATCCCCCACCCCATACCCCGTCTTTTCCTTTGTCCAAAAATAAACTTTAAAAGCTATGTGCCTTCATAAATGTATGTTTAACTTTTAAAATAACAAATTTTTATGCCTGCGTCTATTGTGAATAAACATTTTTCAAAAGTATTATTTTGTTGATTTGTGTCCTTTTTTTGACTATTTTGAGGTTTTTCCGCGGAATTGTCTTATCCGCGGTTGTCGCGCCACCCAATTACACAGATAAACGAGAATTTACTGTAATTTGAAAAATAAATAAAGGGGTACTTCTGATTGCCCAATTTATTCCAAAATCTTGAGGTCCCTCTTTTCAAGCCAATACCTTTTTTTTTTTTTTATTTTATTTATTGTCCTCGGGAACATAGCCCATTTAGACAGCACATAAGTATATTATTTTTTTTTTTTTTCAATTTAACATATAATTTTGCATTTCTTGAAAATTTTAATTATTTAATAATAATACAATACCTAGATCAAGTTTTACATTTTGATGATTTGAGTCTGACAATTTTTTAGATATAGAGGTTTCAAATATTTTTACGACACGCCTAATTATCTCCACAACCTTAATTTCAACCGATATAAATTTTATTTCTGCCAAAGAAAATTAAAGCTTGATAAGGCGACACGCTTAATTAATTCACCTCCGTTAATTTCAATCTGTATAAAACTTATACTCATTGAAGAACTTTATAAGAACAAAAGCTGTTTGAGAAACTTGCGAAAAAACCAAAAATCAGTGAAATACTTTATGTTGCCCGATTTCTGCTCAAAGTACTTGTTCTAGCCCAGGAGTGTCCAACCTTTTGGCTTACAGGGGCCGCATTTGAAGAAAAACAAATGCCTCGTGCCGCATATAAAATATATATTAAAAATTGAAAGTCTGCCCTTTTATTCTTCGAAAACTTTTGGGGAGATTTTCCAATTTCTTCTTATTTTAGAATATATATATATATATATATATATATATATATATATATATATATATATATGATTGTATTAGATATGTTTTTCAGTAAGTAAATACAATTCTTAATGTTTCAAGGAAGTTTATAATTTTATGTCGGGCCGCATTCATTGCAGTGCTGTGCCGCGGGTTGAACATCCCTATTCTAGCCAATTCTAGCCTTTACGTTTCGAATTTCGTTCGTCTGTGACCTGCAATTGCTAAACTCAAGGGATAGAGTCACACACGCTCCGATGAATCGATTTTCGATCACTTTTCGGACTCTGGAGACTATAAAACCCACTTTTTTGTTCTTGTACCTACAAAAAAGTGTTAATTGAAAAATTTATGTTTTGTAGACTGATGATAAAGAGCAAACCTTGGAAATTATAGTTTCCAACAAATGAATTCTATATAATATGTTTAGAGAACAACCTCATTGATTTCTCTTTATGAAAAATAGTATTGCATGATAAATAAAGACAAAAAATGATTTTCTTTTTTCTTTTCCAATTTAATTAATCATTTTCAAAACCTAAGTTTGGATATGAACAAATAAATATTGCCGTCCAGTGGCTGGTCATATTTAACACATTTATTTTTTTAATACAATAATAAATGTGTAAATGTATTTGAAATTTGCATATAATAATAAAAAATTAATTAATTAAATTAGGAGCGAAGCAAATCGAAATGGTCAGTTTATTTTATTTTTTTATGTAAATGTAAATTATTTTTTATTTAACTTAATAACTTGGCTTTTAGAATTTTCTAGCTTTGTGTTTACTCGAAATTTGTCATCGAAACTTTTGAATACTTTTCGACAAATTTTGAAAAGTTTTAAAAAGTTGCTAATTAAAGTAGGGACTCTATAAAAATTCACTTTATTACTTTTAAGCAAAAGCCTTTAAATTCAAATTTACATAATTATTTATAAGTTCAACAATCAAACTGAAAAATCGTTAACAGACACAGTATATTAAAAAAATTTAAGTCTTTCCTTTCACGAAAACAATATTTCCATTACTTTATGCTTCTATTTATTGTAAATAATGGATATAATAGATTTTTCGAAATTGGAAAATCAAGTAAATGGAAGTATCGAATGAATGTTTGGAAGCCGTAATCGAAAATCATTAAACAACATAAAAAGTAGATAATTATATTTTCGATAATTATGATACACCAAGTATATATATATATATATATATAGTTGGTTAGAAAGTTCACAATCATATATAGGGAGACATGCACATGGGGATGGTTAATTTAGTTCATCCCTCCGCCGCCCTCCGGGAAGTGAACGCCCGGGGGTGGCTCTTGTAGGGCGAGGGCTAACCTGTTGGTTTGACTGGACGATACAAAAGCGATTTCTCCTACAGAGTCTGCGATGAGCAACCGGAAGGGGTGGCGGGGAGGTAGGAAGGAGGACAGACTCTTAATTGTGATTGGCTCTCAGATAATTGCCAACTAATGCATAGATGATAGTCAAAGACAAATTGACGGGTGCTATTGAATAGCCGTCACAAAATCCTTTGCCAATGGCTTGCACCGGTTCCCTTATGATTAACCAACTTAGCCAACATATATTCCGATAGTTCCTAGATCGTTTGTCACCTAAAAAAGTGGACTTAAACCGCCGGTCCACGAAAAATATCGGCCGAATCGTGTGTATGTGTATCTATGCAAAGCCATGTTTCTCTGCAGGGTTCAAATACAAATATTTTTACTTTAAGAAATAAAATGGATCCTTTCAAAAAGAAGATTGCTCTTTGGAATAGTTGCTTATAAAAGGAAGATGTAGAAAAATTGCTTCTTTTTGATAAATTTTTGATTGCTACTGATGTAAACAAGACCGTCTTATTCAACATAATAAATCAACATTTAAGAGCATTATCTAAAAATTTTAATAATGATGAAGATCCTCTCTGGATTGATAACTCATTCTTGGAAGATATAAAATCGTGTTCACTTGATTCAGTGAAAACGAAAAGCTGATCGAGTTCCACTCAGGTGTCCCGACATAAAATTGCTAGAAAAAGAATATTCTAATTTGAGCTATAAACCTATAAGATTATTAGTAATTTTTTCGACTTCCTATTTGTGTGAAAAGACCTTTTCAACCATGGCAGCAGCGCTTCGTCTCTCAAAAACATCTTTGGACCCTCATATA
The DNA here is from genome assembly GCA_024734495.1 of Forficula auricularia. Taxonomy (NCBI): domain Eukaryota; kingdom Metazoa; phylum Arthropoda; class Insecta; order Dermaptera; family Forficulidae; genus Forficula; species Forficula auricularia. The sequence continues at coordinate 4,278,645 of JALMQS010000681.1, forward strand.
TCAAATATTCTATCAAAGAAGCAGCAACAGATGTCGAACTAAAAAATTGTAATTGTATGAGATATATCTATATAATAAATAAAATACTAATCTCTAATATATTGGTTATTTTATTTGTCTTAGCTTTCAGCCGGTCCGCGAAATATTATTATTTATCCTATTATCACCGCCCCCCCCCCCCCCTAAGATATGTCTACGTGCAACTTTGTGAAGAGAAATTGTTCAAATTTTAGGGTGTTGTACAAAAATAAAACGGAACCTTATTAAGGTCACTTCAATGTTGGTCTGTTTGTCTGTCGAAGTAATGAAGCTCGAAAAACTTTAAACTTTAAATTTACAATTTATATTATGTACGATTTATTTAATCAATAATGGGATGATTTTTTTGGGAGGAGGGGCCATTTCGAATTTATCTAGGGATCTAGGGTCCAAAATAAAAATAGTATTGTGTCATGAAATGTGAGCTATTTCAGTAAAGATCTCATTATATAGAATTAGACTAGAGTTTTTTACTTTCACATTTATTATAGACCGAGAGCTACTGACCATTTTGGAAGCTGATTTCAAAACCCAAATATAATAACATATCCCATACTATACTGTGATCAGCAGACACCCACTCGCCAAATCGAGTCGTTTTAGGGGTAATCGACCCCTGGAGATGTCAAAAAATACCGTAAAATCACCTCATTGATTATAACTTCTAAACTGTTTATTCTACCGCAAATTCCATTAAAAGCAACATTGTAGAGATTGAAATTTTTGACATTGTTGTTTAAAGAAAATTTGAAAATAACCACCCAAAATGGGAAGGAGGGTCAAAAATGAAAATTCTAGCCCTTTCGACCAAACTCAACTAAATTTATGTATACATATTCTTAGGACCCCAAGGAGGCTAGAAATTTAAAAACTAACCACCCAAAATGGGAGGAGGTAAAAACAAAGGGCCCAGATTTTCATTTTTTGACCCTCCTCCCATTTTGGTGGTTAGTTTTTGCATTTTTAACCTTCTGAAGTCCACAGAATATGTATACGAAATTTGGTTGAGTAGGTGGAATGGGCTAGAATTTTCATTTTTGACCCTCTCCCCATTTTGGGTGTTTATTTTCAATTTTTTTATATTTTTAAATCATCTTCCAAAATGCTAAGTATCTCTTAGACTATTAATTTTAATTCTCTTGAGAATCATCGTTTTCAATAAACGCCTGTTTAACTTATAATAATAAAACTTGAGTAAGAAACGAGGTAGGTTTCACAAAAAACCTACCTCGTATTTTACTAAAGTTTTATTATTATATTAAAATGTTTCACCTAGAACCAACACCGAACTCCTTAAAAGTCTGTTTAACTTCTTTTTCTTCAAGTGCCATACTCGATTCCGATCGACGGCGATTACTGTGGAGATTATCCTCTCCATTGTAATTTTCTGGGGGAAATTTTTCTCAGGATGGTTTGACATTGCCTTCTCCTGAAGGGATCAGATTATAGCCGGTCAAATATTTGCAGCGAGTCGGGTTTGAACCCGCGCTAGCTTGATTAGAAGGCATGATCTCTATAAGCACTCGGCGAATCTGACTCCCGTAGTTTAGCTTAGTCTATGAAACAATTTAACATACACTTGCTTCGATAAAAGAATCTCAACAAATAGCAGAAATCCTCAAAATATATATACGCGAACTCATTCCACTTCGAACATGAATTTGAAGTGGAGTGGAAGTGGTGTGAGTATGGTATAAACCCTTCAGATCAAATTGAATTGAGTGTTACCAAGTGATAATAAATAAAATAAGACATAAAAATAAAAATTGAACTAAAAGATTGGTTCATTTTGTTTCAAGAAAAGAAACTGAATTCCTACCAACTTTACCGCAATTTCAATTTGTTATACCTGCAAGGATAAAATATATACCAGCTAAATTTTAATATAATTTTTATATAGGCTTAGAAGAATTGTAAAAGGAACATAAATACCAATATTGAGAAATATTTTTATGGCAAATTTAGGTAAAAATTTCTCAATAAAATTTTTTATCACTGTCTACCCTTGCATTTTATTTTTGTTTTCTGAATAAAAAAAACTTAAATGGAGAACTCTATCTAACCAACATATAGGATTAATTGCATATTTTTTGGAAAACATGAATTTATTGTTGCTTCAGCTTTGTACATATTCCCTGATATTAGCCTACAGACTGGTCACTTTCTCAGGGTACAAATGGAATCTATAAAGTTAACGATATCCTGACATGCGTTTAGATCAAGCTAGAATTCTAGATACCAAAAAGCTAAAATTATTTTAAACAAAACAATTAATTGTTTGATGATAATGATAAATCAATGTATACTCAATTTTTTCCACCAGCAACTGCATAAAAGGGTATTAAATAAGTACCCTCCCAGTCACTTTGATGGACGAGTTCCGTTTCTACATCAGATGATGCCCGCAGCCATACAATATTTGACTAATCAGAACTGAAACTTTGAATTTTACTGTTTGACAACTTTCCTTACAAAGGCTTATCGACGTTTGTAATTTCAATGTTTGTGTTAGTCATAGTGATTTTTTTATATGGGCAAATTCTGCCTTTAATCATATGCCCTAAGCGTGCATGATTGCCATAAACTTTGAAATTGAGAAAACTTTAAAATACTGAAAAATATATTTTAATATATTCATTACTATTTTTTATAACTAAACGGAAAAAAGAATATAAGCTAACTTTTAAGAATTAGTTGTCTCATACAAATCATATTTTTCATACTTTATTACAACCAGGAATATTGAAGAATTAGTCTTAGAAAATATTTAAAACGCTAGAATCTAATTGCACTGAAATATTTGCTTTCCACTGTTCCTATAGCCAAACGATTTATTTCATCAGTCTACTGCGCTGCTGTCAGAGAAAATATTGAATTGGGGGGGTGGAGGATTTAAATCTAGGTCATCTGAGCAAACTCAACCAAATTTTGTATACATAATCCGTGCTACCCAGAAGAATAAAAATGCAAAAACTATCTTATAATATTGTCGAGAAAGACCTAGCTAGACTAGACTTTGGTTAATTTTATATATATACATAATATTATTTAAAAACTTATTTTACATAAAAGAACTTTAAAATAATCTGTTTTATTAATCTAAATGTGTTTTCTTTGCTCCAATAACTCATCAGTAATTACAGAAAGAACAAAATTAAATCAATGTGTAATTTTTGCTCTAGCTGCTCTATTCAGCTGGCTTGTAGATTTTAGTGTTGTCTAGCTGGACCCCTTTTATTATTCTTTGTTTATTTTTACACCTCTGTGTTCTAAGATCTCAATGGAGAATTGATGATAAGTCTGCCTAAGGATAATTAAGGCTACCGAATAAAATGGTTTTTTATTGGAACATCATTTTCAAACTGCAAACTGCCCAAACAACGATTTTTGTGTGGATTACAGCATTTTACATTAAGACTCCCATATTAGAAAGCCCACCTTCTAATTACTTCTTCGATTTTAAAATAGAAATATTTTGGTACTTTTTTATAACTTCTGTTCTTGATTTATCGTGGGTATCCGAAACTAAACACACATAGACAAATATCACATTTGAAAAGCATTTTTCCTCCTCTTCCAGATATTTCTAAACACGAATAACAAAAAGCAAACATAGTCAAAAGTTATGAGTGAATTCGATATTCCTGCCATACCGAGTTGTACAATCTCGAATCGATTCTGGTTTTGACACACTAATTATCAAGAAATGTTGTGAACCAGTAGGGAAAAATATAGCAAAGAGTTTTTAATACATACAAAATAATTAAACTCTTAATCATAATAAAAACTGTTTATGACTTCAGAAAAAAATTATTCTAAAGGAATAAAGAGTTTTTTAAAATTCTCTCAAAAATGAAATTTCCTATTTTTATTTATTGGATTTTACATGATAATAATAATAATTTATTCGTTTTTCTTTGAGACGTCAAAAAAATTCAATGACAATTTCTCCCGTAACCTCTTGATTTGTGTTTGTCGTGTCGAAGAAATCGTGCTGCTCCAGCCCTTTGCAGTTCAACGAAAATATACAGATATATATATATATATATATATATATATATATATATATATATATATATATATATATATATATAGAAATTATATTTTATTTGAAATTTGTGAATGTATGTGTGTGAAGCAAATTAGATCCACCCCCAGCTCCGATGTATATTCCCTCCCTTCGGCACCCTCTTTTTGCATTTCCCTTTCGGCCCCGACCAAAGCGCATATTGCAATATAAAATATTTTATTGGCAGGGTTTGAAGGCACCGAGGCGGAACCTCATTAGAGATCGTCTTGTAGTTTAAAGGAAAGGGGATAGATTGACTTAAAAAAAAAATACCGAATTGGAGGACAAGAGAAGGGGTAGGCATTACCATAATTCTTCTTTGGGGTGATTTCATTTCTTTAAATATATATACATAAAGAGAATGAGATAGGGAGAAAGTCAATCACAGTTAGTATCTAGTTTAGAAATCATTACATGAATAATATAGACTGGTATAAAAAGAATAAAGAAAATCCCTCACGACGAGACGGAGATTTCTATTAATCCCTGCAGAGTATATCAATGACCTCAGCAACGTTTTTAATAAACTCTTTTTATGCTACAATGCATGGTATAAAATATAATCTTTTGAATAGAAAGAGTTGTACTTAAAAATAAAAATTTCTATATTTAAATTATTAATTTGAAATCTTAATTTGAATGTAAAAGTGATTTAAAATAAATGAAATAGGTTTTTAACTTGAAATTAAGACTTTTCCATATCAAATTCAGGATGTTTCAAGGCAAATCCAAGATTTTAAAAATCAAAATCAGACTTTTTCAAATCCAATTCAGAATATATTAATAAACAGTTGAAAAAATAGAAAAAAGTTTTTTTCTGTAATTCCTGAAGATGGGTTGATAGCCCGAAATATATATATATTGAAAAATAATTTACCTCTTTTATTTTTTTAATTTTTAACTTGAAAAAAGTATCCTAGAAAACTTAACTCATAGTAAATTTATATCTCATAAAATATTTATTTACTTTTATCTTTAATAAAGATGTTTCACCTTGCACCAACACCACAATCTTTATTAATTAGAAAAAAAGTTATAGTTAAGAAAAAGTTTTAATTTAATTCTCAGGAAAAGTTTTCAGCTAAAAAGCTAAAATTTGATGCATTCTAAGATATTTGCATACCAATTTTCAGCTCATCAACTAAAACCTTTCAAGATTAACATTTTGTAATTTCAAGAAGCCTTTTCAGGTAAAAAGCTAAAATTTGGTAGATTGTAACAATTTTCACCTCATTAATTAAAACCTTTCAAGAAACGTTTTCAGCTAACAAGCTACAATTCACTATGTAAAATGTGCATGGTTTTATAGAAATTCTGAATATGGTTTGAAACATCCTGAATTTGATTTTTAATATTCTGAATTTGATATGGAAAAGTTCGCACTTAATTTTTAAAATCCTGAATTTGATATGGAAAAGCCCGAATTTGAAGTTAAAAACCTATATTCACCTCACAAAATCCCCTCCGCACTAGAGTTCGCTAATCAATTCGAAAAGCACGAAACCCTACAGAAATCGGGTACCAATATACAATGTCTATAGACGTTCACCCATCTAAGAGCTAACCTCGGATTGTTTTTTAACTTCAAGGAATTTTTGGGATCCGGTGCTATATGCATTCTGAGACGATTTACAATAAATAATTAATAATATTAAAATTTCTTTATCGTCATTAATGATTTATTAATACAAAATGTAAAAAATAAAAAACAGCAACGTTTTGATAATCAATCATTTGGACACTAAGATATTATTTCCTCCCAAATATAATTGAATTATCTCTCGTTTCCGAATTGAATAATGGCCTTCGAAGCATATAATACAATGCCACCCTCATGTTTTCAAAAAAATTTTCAATATAATGAATAAAAAAATTAGTTCACATCTGCGCACATCCCCTCACCAGCCTTGCCACGTGATCTGCCCCGGGCTAGGTGTTTTGTTTCTCTCAGTTGAAATTAATAATCGAGACGTGGCAGGCGTGACCATTTTTAAACCGACGTGACTTCCTTTAATATTACCCCTGGCTACGTTACCAGGATAACATACCAGGGGCCTCTTGTGGATACTATCATCTATACACGACGTTGGGAAATAAAGACGAGGTCATATTACATTAGGTCATGAACTTTATCTACCATCAACCAGTGGACAGACAGACAGACGCCTAACTCACTATTTATACACATATATATGGACTCCATAAAGGGAATTTAGACGGTATTCAACAGTTGTTTTTTGATATATATCCAAGATTAGAAAGTAGGAAACTCGAGAGAAATTTATAGGCGTAATGTCCTATCATTTTATATGAATATGCTATGTTGTATTTTGACCAAAGAGAGGAGCGACACATTTTCATATAAATTTATCGTCTTTGGATGAAAATCAAATCTAGATTTTATATTTCTCAAGTTGTCAGCACTATCTTGACTTAGATGTTATATATATATACATATGAATATGTATTCATTTATTTTTCTAAAATTGAATCCTCATAGTATCAAAAATAAAATATTTATGTAATGTATCTATGGTAGAAATAGATATCCTCATAAATACAATCAGCGAGAAATTTCTGTTAGCCGTGAAATTGTGTTCACTTTTTTATACTTTTAAATGCAGCTGAGAAGTCGGGTAATTTGGGGTAACGCCACTTAGCCAAAGATATAAAGCAGTTTGATAAGAAATGAACAGTCCCACACTGGTCGAAAGCTGGATTTAAAAGAAGTGAAGTATTTGAAACATGTTTGAAAGCTCCATATTTTATGAACTGACAAAATATTGAATGCTGGAGACGACTCAGGAATCATAAAAGAATATGTATTTCTGACGATCAAAAAAACAAATCAATATCTAGAACATATCTTGCATACAAATAATACCGATATAGTGGTATACCTACTTGTGTAATGTATCTATATAATATTATGTTGTCTGGTAAATTTTTACTTTATCCATAGTGAATCATGAGTAAATAAAGTATTATAATCGGCCTCACGCCAAGCGTCACTTCAAAATGTAAAGACTACGGAACCCATGGTCTCAAATACAATCATACATTGTAGTAAAATAAAGGGTGTGTAGTTTCACTGTGAAACTACGCACCCTTTACTTTATTAATTAATATCAGTTTTCACCTAAAACCTACACCACTTTCTCCAAGTAAAAAACAACAACAAATTGTAGTGTTCATTTAGGCTAATTTTTAGGAACTAACAATTTTGCCAAAAATTACATTGGGTTTCATGTGAAAAGGGCAATTTTTACTTTACCATGCAGTATTATGGTCAAGCTCGTGGTCAAGTATTGTAATCGTGCAAGAAAAAATTGTTTTTTTTTTGTTGAAATCGAACCAAAAATTAAAGGGGGGGGAGTTAAAAAATTTAAAATTATAAAAAATTTTAAACTAAAAAAACAAAGAAAATTTAAATTTACTGTAAAAGGAACCTATAATAAAAAAGAGAGTGATTATTTTTATCGGGGGCCAACATTGGGGGGGAAGTCAAAAAATATCAATACCTAAAGTCCTAGACCCTTTGATCGATTTGTACGAAATTTCTCATATGCACCCTATACGACCTTATGAAAATGACTCACTATGTGAAATTGATAGTGACAAAAAGAGGGGGATGTTTTCAAACAATGTCGAAGAAAGGTGATATTTCTAAGAGAATGGTTTCATAATTAAAAGGAGATATTATTAATTGCTAATGGGCTCAAAATTAAATATAGGGGTGGGTTCTTTCGTAAATAATTATAAATTATTTTAATAATTTAATATAAGAGAGAACCCAGGTGTGTGGTAAAGTCATGTGGATGGCCCCATCAGTATATTTAATTTAGTTCGTAGAGATATAAATGTTATATAATATATATACCTACTAGCTATAACTATTTTATTTCATTAAATTTGTAAAGTTATTATTTAATTTTAGTTTTTATTCTATACCAAAAAAAATGTTTTATATGTACTATATATGCTAAATTTCATTCATTTGTGTATAGTAGTTTAAGCGTTTTAAGCGGAACTAAAAAAGAGACCTCTAATTTATATATAGATATACTAATATATATACAGTAGAATAGGATATATGGATGGATGGATTGCTGAATTCATTTTTCGATGATTTTATCCACACCTTTCAAATAATTTTTATGTGCGCTTATTTTTTCCTCCTAAAGATTAAAAAAAAAATACAAAAAATCCTACTGGTCCTTAGGGAAGTTGGACTTAGACCAGCTTCATTGAATTTTTACTGGTGAAGTTAAATATAGGTATATATATATATATGTATAACATGAAATGGAATTATGTCAAAGCCAGCACTGGTAGGAAATATATTTAGAAGTCTCGCAAATCCTTCAACTATAATTAGAATATTGATCAAACTTTCTTAAGGGTATATTTTGAATTTGAATGCACTGGAAAGGGTCTGGAAAGGACGAAAACAAGGGGACGATTCTAGAGCGAGAAGAGTTGTCTTCAAAGGAGTTTTCCACGATGAATGAAATGAAATATACCTCCCAACACACCTGTATATGAGTGAAAATGCGGAATTCAGCCGACGAGGGTGGAATGAAGTAGTAGTACTAGAGTAGATTTTCAGTTTCGTGCCGGAAGTAGGCGACGGTATCTACGCGTGCAACACGCAAACTAAAGAGGAACGATCTGCTTTTTGCCATCGCCTATTTTTCTATATATATATAATTCCCGTTACTTCCGTTATATTCAATTAGCTTTTTGGCACTTACCCCTTATTTCTCCAGCATATAAAAGTATATATATATTTGCATAATGTTTAGAAAAAGTAATTGTCACGCAATAGATTTTTGATTTGAATCAAAATATTTTATTGAAAAACATAATTAATAAAAAGTGCAACAATAGTATGGGCATGTATTGTAATCGTGCAGAAAATTATTAGAGTTTTAACTTTGATAGCGATTTTTATAAAGGAAATTGAATTCCAACAGGGCTTTAATTAAGATCTTATATATAGTAAACAACATAAAAATAATATTTCTGAGAAATTAATGAATAAAATTTTACACTTTGAAATACCATGGCAAAACTTTATATCGTTATTCACAGATAACCATGTTTTATCCCATACAATCTATGTAATTGATGATTCAATTCTATAACAACTCTTTTTATTGTACAATGCTCCTTGTATTCTCACAGAGTCAGTTTCAATCCACTAATTATAAATCTGGTAAGAGTAGGTATACATTATCCCGACTATGCACATTTAGCGTAACATATATGGCTGATTCTAAAAAAAAATCGAAATTGATGTCCTTGCTGATTCCTGTGAAATGGGATCCTAACAAAATTTTTTTATGAAACTACATCCCTAGACGTAACAAATTATAAAACATTTATCTATTTTATCATAAATAAAAAATATATGTTCAAGTAAATACCCTAAAAATCATTCCCTCACTGTGTCCCAACCGACAAATTCACATAGATTCCAAGACCTAATTCGAAAAGATTCTTATAAATGTCTGCTATTTTATTATTTATTCATATATAATAGTACTGGCTGTACATTTTTTTGGAACTATTCAGAACCCATAACATTATGGACCCCCTCACCCCCATTTAAACTAAAAAAAGTTAGGGACCACTATAACGTTTTAGACAATTAGTCCATGTACCTACTATCAAATTAAGAAAAGAAATTCCATTATAATTAAAAAAAATTTCCATCAAATTATCAAAGTCATTTTTCGATTTTTGTGTATGTGTATTTATTTGCATTAAGCAGAGGACAACATCATGTTTCGACAGAAAAAAAATTCTCTACACTCACTTTTTTATCCAGTATTTTTTTTTTAAATTAAACGCCCAATGTCGCTCAGATGCTAGCAATTTTAATTTGTTTTAAAATTTGTCTCGTCACAACAGCAACAGGAAGTCAAACGTTTACAGAAATCAATACAACATCATATATTTTAAGCATAAAAGCTTTGCGTTATGATTATCCCTAATAGTCAACGTGGAAAGCACTTAAGCTTTCTAAGGATATATTATATCCTCTCGTGCTCTTTTCCCTCTTCCTTTCAGCCCTTATGGCATCCATCGGCGTCCTCCTTTCTCGTCATCGTCTCCAGTCTTAATGAGCCGCTGTTTTTTTCTTTTTCTTTTTCTTTTTTTTATCATTTATTATTTATTATTATTATATTCAAGATAAATTCTGGTTAACCAAAGTGAAAAAGTTTGTCAAAGGCCCTAAAGAAAATATAAAAAGGATAACTTCTTTGTGTATTATGATATCATATCCTTATTAAAGAAAATAATATTTCTCTTTATATTCCTAAAACGAAAAAAGGAAGATAATTCATAAAAAGATAGCTTCCATGATGAATAAGCTATCTAGCAGAATTGGAAGTAAATTCTTGTTTCAAAGTAGGTAATAGTTAATGTGAATAGGCAAGTAAGACACAATTATGTTATTATCTAGTTCAATAAAAATAGAATTTATATAGTATTAGAAAAATCTATTAACATCTGTTATTAAAGATCATGGAAATATACATAATATACATATTGATGCAAGAAAGAGCTCCATATAGGTTAGGGTTGATTTTAGCTTAGTGAAAAGAAAAGATAAAAATCTCAGGCATTTAATCAGAGAATAAAAAATATTTGATAGGCGAACGCTTTAAAATATGTAACTTATTAATAGGGACCGTAGACCTATAGTCTTTTTGTCTTCAATTTTAATTTTTAAGTGCAAAAAAAAATTATTTTGCCATCTTTTACCTCATATATTTGCATATTTCAACGTATTCTGCATAATATTACTTGCATATTCCAGCATTTTTAACTGCATATTTTATTGCATATTTTGACAGTTTTTACTGCATAAAAATCCGGTCTCTCCAATGGCTCTGTAGATATAAAGTATGAACTCCTATTTATAGCATATCAATAAGTTTTTTTATATAAAATATAAGTAGATACTACTTACCAGTTTATTTGGCAAAATTGTGTTATAAATAGATTAAAATTGAATATAACAGAAGATGCAGAAGAAGTAAATGTAGACAAATTACCTGTAAAAAGAAAAAAATATTAATATAAGGTCGTTCGAACTTATTAAATTAAGATGTTGCATTCCAGACATAACTTTATCATACTTATATTTAATATTTAATAAAATAATTTATAATCATTTTCGATAGAACAACTCTCTAATTTTGGTCCCATTAATCAAATCTCCTTTTAAATATGGGACTCCTCTAGGGGTTTCTAGTATTTTTGTCTAAAAAATTCATCATTTTAATTATTTTTGACCCTTTCGGTCACTATCACTTTCACATGAAGAGTCATTTCCCTATGGTTGTACAAGTTGCATGTGTCGAGTTTCGTTCAAATCGATAAAAGTGTCTAGTACTTATATTGATAGTTCTAAGAAATAATGACTCTTTTTACTTAAAGGAATCTTAGGAGTTGGACAAGACTTTAAATTAAATTAAATACAAGTTTTGATTAAATATGCCATACGTTTCGTTGCTGTTTTGCAACTTCTTCAGTGGCTCATTTATTAAATTAAATTTAATTTAAAGTCTTGTCCAACTCCCTACGATTCGTTTAATTATTAATCATGGACACGAATAATGAAATACTCTTTTTTACTTTATCCAATGCGAAGCATGGGGAAAGTATTGTAATCGGTCTCGCGGCAAGCGCGACTTCCAAGGGTCCTCAGGTAAAGACTACGGAATCCATGGACTCAATTAATGTCACAAATTGTAGTATTCAATTAGGTTGAATTTTATCACGTGACGGTTTTGCCAAAAATTACATGGGGTCTCGTATTTTTTTTTCTTATCCGTTACCTTTGCTGAAGACATAGAGGAATCGAGTTAAAATCAAAAATAGCGATTGATTCTCATCTAATACTTGAGGAATAAACATTCTATATTGGATTTTTGACGTTTCGGTTTTTATTGTTAACCATTGCTGAAGACATAGAGGAATCGACTTCAAACGAAAAATAGCGATTGATTCTCATCTAATATTTGAAGAATAACCATTCTATATTGGATTTTTGACGTTTCGGTTTTTATTGGTAACCATTGCTAAAGACATAGAGAAATCAACTTTAAACCAAAAATATCGATTGATTCTCATCTAATACTTGAGGAATAACCATTGTATATTGGATTTTTGACGTTTCGGTTTTTATTGGTAACCATTGCTGAAGACATAGAGGAATCGAGTTAAAATCAAAAATAGCGATTGATTCTCATCTAGTACTTGAGGAATAACCATTCTATATTCGATTTTTGACGTTTCGGTTATTATTGGTAACCATTGATGAAGAGATGGAGGAATCGACTTAAAATCAAAAATAGCGATTGATTCTCATCTAATAATTGAGGAATAAAAATTCTACATTAGGTTTTTGACGTTTCAATTATTATTGGTAACCATTGCTGAAGACATGGAGGAATCGGCTTAAAATCAACGATCTATTCTTATCTACTATACTAGAGGAATAACCTTATTGCATTCCATTTTTGATGTTTTGGCTATTAATGGAAACCTCTACTGAAAACGTGGAAGAATCGACTTAAAATCAAAAAGACTAAATTCTTTTTTGGTAAACAACTCAAGCGACTATTAAATGAGAATCGATCATTATTTTTGAATTAAAGTTAATATGAACTGCAAATTGCAAGTGATATCTGATATAAATAAACATATTAATATTTTAAATGAATTTGGATAAAGTTTAGCAACGATCCGTTGCAGTTTATTTATTATAAGAAATAAATTCTGTTGTTTTTTTGTTTTGTTTTTTAAGAACCTCCTCCCCTGATTTTGGGTTATAATTTCAACCAAAATCTAATCAGCTCTTAATCTCAACGCAAAAAACTACATATGAAATTTTGTTTTGATATTCACACAAGTTTTTATTATGGATGTATACTAGATTCAATATTTACTATAAACCTCGCACTAAAACTAATCTAACTCACAGATATTTTGACAAAATAAACAATACCTCGTATAATATAATTTTTTAGATGCTAACTCTATAAGTAAACAAAAACCCCATGGTTTCGCTTAAAAAAAATTCAATAGAGAAAAACCAGAAAAACATAAGATATTCCAATCCGGTCTCTCCCTTTCCCTTTGCTTTCCTACTATACCATCTAAAATATTCTTTAGCAATCATCTGTGTCTGAACGTATGTCTTATCATCTGAGTTCTTCTCTTCTTCCGACTTTTCTCTAAACTTTTTTTCTCTAAAACTTCCTAGATATATAGATGGTAATTCTATCTACCCATTTAACTTTAACATTCTTCTGTAACCATACATTTCGTAGGGCTCTAGTCTCTTTCATTTTCCTCTCTATTCGTCAAGGTTTCAATGCGATACAGAGTGATGTACCATACATATTTATGTTCTTCTATTCTATTTTCTAAACTAAATTAGAAGGGGAAAATTTATTTTTGTTTTGAACTGATTGAACATAAATAACTGCCTATTGCCTCCACACAGCTCTATCGCATCCCAACTCTTTCATGATAAGTTCCACATCACATATCTTTCATTATTTGAGTAAAACACTTCACTTTATGTCTTCCCCTTCTCCTTTTCTTTCCTACTTCGCTCTCTAGAATATACTTTAGCAATCCTCTGTTTCATATGTATTGCTCCATCATTTGGACTCTTTTCTTTTTCAGATTCTTTACAGTTTTAACCTGTAAACTCCTGATGATAGACTAATAACCCGAAATATATTGAGTTTGTATAAACCTCTTTGAGTTTTATTTCATTCACTGTGAAACTACACACCCTTTACTTTATTAATTAATATCATGTTTCACCTAAAACCTTCACCACTTTCTCTAAGTAAAAAAAAATCTTCTACAGTGTTCTTTTTTTCGAATTGTTTTAAGAACTTCCTCTTTTGTAATTATATCCACCCATTTCGGTAATCTCTAACATTATTCCTACACCCCATATCTTTAATTATTTGGGTAAAATACATATTCCCCTTATTTTATTTCCTACTTCGCTCCCTAGAATATACTTTAGCAATCATCTATATATTATGGATTGCTCCATCATTTGGACTCTTCTCTTTTTCAGATTCTTCTACAGTGTTCTTTTTTTCGAATTATTTTAAGAACTTCCTCTTTGTAATTATATCCACCCATTTCGGTAATCTCTAACATTATTCCTACACCCCATATCTTTAATTATTTGGGTAAAATACATATTCCCCTTATTTTATTTCCTACTTCGCTCCCTAGAATATACTTTAGCAATCATCTATATATTATGGATTGCTCCATCATTTGGACTCTTCTCTTTTTCAGATTCTTCTACAGTGTTCTTTTTTCGAATTATTTTAAGAACTTCTTGATTTTTGATATTAAAGTTAAAAATATTTTACTAGTCGAAACAAATATAAGAAAAAACCTTTAGCCCATAAAGTTTTGCTATGCTACACAGTAAAAACCTTTATACCCACAAAAAAGGAACAATTCCAAAATGATTAAAAATAAAATAATTTAGACGAATGAAGAAAAAGAATTTCGAAGAATGAGTAAAAATAGAATTTTTCTTATTATCCCTAACATCAAAACAGTTTTTATATGACTACCTCATTTTAAATCTAATAAAAATACTCATCATAGAAATTTAATGAAGTCTGATTGTGATTTTAATTTATATTAAACTGAAGATAAAGGAAAACAAAAAGAAACTATATAGTCTCAAATAAATTATCCTCTAGAGGTCTCTCACCTACCACCGGTTGAAACTTTAAATATTTATAAGCAAAACTAAATTATCTTTTCATTAATAAACAAATTAAAAATTGATATATTTTATCATTGATCAATAGACTAAGTATTTACTTAAAACTTATTTTCTGATAGAAAGTAAATCTATTAATTAATGCTTGTGGAAATAAAAGAGAATAATTGATAAGTGGATATACTGATACGTATAGGTAGGTATAGCTAACCTTTGTGAATCATTATTCTCTTTTTAAATATAGATATTGCATTTGGTGTTTGAATTGATCCGTTGTTCATATTTCAATATTAATTGACAAAAGGATCACATTTTTATTATTAAAATCTATTAAACGAATCCATCAAACCCATTCATTATTCTTCTTAATAGAATACATATAATATTAATTTCCAAAGGCTCTGGCTGTTGACTATTCAAAGGGCCACCTGTTTTCAATATACAACTATCATCGTCACTGCCCCATGGCAGCCAAGTTGACGCCTGGTGTGGATTTTTTTATTTCAATTTGATAATGTGTAAATTAACACGTGTTATTTAATCTTTAAATCGATAACTTTGCAATGTTTTTATTTATGTATAATTGTATAACACTAATTAATAAAATAACATAAGGATTTTGAACGGTGCTAAAATTTTAGGTTATATTTTTTAACGTGAATGTACTTTTTACACTACTATATTCTCTTTATGAATGGATCGTTTCCTAGCCATTGATATTATATCCCCTCCACTAAAAATAATGGCCCAAATAAGTTTTTTTTTTTTTTTTTATCAAAACTACGAGGTAAATAATTTCAATTTATTTTTAAGTTACTCCGAATTTATTATTCTAACAAATATTAGTTTTTCATCAAAATCGTGAAAGTCCTTCAATGAAAAAAATAAAATAATGTTAATTTTCCCACCCTTTTCCCAATCTACCATATGTAAAAAATTTCATTTTTAATTGCAATTATTTCATGTTTGGTATGGTAAATCGTCTTCAAATTTTAACAGTGTGTTTATGATGCTTTTAATGACTTATATTCCAAGTTTCAAAGACTTCATGAATTTTTACATTTGTGAAAGAACTACTTACCTTAATTGAAAAAAATGTAATCGAATATATTTTATAGAATAAATTTGATTTGGGCTATGTACAATGTTTAGTTTAATTGAAATCAAATGTGAATTATATTTTTAATTGTTACTGATTAATTCCCATTTCTGATTGTAATCTCTTATGTGTTTTATACATAATTATATAGGGAGTAATGAGCATTTCCAAATAAAACCTGATGTTTTCATTTAATCTATAGTTTTTGTCTATAGGGTAGGTAACCAGAAATGAAGGAGAAGAGACCGCGCACTAAGAAAGGATTCAAAGCTATAAGATAGAAATTAAATAAATCTTATGATTATATTATCAGAAATTTTTCCTAATTTATTTATTTGCTCATTGTGTTTAAGAATTTCTGAAACATGGAGAAAAGTCATTTCCAATGATAATTTATTTTTCTTTCTTTCTGAGTATTCGGATTTCGATTCCCACTATAACTCAAGAACGGGAAGTCTGAGAAAGTTATTCTGGTGCCAAAATGTTTGTATTTTCAATGTTGATAACTAAATAGGTTTTTGGCTCTCTACCTTGAGAATTTCCGGTTCAAAAATTGAGAAAATAACATTGTTTCTCAAGATAATTAAAAATAAAAATAAATCTCTATTTTTTTTATATTTAAGTTTGTTAATAGGATGGCTGTAACTGGGAAGGGCATCGAGTCTTAAAAAAGTTTTAAAATTTTCCTTTATTTGTAAAATTGCGATTGTATTATATATTTTAAGCTGGTGGCCACATCAATCGATATCAAGTGTATTTACAAGTTCTTATAAATATGAGTATTTAATAGACATAATTACATTTTAATATTGATTCAAAAAAAAGTGAACACCATTTTAAATAAATTGAAACGTTCTGATGTGGCCAACCACTTGACTTTACCATACACTTTGGTCGAGTTTCGTACAGGGTCTAGATTTTAATTTTTTGACCCCCCCCTGCCCATTTTTAGGGTTTGTTTTTGCATTTTTAGTGTTCTAGGGGCCCGCTGATTATGTATACAAAATTTGGTTGAGTTTGCTCAAATGGCCTAGATTTTTATTATTTGACACCCCCCCCCTCCCCTAATTTTGACGCCAGAAAAACCACCAAAACTATGTGTGAAATTTGGTTTTAATATTCACACTAGTTTTTGAGCTAGCTCGCCCACAAAATTTGGTAACGCACATACTAACAGACATTTTGTCAAAACAGTTATTATCTCGAAAAATATAATTTTTTCGATGTTCATTTATTGGAGCTTTTTGTAGACCGAAATGCCATGGTTTCGTCCAATTTTTTTAGGAAAATAGTTTGGGTCGTTTTTGAGTTATTTCAAAGAAAAGAAGCAAAAAAAACACTTTTTTTCATGCATGATTACAATACTTGGCCATAGCCTGTTTGGTAAAGTAAAAAGACATTAAGAATGAGGAAATAATGATGCTATGGAGAAATTCAACCATTGACTGGAACAGAAAAATAGTTTAAAATTATCAGGAACCGCTGGCCAGACGTACAAAAACAAAAAACCATACCCTAGTTGCACAATGTTTCAAACTATATGGTAATTAATATTATATAAAAATTATAATTGCTTCAAATTTTTTATTCGGAAAAAATATTCTAAAGTGCTACAAGCCGTTAGTGATGTCTGTCTCAAGTTCAAGAATTATTCGCTAGGGCTCTAAACGAATCTAAATAAAGTCAAAGGAAACAAGGAAACAGGATTTTCTATAACCAAAATTGGAGGATAATTTATTTAAAACGTGTCACGACTTGTCTTTGCTACTTGTCAGATGTCATTAGAAAACAGATAAGAATTATTAAATCCGTGGCTTTTTAGAAAATAAATCTTCTCAAATCTTTATTTAATCATAATTATTCGATTAAAGAAATCTATTTCATCTTTAGACGATTTCAAACATTAAAGGGTTCCCAAACTTAAACCCGCGGACACTATAACGCGGCGACCGTTTTACGTGTGCCCGCTAAGACCATGATATTAAAAAAATAAGTTTTCAATAAAATAATATGTGCATTCGTTTTAAATATTTATTAATTAATTAGAATTAGAAAAATATTTTTCTTTTGTATCAAATCATGTAAATCTTTTTTATTTATTTTTTTTGTAATTTAAATGGTCTAAAATTATACATTAAGTGAGCTAGATGGCCCTACACAGTTACAATATTTTAATAAATAAATATCTATATATATAAACATAATAATCTGAGCAAAGGGGTTTTTACCCTAGGTTTATTTAAAATTTTAGTTAAAATAGGCAGCTTTTTGTTTCCCCATTATTTAAAACAATGAATCAAAGAAAGAGGGTCCAATTTTTCTTAAACTTTAATAAATGATGTCAGAAATTTCTGTATAGATTATATACTATATATTCATCTATCTTTTTTGTTTTAAGGCAAATTATTTTTTGCTGGTCAATTTTTTATTACCTTAACTGTAAGCCATACCTTGAAAAAATAAATTGTCCCCGCTGCCCTACCGATATTCTAGAATGTGTTCTTAGATACAAAAAGGTTGGGAACTCCTGGATTAAACGATAAAAATTTATATTATTTCACAATTGAATAAAATTTAATCGGGACGATGTAATGATTATACATGATTCCTGTACAGATTTTATTTTTATCAAGCTTGAATTTTTTCTGTTCTTTTGAAATAAAAAATAAATAAATAATAAAAAAACGAAAAACTTAGAAAGTTCATTCTAGTGTCAACCTTTATATTTCCAAAGCGGAGAACTCAATTTTGGGCTCTCTACCTTCAGAACTTTTGAGTTTAATTATCGAGAGGAGTATATTAATGCTCTCGCTAAGTATGCTACAGGAATATTGAAATATAACGTAGTGTCTGAGAGAACCACTTATAATAATATCTCCTTCGAAATCATCTAATCAATTTTTATTTTCACATTAATTCACGAGAAACCCAAAATGGCAAAAGTTAAGGGGTTGTTCAATCTCAACCAAAAGCTAGTCGATATCTAACTAGAATTCGAATTTCGAACATTGACTTTACAGGGGGTTTAAATATACCGCAGTGGCGTACCTAGAACTTTTGCCGCCCCGAGCGGTCTCCAATTTGCCGCCCTTTAAAAGTCAATCAAATGGTGGTTTTTATTAACTAATAAATAAATTATTGTAATTAAGAGAAACTATAGGTGGGGAACTTTTTTACCATTGGATGCCATATTTAATTAAATTAGGGAATAATAAAGGTGGCCGCATAAGTTGATATACCTATAAATGCAACTTTTATAAAAAAATTTTAAAGGATTAAGTTTCCACCATTTGATAAAACCATTTTCGGTGTTAAAACTTGATTGACAAAGATCATCAAACAGTTTGTAGCAAAAACAATAAATACTTTTCTTTGATGGTGAATACTCCATCCACGATCTTAACAGCTTTTCGCCATTAAGCAAAATTTGAAAAAAACCAGTCGCGATTAAGATTTCTTGTTTCACCTTTGGCTTTGATTGTAGGTATTACCAGAACGTTTTACTCCTTCACTGAAATCGGCTGTCTAATATGAATTGCAAACGGACCTTGACGTACCAGGTATATACTCCGAACAAAATTTTTAGAGAAATATTTTTCTACCCTACTTTGACTTGAAGACGAGAAAAAATATTCGAAATCATATAGTAATTCATAATTTGTGGGAATCGAATAGTAAACGTATGAAGTGAACAAGTTGTTTTTAACCGACTTCAAAAAAGGAGGAGGTTCTCTATTCGATTGAATTTTTTTTTTTTTTTTTTTTTTTTTTTTGTGCCTATGCTACCTCATATCTCCGCCAATTCTCAACCGATTTTAAAAAAATTTTTTGCATTGGGTCCAGTCTAGCTTCCGATTGGTCCCATTTTTTTCGTATTTTTTTCATAGGTATTAGACCTTTTTTATTAGGTTTGTTTAGACCTAACCTCTTTGCTTATGAACCGATTTCGATGGTTCTTTTTTTATCCGATAGGGGGTGTCTTAGGGATGGTGTCATATTAATTTGGTCAAGTTCTGATGATATGATCACTATTAATAACATCACTAAAAAGAGAAAAATAAAAATAATTTTTAAGAAAAAAATAAAAACCGACTTCAAAAAATTAAATGCAACAAATAAAATACACTAAAAGGTATAAAATAATTATTATCTTATTTAGTTACAACTAAACGACGAAATATTAACATGAAATTACTTTTTGAAGTTGGTGCCAAACATATACCTTTTATGAATCGCACTCGACGGATCTTACTTAGTACGTTTGGAGGGTATGCTCGCTTATAGGTATAGTTAGTTTGGCACCGACTTCAAAAAGTAATTTCATGTTAATATTTCATCGTTTAGTTGTAACTAAATAAGATAATAGTTATTTTATACCTTTTAGTGTATTTTATTTGTTGCATTTAATTTTTTGAAGTCGGTTTTTATTTTTTTCTTAAAAATTATTTTTTTTACAACTATAACTAAATATAAAAAATGCCGCCCCAAAATATATGCCGCCCCGTGGAGACCCCCCCCCCCCCCCTTGGTACGCAACCGAATGTATTCACACACAGGATCAATAGATTTTTTGTTTTGAGCATAGTGAAAGTAATTTTTATAGCCTTGGAGAAAGAAGTATTCAAAAGGAGACGACCTTGGAAGAGAAATCAAGTAGTTCTAAAATTATATATATATATATATATATATATATACACGAGGTTTGTTCAAAAGAAAAGGTGAAGTTTGAATTTTTTTGAAAAGTATTTATTTATTCATCAATATTCATTTTGTTCCCTTCAAAGTAATCACCCTCAGATATAATGCACTTATGCCAGCGCTTCTTCCAATCCTCGAAGCACTTCTGAAATGCGCCATCACCTCGTGTTTTGGGAATAGGAAAAAGTCACAGGGATCCAAATCTGGTGAATAAGGTGGTTGAGGCATGATTAGGGTGTTGTTTTTGGCCAGAAAATCACGAACAAGCATTGATCTGTGAGCTGGTGCATTATCGTGATGCAGAATCCATGATTTTTTTTCCACAATTCCGATCGTTTGAGCCGTATTGCTTCACGCAAACGTTGCATAACTTCCTTGTAATATTCCTTATCAACCGTACGACCTGTTGGCAAGAACTCATGATGCACCACGCCATTGAAATCGAAGAAAACAGTGAGAAAAAGCTTCACATTTGATCGAACTTGGCGTGCTTTTTTCGGTCTTGGCTCATCTGACCGCTTCCATCGGGATGATTGGACCTTGGTATCGACGTCATAACCATATATCCACGTTTCCTCACCAGTTATGACCCTTTTGAGCAAACCTGGATCGTCGTTGACGTCATTCAACAACTCCTGAGCGATACTAATTCGACGTTGCTTTTGCTCAAAATTTAGCAATTTTGGAACAAACTTTGCTCCCACACGTTTCATGCCCAAAACATTCGAGAAAATTGCATGGCATGAGCCGATTGATATGCCAACATCCTCTGCAACTTCCCTAATAGTGATTCGACGATTTTCCAAAACAATTTTTTTCACTGTATCAATGTTTTCTTCACATGCTGACGTAGTTGCAACTCCAGGACGCACATCGTCATCAACATCTTCTCGGCCTTCTGTAAAGCGCTTGTACCACTTATAAACACTTTTTTGATACAAAGTGGACTCGCCGAATGCCACAGTCAACATTTCAAGTACCTTGGAGCACTTTATTTCATTTTTAACGCAACATTTATCACATATTCTTTGATCCATTTTTTCAAAAGTCAAAATCGAAGAACACATAGAAACGTGACTAACCTTTCCAGTTGTCAACAACGAACTACTAATCCAAATGGGCTGATAATGCCAACATATGACTAACACATGTATACCAACATAACAAAAAAATGTCGATAATCGAATGTACACAGCCCAAGAAAATTCGAAATTCACCTTTTTCTTTTGAACAAACCTCGTACATATATATATATATATATATATATATATATGAAAATGATTTAAGTAGAACTAAAAATTAATACAAATATTATCAAACCTCATTTATTGGGTCATAATAATTTTTTCTAAAATTTTCAGGTTTGTTATAAGGAGGGCATTATTATCACCTTCGGCAATGTGAAATATTCATGGCTCTTGCCTCGAAAACTTTGAAAATATTACATGTCACTTAAATCCCCCTCACCCCACCCCGAAAATAAATCCTGGTTGCACCTTTGTTTCAATATATGCATATAAAATAAAAAATAAATAAACAATAAATATGTAAAAAACAAACTCAAACTCTAAAGTTCTACTAAATATAAAAACATTAATTATTTTATTATTATTATTATTAGTGAATCCTGGGTGACCCTGAGAAAATTAATCTTTTCAATGAAATATATCTCCCGAAACTCAAGACAACTTTGGTTTGACCAGCTGACCGTAAGCTAATGAGTGACTTCTAATTTAAAACAAAATACCGAAATTTCGAAAAAATAATTCCCTTATTTCATTGAAAATATTTTAAAAACAATTAAAGATAAAAATATATTAGAAAAATAAGAAATTCTCTGAAATGCAATTGGGGTAGAATGTCTCACTCTGGTGTAGAAAGAAAAGGGGGCGAAATATAAGCTTGCGCACTTTTATAATAATCCCGGATACATGTCGATACAAGTCCATATCCATTGGGGACTTTAAAACAAGCTCAAACACGAAATAAATGAATTTTCTATTAATCAAGTAAAGTACGAGTGTTGTCAATGCGTCTACTTCTCCTTAACTTAAGCTAACTATTTTAATACTTTATATTGAAAGTTTTTGTGTCGAGAGTAGCAGAATTTTTTATATATTGAAGGAGACAATAAAAGAGTGTGTCTTCTGGAATTCCAGCAGAATACACACTCTTTTATTGTCTCCTTCAATATTTTAATACTAATAATAAAATTGAAATCAAAGTCTATTATATACCTAGAGTTGAAATATGTTAAAAAAATTGCAAGTTAAAAACACATGAAAAAGAATTATACCCTCAATCTATCGTTAAAGTTAAGGGAGAATGGTGTAGGTTCTTGGTGAAACATATTAAATAAAGTAAAGAACATTTTTGAATAAATGTTTTAGAAATTTTTTAAAATATAAAATACTAGGTAGGTTTCACATAAAAAAAAGGTCAGATGCTTGTTTAGCACGACTCTATATATATTTCGGGGTATAAGCCCATCTCCAGGAGTTCACAAAGGACAACTAATTAAAATATAAAATACTAGGTAGGTTTCACATAAAGAAAAGGTCAGATGCTTGTTTAGCACGACTCTATATATATTTCGGGGTATAAGCCCATCTAAGGAGTTCACAAAGGACAACTAATTAAAATATAAAATACTAGGTAGGTAGTTTCACATAAAGAAAAGGTCAGATGCTTGTTTAGCACGACTCTATATATATTTCAGGGTATAAGACCATCTTCAGGAGTTCACATAGGACAACTTCTGAAGATGGGCTTATACCCCGAAATATATATAGAGTCGTGCTAAACAAGCATCTGACCTTTATTTATGAAAAACCTACCTAGTGTTTTATATTTTAAATTTTAAAAAGTTTCTAAAAAAAAAATTTCAAAATTTTCTTTACTTTTTTATCGCTAAAGGTTAAAACACCTGAAATAATTTTTGAGTAAAAAAGTAATATATAAGCTTTCAAAACGAATCAATGCAAATAATTAAATTAGTCACACAGATATATATATATATATAATATTCTCAATTTTTTGAATTCAAGGTACCTGAAATATTGAAAGGAACATCGAATTCGAATTTTTTCACGAAAATGAAAAATTAATTTTTTTTTTATTTGAAAGTTTTAATAGTTTAAGTGAAATACTCTATGTCTAGGATTATATTAGAAATAATAATGCTCCCCAGGGAGGCGCGGCACATAGTTTGGGAACCTCAGGTATAGAATATTCATATTTAATTTAAATACAAGATTTCGTTGAGCTTCGCTCCGACTAGTATCTAAAGTACAATATTCCTGGACATTTAGTGTCTCAATTGTTTTGGAGCCCAGTGAAAATGCACTTTTTAAATATTTAACAAATATAATTGATTCATTCTATTATCATGTAAAAGATCGGCTATTATTTAATCATTTTGACAAGAAAAAGTGAATCATTATTACACTAGTGAAATTAAAACTTTGTTGCACGCTACTCTTGTCAACTAAACAAATTAATCAACAACTGTCATTAAGTTTTATATATAATTTGTTTATTTTAAATTAACCTGTCATCAGGGATTCACAGGTTAAATTTGCATCATAGTAGAAAAAATATTGTAAGCGAACCACTGAAAGAGTGTTTTTGCACTATTAGTCGCTTTATCTAACCCAGCCTAACGGCCTCAATGGGCAATTTTCACGGCGTAGTTAACAAACACTTGCTTCTTTGGTTCTTTTCGAACTTGTTGCATAAATATCATATTATAAGCTTAATTATGTCAATTAGATCAGATGCATTATTTGAAATGAATTTAAATAAATGATGCTTCGTTATTTCTTTACTCAATTTACTTTGATATTGATCTATCATTACTCGATACGATCAACAAGCCACTTTCCCAAGTGTATTCATAATGAATTTAAAATTTTTAAAAATTTTCATCATGTTTAGAAGTGTCTAAAACGCGAAAAAAAAAAACATTTTCACGCAATCATTTTTCTGACTGTCTGCCTATCTGGATTTTAATACATGTAATCATAACTCAAGAACAAAATGTAGAGGTAGAAAAATCATTCTGGAGACAAAATTGTTGTATTTTCAAAACAAAGAATCGGTTTATAAGTCGTAGACCACCTTTGGTTAATCTTCGTTGAATTTCGAATTTTGTGCAATGTTAAAAATAATTAAATATTTTGTAATTAATATTATATTTTTTAAAAAGAATACGATCACTTCGGTGGTCCAGGGGCGGAGCCCCTGGGAAGTGAAGAGTCCGCCGAAAGCGGGCGTCGCATCTTGTATACTATAAAATAAACATATAATAAAAAAGAGAGTTATTATTCTTAATGAATGAATGCATTGTAGATTTTAGCTTTATTAGTTTTAAGGGACAGAAAAACTATAATATATAGATATAAATTCCTAATTATTGAAGGAGAGACAATAAAAGTTCTGTTGGAATTATATATTTTTAATTTATTTATGGTATAACGAGAATATAGTTTCGAGAGCTTTGCCCTTTTCATCAGTCTATTATAAATTGATTCACACGAATTAATGTATGTAATGATGAAGAGGGCAAAGCTCTCAAAACTATAATCTCATTATAAATAAATTAAAAATTTATAATTCCAGCAGAAGACACTCTTTTATTGTCTCCTTCAATATATAAAAATTATGCCAGTCTCGGCAAAAATAAACTTTCAATTTAATTCTTAATTATTATGGAATATTATCGAATATTGTGTGTATGGTAATGGAGGTGGGGGATTCATGAATAGATTTATGAGTAATTTTACTATAAACCTTTAATTAATGTATACAATTTTTAATTAAATATATTCGCCTTAAGGTTATGCAACCAATAAGTCTCAGAGACGTATCATTTATATTACCTATAGGCAATCCTATACAGTGGAACATCGGATCGATTAAAGAACTTTTAATTTTCAAAAAAATTATTTCGGGTAGCAAACGCAATCACAGGCCTGTTTTTTAGTTTAATTATAGTGTTAATTATAGTGGTAAATATTGCTTTTCTAAGTGTAATAAACTTTATCTGTTATTATGTAGCTGGCTTGACGAGTTTTTTTATATCCAATCGGGTAAGTCAGCCAGGGAGAAATAATATATATTTATTTGCATCAAGCAGAGGATAACCCTATTGATTTCTCTTTATCTCGAAATTAGTATGTGCCACATACCTTGATTTATATATATTATTTAGAATACATACCTACCCATCAAGTAACAGGTTTTACACTTCAAATTGAACATTTTACAAATCAAATTGAACATTTTACAATTCCAATTGAACATTTTACAAATCAAATTGAACATTTTACAATTCAAATTGAACATTTTACAAATCAAATTAAACATTTTAATGTATTTTGAAAAAAAAATTAGATCAGTCCATTCCAATTGTCACTTCTACAGTTATAAATATTTTATGAATATGTACATAAAACTACTATCAGCTGCCGCAAAAGAATGTTTATAAATTAAATTTTTACCAACATACATTACTTATGTATTAATTTATATTTTTTGTTTAACTGTACATATGTACATGTTTAGGGAATTTTTTAAAAATTAACCTTAATTATGTAATACATACTACAAGGTCAGGTGGGGTAACTGGGCCAGCTTCTTTTGTTTTCCCAAGGATAGTACTCCATATTTTTGGCTATAACTAAGCTTCCTCACAATTTATAGATCTCGTGATTATATTAATTGAAAGATGAAATTTTCTTCAAATAATACTTTCAACTTTTGATTATTCAAAATTTTGGAATTATCATGAGTTGAATGTAAAGTTTTGCGGTTGGCCCAGTTAAACGCGTTGTGGGATAATTGGACCAGCCCAGCCTATTTGCTGTTTTTTTAATTTTTAACATCTTTTGAGCAGTTGTACATGTTCCCCTATCCCTCAAGGCCCTGGCCGTAGGTAGAATTAGTCTCATTTGTATATGGATTAAAAATAATCAAAGATGTAAGCGATTCGGGGTAAATGGGCCCTGACTAGGCTGGCCCAGTTGCACCAAGACCACTATTTTTTTTATTCTATTGAATTTTTTAAGGTAGATAAGTTTAAACGCCAAGTATAATTTTTAAAAACGATTTTTATTACAGAAAATTCAAAAAAAGTATCATCAATCAAACAACTAAACAAAATAATTTCATTTTACCCATTGAAATAAAGTTAAATAAGTTCCTTATGCTCAAGAAAGCCTTAATTAAGTACTTACTCAAGTCTCAATATTTTCAAAGAACTGGGTAAGGCAACTAGGTAAGAAGTAAGCACATAACTAGGTAAATAAGTAAATAAGTAATTAACTTAACTAAGTACTTAAGTATAAAATAAACTTAAAGAAATTTCTCTAATTCAGGAACACTGAAAATTTTCCACCAATATGAAAAAGTGAATTGCGCTAAAAAATGAGGTAAAATTAAAAAGCTCTAGGGTTACAGGACCCCTGGCCCAGTTGCCGGCCCCAGTTACCCCACCTGACCTTACATATTGTAATTCATCAAGATTTAGTATTTCAACTATTTTTAATTATTTTAGTTTGACAAATTTATGCTATAATTATAATAAATATATAATTTAACTAATTCTTTTTCATTAAAAATAATCCTTAATTAATTATATACAATTCTTCTTCTTCTTCTTTATTATAGGCTTATCGCCTGTTCTTCTACAGCCTCATGACTCAGTGGAAGAGGACGCCCATATTTCTTTCCACCTCTTCGGCGGTCTGCCCCTAGGTCTCTTGGATGCTGGTCTTACATCCCGGGTACAATTGTATATATTATATTATATTTATGTATTCAGTTATTATGTTCGTAAATAAATAGCTAATGAATAAATTATTTAACGGTTCAATTCGATTTGTAAAGTGTTCAATTTGATTTGTAAATTGTCCACTTTGAAGTGTAAAACCTGTATCGGTATTTTAAATCTAAAAATCATATATTAGAGTATTTATGAAAAAAAAATAATAAAGATATGTTGATTATAAATTAAGAAGATTGGCATAAAATTAAATAAAAAAAGATCCCCCATTATAAAAAGAAACACCCTCTTCCGACGATCATTTGTTTAACTAGCGAACGCATCCTGTCGCATTTCCTATTCATTTGTATCTTCCCAATGGCTCATATAAATTTGACTCTTGTGATCTGTGACTTCTCTTATTACTCAATTCCACCCACTGGACCCAGCTCTTCTACCCTTCACGCAACACATAGCAAAGCCCTTTGTTCAAACGGATATCCCATTCGTCTATTTAATCTTTTGTCAAAGTTAAAATCACCTCACCCCAAAACAGATGCAAATAAACAGCGAGAAAATTGAGAAATGAATTATACATCAAGTAAGCTCGCAGCTCATACGAAACAAGATATCAAAAATAAAGTCCTGGAAAGTGTCCTAGAACTTCGACACATGACGTCTGCAAAGATAAACAAGACAAAAAAAAAGATTTTTAAAAAATACACTTTTTAATCTCAGAACCGTACTAAATAGCAGAAAATAAATTCTATGACTTCTGAGGATATGGTCTTATGGTTATATAACTTTTAAGGGGATAGGTGTTAGTTCTAGGTGAAAATTTTTTATATAATAATAAAAAATTGGATAAAATTGCAAGGTGGCTTTCACAAAAAAATGAACTAAAACAAAAATGAGTTTAGAATTCGATATATTTCGGGTTGTCAGCCCATCATAACTTTCCCTCACCTTACCTGTTTCCAAAAAAATTATTATTTGTAAAACTTTTTCCAATTGGTATTCAGTTTTCCCTGACTCCTGATGATGGGCTGACAGCCCGAAATATATCGAATTCTAAACTCAATTTTGTTTTATTTCATTTATTTGTGAAACCCACTTCGCAATTTTACACAATTTTTTATTATTATCTTATGGTTATAGTTGAATTCGTTCAATTTTAATTTAATGGGAAGTACAAAGTTACAAAGAATTTTACTATCTCTTCACACTTTTACTTCTAGAAATGTTTTTAATTTTTCAACATCGTACGATTATTGTAATTCCCATTAAATTAAAACTAAGTGAATTCAACTAAAACCGTAAGACAATACCTCAGAAGTCTTAGAATTTATTTTCTGCTTTTTAGTAGTTCTGTGATTGATCTTTTTTTTAAATTTTTTACTTTTTAGTCAAAATTATTTGGATGGGAGTCAGTTTGGCCGAATGATTATAGAGCACAGCACATGAGTCTTAGAACTAAGCCATTGCCAAATAAATACAGAGCATATACCTTAAATTCTCGAAAAAATATAATAGATCATGTAAATACGCTTAATAAGTTAATAATCTAATAATAATACTCTAGTTATAAAAAAAAATATAAATTCACATACTAATAACCCTCTACCCGCATCCTTCGTCCTTCCAAAATCCCCACTAAGGTCCTCTCTCAAATATCCTAAAAACTGGGGTTTTTTCCGAGCATTTTCCCAGATAAAAAACCAAAACCCCCCGATACCTTACCTAATAATCACAAGGCTAAAACTTCGAAAATGCTTACTGTATAAATAAATTAACGATTAGCCATATCGGCGAATGGCCTTTGCAGGGCGATGTACGATTTTTCACTCCATTTTGTAAACATAAATCCCACATGTCTTGGGATCAAACTGGATATATATTGTATCATATAACTGCTCAATAAAAAGACATTATCAAGAAAAAAGTGGTTATAGCATACTTTCTAATCAAGCTAACGCGGGTTCAAGCCTGGGCCGCTGCAAATATTTGACCAACTATAATCTGATCCCTTCGGAGGAAGGCAATGGGAAACCACCCCTGTGAAAAATTTCCCCAGGAAAATTACAGTGAAGAGGTTACTTTCCATAGTAATCGCCGAAGCTCGGAATCGAGTGTGGCATTTGAAGAAGAAGTCATAATAGAAATTCTATAAAACATCTATTTATTATAATGAATTGTATTAAGATATTATGATCATCATAGGACCATCGAAGGGGCCTTACCCCTGTGGACAGGGGTTAGAATCACGGGGTTAGAGTCCACAAAGAGATAACTAAAAAACAACGAACGCCAAACAGAAAAAGAAAAAAAAATATACAACATTGCAAGTTGATAAAAAAGTGTATATAAAGGAAATAATGTTACTAGTAACTAGTAATTATGCAATAAATATAATTAATCCAGGCAGGCAATCGCAATACTTCCACATTATATTCCATAGAATATACCTAAATGTGAAAGTAAAAAATTTCAGTTCCATTTTTAAGAAAAATTGCCTTATTTGGCTTGTTTTTCGAAGTTATTGGTACGATGAACAAAGAGAAATAGGTGAAATTCATCATCAAAAAAGGTAAACTTGAATAGTTCGACCATGTTATGCGAAATACTATAACATATAAATACTTTTATATTGTATTAAAATAGATTTATCAATTTTTTTAGTATTTTATCTATCAAATGGATATTCTATAAAAAAGGAAATTGGAACAGACGTCCCTCTTTGAGTCACCCTCAACTCGAACTTATCTCATCATTTTGATGAGTAAGCGTTAAATAATGGCCTTTGGGCCCGCTGCCAAATTTTTTCCTTCTGAATTGTAAATGTATCTTTCGATTTTGCCCAATCATAACATGTCAATTAAAATTCAATTTCGATTTCTCTAATAAATGATTAAACAATTTTGAAAAAAAATAGCATTAAACACTTTCAAACTTTTTATAAGATAGATTGTTTCTCTCAGAAAAATGAAAAACAAGAATTTTATATGGAAATGAAAATGTATACAGGACAGTGAGATATAAAAAATCATATATTTTAGGCCCTATCCGTTTAATTTTGATAATCGAAAATAATTAACGAAATGTGAAGTTCAAATGTTTTTCTTTTGTGACATAGATTTTCGTTAAATTAATTGTTCTTTATATTTATTTTATTATAGAGAACCTGCGTAGACTCGGATTTCGACACTAGCGCTCATGGTGGCTAATTTAACATTTACAGTGAGAACGCATAATTTATTTTTAATACACATAGTAGAAATAATTGATTGCATTAAATAAATATCATCATGGCAGATATAATCATTATAAAAAGTGGGTTTAAATATTTAAAAGTTTAGAAATCGCGCCGCTCAACATTAAAAAAGGTCAAACATTTATTTAAAAGTTGATGTGTAAAAAATGTTGAAGAGCTTCAATATTCAATGGGAGTAACTATAACCAAAGCTCAAGTTATTTGACAAGCTAATATAAAACTCAAATATAGTGTCACTATTAAAGTAGGTTTTTTTCTTCTTATTTCTATGGTCAGGGGAGCCATTGAAACAAGGAGTTCTAAGGGAGGGGGGGGGGGGGAGGCGCCACACAGTATAAGAGGGTGCTATTGTGACAAAAACTCTCTTTTTTCAATATTTTCTAATAAAGTATATAATAGATTCTAAGAGGCCTATAAGTATAATTATGGAATAAACAATATGGTGCTGACTGATTTATATAATAATACTAGCTGCAAAGGCCCGCCTTCGGCGGCTCCTCTTGCTAACCAGAGGGCACGCCCCCTGGACCTCCAACCCCCCCCCTGGCACCATGAACCCGTGCCCCCCCCCCCCGACCACTCCACTCCATCACGCCCCCACCTCGCCCCCCCATACCACCACTTCAGCACTCCATCCTGCACCCCTCCCTCCCTGTACCCCCACTGGCCCTCACCTGAACCCCCACTCCACCAACCCTGCACCAGTACCCCGCACCCTCCGCCCCCGCCTAGCCCCTTGGGACCCCCCCTACTTCGCCTTACTCCTTCACTACACCCATCGCAGCCCATGCCCTAACCCACCCCCACTCCACCCCCGCACCCACCCTTTGCACCCAGATTTTACATTTCTAGCCTTCTAGTGACGCACAGATTATGTATACAAAATTTGGTTGAGTTTGGTCCAAGAGCAAGAATTTACATATTCTTCACATTCCCCCCCCACACACTTTTTTGGGGGAATTTTTTTAAACAAAAATTGTCAGAAATCACATCCCCTACAACTTTGCTTATTATAAAATGTGTCATAGAGTTAATAGTTTAGGAGTTATTTGATAATATTCATTCCTGCTCCCCCCCAAACCCCCTTTTGGGGTCAAAATATCAAAACGTTATATAGCTAAAAACGTAAGTTACAAGACATCTGATACAAATATGAAATTTCATAATAATCCCTTGAGACGTTTTGACGTGAATCGTGAGCAACTTTTCGCGGAAACCACTGAAACAGACAAACAGACAGGAATTTCGTTGAGGGTGTTTTCATTCATAACTTTGCTTGAAACGAGTGCAACCAAAATTTGGCGTGATTTGTACCAATGTACAGACAAAACCTTAATTTTTTATATATATATATATTATAGATATTTACTTTTAAATTTTATTTTTTCCAAATTTAGATATTAATTACTTTACTTTATTTTTTTATTTTTTTATATTAAAAATTCGAATTTCTGTTACATTTCCTATTTTCCCAGTAGTTTTTTGCGAGTGGATACTCATAAAAATGTATCTTCCATGCGTTAGTCTACTTTCCACAAGGAAAAAATAAATTTTGTTAGTGATGGGCGAAATCGTTCTTTTGAGGGACTCTTTCTTTTATAGTTCGTTCATTATAATGAACTAGTTCAACTGAACTATATAGTAGTAAAAAGAGAATATTAAAATTGATAAATATATAAATAAAATTTTAACGGATAATTTTTTTATTTTGCTGAGAGTAGCAGAATTGTTGATTCATGGAGAGAAACAAAGAGGTTGTCCTCTGCTTGATGGAAATAAAGATACACACATATATATAAAATATTTATTATTTTTATTAGTTATGTCCATAGATTAAATTATTAAAGTTGGTATCGGGAAATAAGGACTATATTATTTGCATAAAAAATATAGTCCTTATTTTCCGATACCATCTTTTTAATAATATATATATTATTATTTATTTGTTTGATAATAAATAATATATATATATATATATATCTAATCAGCCGTTAGGAAAATCGTTTTCAAGACTCAGTATACTTTCCACAAATGATAGAACTATTTATTGTCAGAGTACAGTTTGAGCTAAAATGCTGAAAAGTTTATTTTTTTTTGCCTTTTAGAACTATACCTACCTATAGGTATTGAAAAATATTTTAAAAATTATTATATTATAGGTAATTCTTTTGAATTTCTAATCACTTATTAAATAGAAAACTACCTAGCTGAAATTTGAATTTATCTATTTGATATTTCAATCGAACTTAACATAAGTACATATTGTATATGTTTTTTGATTTCTTTAAAGCGTTGATTCATCCTAGGACTAAAATTATTTTTCTTTTAGGTCATTTTCAACATTTAACACCTAGTCTTGATCATCCATTTCCTATTTTCCTTAATATGAATTATTTGTCCTTGCTGATTTAAATCATGGATTAAAATTTAATCTATCCATTTAATTGAATTTATATTTTATATAGCATATAGGTATATAATTTTCTGAAAAAATCACTTCACATATATGTTGAAAATGACCCAAAAGAAAAATAATGTGAAATGATTTTTTCAGAAAATGATATACCTATACCTATATGCTCTATAAAATATAAATTCAATTAAATGGATAGATTAGATTTGAATCCATAATTTAGATCAACATGGATAAATAATTCATATTAAGGAAAATAGGAAATGGATGTTCAAGACTAGGTGTGCCTATTTGTGAAATTTAGAAGGAAAGTGCAGTAGATGAGAAGAAAATTAAAGGCCTTCGAAATTCGCTGCTATAGGAGAAGGTTAAAATTGAAGTTGATAGATAGGATTTCTTATAATGAAGTTCTCTTTTAGATTAGACATTATAGTAAAGAGCTTTTTGAAATAGTTTGATGAAGAGAAAGTTCAGATAATAGGGCAGACCTTTAGCCTAGTATCATATTCTGGATCGTAGGAAAAGAAAAGAGAGAATAGTAAGATCTTAATTAAAATTTTAGGGCCACCGTCCATCTCAGGTCAAATTGTTATATTTTTTAGAGTGTGCACTAAATTAGCTGACACATATTTGTGCAATCGCTCTAGAGCCAAAATAGCAGTAATTTGATAGGTATTTTGAAACTAGGGGTAAGTTTATTCTAGTCAAATTTAATTGAAGGTGGACATAACAGCTGTTAGAATGGTAAAAGATTTAAATTGGGATAAAATCAGAGAGGCACTCAAACTGATAATTGATGATGATGTTAATTACAATTATGTAAATGGCTATTAAACCAAAATTGTATATGAAAACGTATTATAATATATTATTTTAATATATCAACATCACTAGATCATTATTATTTATTAGTGTTTTTATTATTTATTTTTTTATCTGGGATACTAATAATGTCCATTAAGTTAGACCTTATGTAGTATGAGACTTTTTTTATTATATGTGTTGTTAAAGTAGAGGCCGGATTATAGCCTATCAAATTTTTTGCAGTGGCATTTTCGGTCTCCATCTTAATAGATAAACGATAGGAAATACTTTTCTTGTTACGACGATACTATCTCACTCTCGAGCACAAAGCCCAAGTTCATCAATATTAGTACCTATATTACTCTAAAATGAATTTAGCGTAAATTTAGATATATCTTCTTCTTGGTCTTTCTCTTTTTAGACCTTAACTATAAAATAAGAGCAACTGTAATTCTATCGCGGACGCACCTTGACTTCTTTTTCATAGTATGAGAAATCTAAACTTTTATATCGAGGAGTGAACCGCGACCTAAAATTGTGTACACCTACTTGCACTTCCACTTTCATTTATAAGTAGAAGACAATAGATGACAATAGATTATCTAATGAATTCCAAATAATTCCAAAGACGGTGTACACCTAATTCCAATCGCGGTTCACCCCTCGTTTTATATCTACTCTTATTAATCGAGCAAAAATTGTTTGTTTATATATTTGTTTGTATCTTAGTTCTATTTTGAAAACGGCTCTACCGATTTTGATGAAATTCACGAGTTAGGGGGTTTTTGGGTTGACAATTCGATCTGACACGGTCTCATCTCCTCCTAAATTGTTTTTGATGGGTTTTTTCGTTTCTCAGGTAAAAGAATGACAATCTTGGAGTTTAAAAAAGGTTTTTTTTGTTTACTTTTGTACCCAGACAGGCAATGGGTTGTGTTAATTCATTGTTCTCAAATGCCTTGAAGAACTATTGTGACTGTGATTTTTAACATATTTCGTTCTCCCTAAACGTTAGAAATAATAATAAACAATTGGATGTTGATGAAGGCAGTCCACGGTGGTTGTAAAAAATAAGACTATAATGGTTTTATTATTTTACAACCACCGTGGACTGCCTTCATCAACATCCAATTGCATATTTATACCAGTCCGTCTCCTAAAGAAAAAACGCTATCAATAATAATAAACGTTTTATAATTGTTTTTATAAAGAACTTTATTTATTTAATAGAATAAAAATAATCAAGAATTTAATTAAAATATATATTTCGCATAAGCAGGTATCAATTTTCTGAAAAATAACACATTTTGATAGGTTTTATTTATTAACAATTGGATGAATAAAAATGAATCATATGGTTTAATCAAAACAGGTGCAGGAGGTGGGGTGCAGTGGTGGGGGATCCGGGGGTAAGGCGAGGTTTCGGAGGTGGGGTCGAGCGGGGTGGAGGTGGGGCGGGGGGTACAGTGGGCGAATACTATATATATATATTTGTATTTTTTTTTTAATTTGAAAACGGCTCTCAAATAAAAATCGACATTTTTATCAGAATTTTAAATTAAAAATAATATTAAAATAAAGCTTTTAACTGAAGGAAAAAGTTACCGAGCATCGCGCGGTGCCTCCAGGTACTTTTTATAAAACCTCAAAAGTTTATTTAAAAATAATTTCTAGATTTCTGACGTTTCTAATACGATAAATAAAAAATAAAATAAATTTTTCCAGCATCAACTTAGCGAATCGAGAAATAATTAATTTTAGGGGTTTTTGTAGTTGGATCAAGTAATGAGTAGAGTTTTAGCTTACAAAGGCATTATAAATATTTATACAGAATCTAATGGATATAAAATCTCATTTTGTAAACATGAATCGTTTGAAGTCAACGGGGATGTAGAAAATATATAGACAAATATTTTAAATGACAAAAGCTACATTATCAAATAAATGAAAATATTATATTGAATTCCGTGAAATTAAGTAATATTGCAATTGAAGCATTAAATTATATATACAGTGTGTGTCTAACTTTTGCACCCTGATGTAGTTAAGTCCCTTTGGCTCAAATTAGATCCCAGGCTTTTGATCTGAAAATTGCTTTCGCACCCTCCTCCCGCCCCATGGGTTCCACCCTGCTTAATCCAAAGTGTCTATAACATGAAAAATGTCTTGAGCTTCAGCACCCCTGTCGTCACCATCTCTTCAGTTTTCCGCCGATGGCCGCCACCCAATAACACCAACCCTTAAACCGGACGGCTGACTAATGCAAAGGGTGAGCTTATGTTTTTTCTTTTATTCTTTTTCCTTTGGGGTCCGATGAAGGAAATGGATCACATGTGAAAGAACTGATACACCTTGACAGCATTTTTCTTCTATAATAATCTTCTATTGTTCGCGGCTTTCTTTTTATTTTCCTTTTTTGGAAAATCACCCAGTTTATATTTTTTTTATCTACTTTGACATGAACTTAATCGTTTTGACAACTAAATTGATAAACTTCCTTAATTACGTTTTTAAATTGATATTAATAACTTTAGATAAGTTGAAAAATATTGTGAATTTTGAAATTCGATAATAATCAAGTAAATAATAAAAACATCAAATTTGTATATATTTATTTTTTTAACTCTATTTAAATTTACCTTTATTTGCTTTTTTTTTAAATTATTGGTTCAATCAAAAAAAATAAAGTGTGTTTATTTATTATTTAATAGAATAATATTTTAATAAATTTCTATCCTCATCAGGTGGAATCTAACC
Source organism: Forficula auricularia (assembly GCA_024734495.1). Taxonomy (NCBI): domain Eukaryota; kingdom Metazoa; phylum Arthropoda; class Insecta; order Dermaptera; family Forficulidae; genus Forficula; species Forficula auricularia. The sequence goes on from JALMQS010000681.1 coordinate 4,315,350, forward strand.
GAAAAATGGTGTAATCAAAATAAATAAATAAATAAATAAATACAACCCTTTTTAATGACATCTCACTCCAATGGTGGCTCATATTTTTTACTATTTATTCATTTATTTATTTAAAAAGGAATATATTATTTACTTTTATATTATATACATATTACAAAAAAGAAAGATAAATTATTACTGTCGTTTCATATTATTCTTTAAAATTTTTCGATCTAAACGTTGGATTTTCGAGGGTATAATTGCATGTCTAGATTCCCTCTAAACTCCACAGCCGCATTATCATATACACGCTAAATATCTCTACTGTATTACTTCAATTATTAACCTAATTTGTGAAATGCCATTTTTTTAAATGTGATAGTTTTTTAAATTAATATTACGTAGATATCAGATAGGAGTAACTTTTATATACCTTTCTCTATAAATGGAATGGTTAATTCTTTTATATCATCATGATCGTGAACTTAGATGTCTGTTAAATCTGTCAATTTTTTGAAATCAGCATCTAAGTTCTACAAAAGTTATTACATTTTACCATTATTCAAGAGAAGTGTCTTATAAATTAACCTTCTTTTGTATTTAGGGAGGTATTTTAATCCCTTTTTTTTAATATTCTGTTGTTTTATTTGCTGTAATTTTGAATTTTTTATTTGCGAGAATTTTGAAAAATATTCGTTTCTTTTTTGAGAAGATTCCTGGGTAAAGAACGTACGACGAAAGCGTCCTAGTTGAGGGGTCTGAGTTTCCGAAAAGCAAGAGGCCCACTGAAGAAGGGCTTGACAGCTTGTTAAAAATATAAACAAGCAGGGAAAGAGAGAGTTAGGTCATGAAGAGCTTCGCAGAAAGTCTCTGAGATTCCACCAGACTTCCACGTTAGAATGACACACCTTATAAATTCTATCTACCTTGGTCTTATGCTCTAAAACGGTCAAACTAGAAGACAGTGAGTCCTAAGACTGAATTGACGTAACTACCCGCCTTCACACAACTCTATCATTTGCTCTTTTACTCCTCTAAAAGTTCCACATCTCATATCTTTCATTATCTCTGAAAAATACTCCAATTTATGTCTTCCTTTCAATTGTTCCTTCTCAGTTTGACCTCGAAAATATTCTTTACGAATCCTATGTGTCTTATGGTGTGTCTATTCATTTTTTCTTCAGATTCTTCCACATTTTTCTTCTTTCACTAATTTTTTCAAGAACTTATTCGTTTGTAATTTTATCCACCCATTTAATCATTAGCATTTTTTGGCAGTACCACATTTTGAAGGAGTCTTATTCTTCTATATAGGCGCGAACACCTGTTTCTCCAACATATATTCAGTCATCTCCCTGATGACGGGACATAACTCTCTTTTCATCTTTTCTTCCGTCTTCCACGGCTTCTGATCCCCTCGGGACGATTTTTTGCCAATATTTTCGGGAGACAGTCGTCTTGCATTCTGTCTACATGAGCAGACTAGCATCTTCTTCTTACATGAACCCAATCGACTATGTCCTGAAGACCACTTATTTGCCTAAGGCGTTCCATGCTGATTTTATCATGCAGGGTGTTCGAATGGATGGCTCTTACAACTCTCATCTCACTTGTCCGGAGAAGCTCCTTTGTAACGGTTGTATCTGCCCTGGACTCATCCCAATATGTTATTATCGGGCCTACACAGGGTTTATACATCCGAATTTTACTTTAGGCAGACATAAACTTATTTTTCAAAACTAGATTGGATAGACAGCCCGAAATTTTTGCTCCTTTGATGTCTTGCGATTTTACTTCTTCCTTTAGGTTTCGTTTGCTGGAAATCTGAACTCCCAGACAGTTAAAGCTTGGGACTCGTTCTATTGGACTTTTGATGATGACGTTGTTGAAGGAGTCAATTATATAAATAAACTATTTGTGGCCGATTCTCAAAAATAAATCGAAAAATGACTTTGATAATTTGATCGTAATTATTATGGAATTTCTTTTATAAATTTGATAGTAATATAAATTTTCTTTTTGTTTATATTTGTCGAGGGGTAGACCGCGATTGGAATTATCTGTACACGTCTTTGGAATTAAGTGAAATTATTATGGAATTCATTAGATAATGCCCCTTCATCTTCTACTTGAAAATGAAAGTGGAAGTGGAAGTAGGGGTACACGATATTAGGTCTCGGTTCACCCCTCTATATTTGTTATATATTTTTAAAATCTATATAGATTTATAATTTTCAATTAACTTAATGGTTCATCTTTGTAAATTTAGCCATGTCGGCGCGGTAGAAAAGGAAATTCCGACTAAATTACGAGGGCCAAATCCCTAGCTGACATTAATGTACATTAATTATTTAATTTAAAGACTAAAATAGATGAAAGTTTTTAATTTTTATGTGACTTTTAGCCAGAGGGATTTCCTTGTGATTCTAAGCAAACCAACATTAACAATGCTTTTAAGTTTAATTTTCCTCGAATCTACTTGGAGAGATGTAATGACATGCCTATGAATAAATCAAATTCCTCACTGGTTCTGGTAACGGGAGTTGGGAGGATCAGGTCAAGTGAATTAGGGTATACCACTTTATTAAATATGAGGTCGCACATGACATTGTACCATCGCATCTATTTCAATTTATATTTATCTAGCTTGAATAATTTATTAGAATCTTATTAATTTTTTATTGAATAAAATGATGAGAATAGATCAATATTATTATTTATAAAGAATTTTTTTAAAACTTTAATTAAAGCTGTAATAAAAATCAAAAAATGTTTATTTTTAAGTTAATAATTTATTATACCTTCGGTGGTCATCTTGCTGGCCAGGAGGCTGCGGCCACTAGACTCCGCAGTGGGTTTTAAAATAATAACTTAAATTTCCTAATTTCAATAAATTTTATTTATCATGAACTTTAATAAAAATTAAAAAAATCACGTCGTATTCGTCAGTGAAGCCGATTATAATAAGTATAGATATTATAATAAAAAAAATCTTAGCTTATTTCGAAATTTGTTAATTTGATTACAGTTACAAACTGATTTAGGAATATTTGATAAAACGAACATCATCTATGTATGTTTTCGATTTGAAAAGTTCAAGGAGCCTTGAGCTATATTAGGCAATAGAATTTACTATTTTTCTGCAGCTTGAAGTAGTGGAATGTCAGATTAAAATAAAAAAAAAGAAGAGGGATATTTTTGAAATAATATTTATATTAAATTACATTAAATTTATGATATTAAAGTGATATTTTAATTGAATAAAAACAGATCTTTTTCAAACGTGATCCTGTCTGTCAACTAATTTGGTCACTTTACAATCTGTTCCAAAAACCATACTATTTCAGACAGTATTTCACACTCACTTAGCTTCCTTATACAAAAGCTTGTACATGTGGAAAGAGACTTCCAAACACTATCTTATCTCTTTGAGTGCAATTTTGAAACGAGCCATATGGTCCAAAAAAGACATTAGGCATAACATAACACCCTCGCTTCTGGTCACCCCTTGAACTCTCTCCTCTCATTCTAAGATCACTCTCCACCCCACCAACTACACTTTACAAATTTCAAAAATTTACCCCAAAATAGCTATATCTCCATTTTAGAGGCAAATAGAAGAAAATACTCAAATATGTTTATTTGTAATTTAATACCTGCACATCGCTCAACAAAAACCATATTCATATATGTTTTCGGGTTTAAGAGATCTTGAAAAAATCTGGCAACACATTTGGGCCCCTTTTCCCCTTTTAGGGTACCAATTGCATAAAATACCATCTTAGTGCACCCATAATTCGTAGACAGAATATACACTCCAAATTTCATCTTTCTATGTCCAGTGGTTTAGGCTATTTTGATGATGAGTGAGTGTATTGGTTGTTGAATTTTATATATATAGATAATAGCCTCATCATAAAACAGAGCGAATCTTTATTTTAGAAAAACCGATTCACTTGAGTGACATACCATCCACATTTCACCTGCATATTCATGAGAAACCTTCAACCATTAAGACTATTTGATAAAATATGATTGATAGATTAATTCTTTCCAAAATGCTTTAATGTCAGCTCAAAAATTAATTTTAAATTTAGAGATTGGAAAGATATTTAAGGACATATTATTTGATTTTTCTTTTAATTATTTATTCAAATGATTTTAATACAAATGGAGCCATGGAGTGTATTTTTAGGAGAATGCATTTAAATTTAATTGACTGTTATTTGAAGGATATTTCCTCTTTTCGAAAGTAACTTCACGTCAGTGATTAATAAAAAAGAAAGTCCATCTTGGTATGTTCACCACGCCCAGGAATTCGTTTTTAGGTTTAAACGCTCTCCTGGTACTATATAATTTATTACTGAGGTAATGATGCATCCTCGCCCTACAGGCTCCCGATTCTCAAAATTAGGATTCATTTTGGCGATAAAAATATTAGAGAAGTCCAAAAATAAAAATCTGAGGGTTTAAAAATACTTGAACAAATCTTTTTTTGCCACCCTATTCAGAATTCTCTAACTAGATTCTTTCATTATCTGGCTAGTTGTAGAATGAATTTTTGATCTTTTCCTGTTTTATAGATATGTTATTGATGATTAAATGAAAAGCAAATGTTTTTAAAAGGAGATGCTTTATACGAAAAACATGATTCAAGGTCAAATTACGAAGTGTATGGGCAAAAATCGTTTTTTCATATATTACTTCTACAATTTGAAGTTAATTCCTTACTTATATCTCACAAACTTCAATCTTCCAAAGTGGAAGTCCACCTCCTTTCTTCTTCGAAATAACATCTGAATTTTCCCATATTTGTAAGAAGTTAACACTTTGAATGCAGCTAGAATTGGTGACACGGGCAGAAATAAGTCATTATATGAAATTAAGGGAATTGACAAGACCTATTGGATCTTAGAATTTTCAATCACTGAAACCATAAACATCTTCGTATACAATCAGACGCTGATTATTGTTTGTCTAATAATCTTAGAGTATTTAGACAGTAAAAGACATTTAATTTCTTGCATGCAGATAAATGTAGTAATTGTCAATAAGAACAAAGCTTAGATAAAATATGAAGTTTAAGATATTGATAAAATATATTTTCTATCTCTCAACCCTGATAAAGTTTTCTTCGACTAGAGTTCTTGAACATTCTAATCTTTCCAGAAATGCAAGAATGAACCCAAACTGCATTCAGATGAAATCGCTGGAGATGTGATCAGAAGTTATCCTAAATATGAATAATAAGGGATTAATAAAATGTATCGTAACTTATTTTTTCTCTATGGGAGATTCATAAAATACGTCATGCGAAATTTCGCCTTTTTGGATCCCCATTCGTCACGCTGCGTCACATTTTCTGAGCCCCTCTTAAGAAATATAACGTCATAATAGCAACCCTACCTATAAACGATTTGTCACTGACAAGTTAAGAAAAAAATTAAAATAAAATTTATTAAAACCCCCCTCCCCCCTTGTCACATGTCATCACGCTTAGCAAACCCCCCCTCTGGTTTATGAATGTCCTCTATTTACATTATAAATAAGAAATTAGGTGAGCTTATCCACTCGATGAAATTCGATAGTTTTTTTTTTTTGATTCGATATTCTTATCAGATTTCTTGAAGCAATTTTGTACATCCCTATTCTTAAATCCACTTTGATAGAAGCAATATGGGGAAATCGACAGACAGACATATGTGTCTTTGCAGAATGTGTGCTCAGGGGGCGTTATCGAGAGGGTGGCTGGAGGCGGAGGTTTGTGTTAAGCTGCCAAAGCGAAGCCTCCGCACGCACTACTTTGCAAGCTTTTAATCGGCTACCATCTGGTCGTGACGTCATAATATTCCACCCCTGGCCCTTGAATGGCGACAAGGGCTTTATTCACTCGGTGTTTGATATTTTCCAACGAAACTTCCGATGTTAGTTTATATAATAATGGATATAATTCGATAAAGTGAGAGGAACGATTACGGCCATTAGACATTATTATCTTTAATATACTCTATTCTCTCTCTGTTCTCTTGCTCTAATTAAATTTAACAATCCATAAGTTTATTTCAATCTATTTTCAATATAAAATGCAATTAAAACCAATGACAATAATTTTAATCGATAGGAAGAGCTCTAAAATATTCATAAATTGTTTAAATACGTTTTTTTTTATTAACAATTAATTATTATTTATTCAACCGGAAATCCTGAAAATCATTGCGCGATCATCAGAGAAATCGAGCGACATGAAGTACGAGTATGAAAATATTGGAATATATTAATAATAAATGGAAATTGATTAAAGAGAGACGATAATGAGGACAAAATGTAAAATGATTTGATTTTATATTTCAACTTTTAATTATAGAAAATTATTGTAGATAAAATAATTTTTAAGAAAAAAATAAAACCGACTTCAAAAAAATTAAATGCAACAAATAAAATACACTAAAAGGTATAAAATATTATTAACTTATTTAGTTACAACTAAATTACGAAATATTAAAATGAAATTACTTTTTGTACTCGGTGCCAATACGATTCATAAAAGGTATATGTTTGGCACCGACTTAAAAAAGTAATTTCATGTTAATATTTCGTAGTTTAATTGTAACTAAATAAGTTAATAATTATTTTATACCTTTTTAGTGTATTTTATTTGTTGTATTTAATTTTTTTGAAGTCGGTTTTATTTTTTTCTTAAAAATTATTTTTATTTTCTCTCTTTTTAGTAATGTTATTAATAGTGATCCTATCATCAGAACTTGACCAAATTAATATGGCACCATCCCTATGATACCCCCTTTCCAATAAAAAAAGAATCTTCGAAATCGGTTCATAAACAAAGAAGTTAGGAATGAGCAGACCTAACAAAAAAGGTCTAATACCTATTAAAAAAAAAGGGACCAATCGGAAGGTAGACTGAACCCAATGCAATTTTTTTTTTACAAAATCTGTTCACAATTGGCGGAGATATGAGGTAACATAGGCACAAAAAAAAATCAGCAGAATAGAGAACCTCCTCCTTTTTTGAAGTCGGTTAAAAATTAAAATCTTTTCAAGACTCAATCAATTGTTTGGAAAAAATCATCGTTAGTGTATGGCAAGCATGAACACAGTTTGAGCTAGAAAGCTGAATCTTGAAACATTTAATGCCTATGACGAATATTCATTCATATAGAATACTACCACTGTTCAAATGCTCCATATATAAGAATTTGATTTATTTTTTGGAATTTCAAAATTTTTCATCTAGAAGTTCTGAAGATTAAAATCTCAAGATATAATAATTTCTTCGTTTTAGAAATCCAAATATATTGGCACAAAGCGAAATTTCTAAGATCTTCCTTAGGGGCCTTACATAAATTAAGTCATACGAATTTCAAGATTTTTAGAACCCTCTCCCCTGTGTCACATTTTCATTGAGCCCCCCCTGTATTGTGACGTCACACTATCACTTTTATATTTATTATTTATATTTGAAAATTTTCTAAATTTTTTAATTTGGCTGTGATATCACAATTTTTAAGCCTGTCACATTTTGTCACAAATCTGAGATGGCCCCTCCCTTATTGTGTGACGTAATTTATGGACGACCTCTTACATTTCCGAGCTATCTTAGGTATAGGAATTTAAACACATATAGAGAGAAAATAATCATGCATGGAATTTTTCTTTCACTTCAAACATTTATGAACAGCGAAACGCGAGGGGTGAACCGCGATTGGAATTAGGTGTACACGTCTTTGGAATTATGTGGAATTAATTAGATAATACCCCTTCATCTATTGTCTTCTACTTGGAAATGAAAGTGCAAGTGGAAGTAGGGGTACATGATATTAGGTCGCGGTTCACCCCTCGGTGAAAAGTATTTTATTTATTTATTTATTTCGGTGGGGAATGATTTCAATATTCCAGTCGCCCAGTGATCTGCGTCTGCCTAGCTTACCGAATTTAATTTTGTAATGTTGTTACTTCCAAGGTTTAGTCGTTTCGAAATTGGTCAGAAACATGTAAATAACCCGGCCAAGTGAGAGTTTAACCGCATATCGAGAGTTGAGAAGTCAAATTTGTTTTGTCGTTGATAAGGAGAGAATGAACTAATAATTTTAAGTTTAATCTTTTCTGAACGCCAACAGGTACAAAACTTATCTAAAAATAGCCTCTCTGGATCACTTTCCCACAGTTAATTTAAATAAAAATAAATAAAAAAAAGTATAATTCTACTTAAAGAAATCTATAGATTAGGGATACTTCATACCCGTGATAGGCAAATATTTTTCTTTTTTGATGTTGAAAATTTGATTCCCCAAAATTAAAATTTTAATATGAACTTTTATTTTGGGTAAAATGAAATGAATTGATTAGTTGTAAATTTGAAATATCTTATTTAGATAGTGGTAAAACGAGGGGTGAATCGCGATTGGAATTAGGTGTACACCGTCTTTTGAATTATTTGGAATTACTTTGGAATTCATTAGATAATCTATTGTCTTCTACTTCGAAATGAAATTGGAAGTAGATGTACACGATTTTAGGTCGCGGTTCACCCCTCGGGGTAAAATAATCTGAAAGACGGACAAAAAAACATATAGCGAAACTAATGAGGTCCCGTTTTTCTTTTGGACGGAACCCTATAAATAATGTAACAGGAATAGTAGAGAATTGAATAAAATTAAAAACACAGAGTTTTTATTAAATGGGCCAGATGTTTCGTCAATTTATTTTGACTTAGGCAGTGACCCATTTTGTCAATCTTTGTCAAAAAACAATTTCACTACAAGATGAAACATCTGAAATCCTTTTTTTAACATATTCCCGGCTCAAATTAATCAACAATCCCGGAAGTGACCTTTTGATATTTAATTTGCAATTTACACATGCTATCTCTGTATAAAAATGAGAAAAAAGATTTTTTTAATTGTTAAAGAAAAGTCACTTCCAGAGTTGTTGATTAATTTGAGCTGGGAATGTGTTATTAAAAAAGGTTTAATGATGTTTCATCTTGTAGTGAAATTGTTTTTTGACAAAGAGTGATAAAATGGGCCACTGAGGAAGTCAAAATAAATTGACGCAAAAGTCTGGGCCGTTTAATAAAAATTCTGTGTTTTTAATTTTTCCTGTTACAAATTTGCTATGGATGCGAATGATACAACCTATACATAATTTTTTGGCTGAAGTTTTTTGCTGTGCCGCAAGTCAATGAAAATCAGAACATCCGATACTCGCCTTCTAGTGAAAGAGACTATATTAATGATCATATTACAGCGCAGAAAGTTATTTATTTCATATTCCATTAAGTACACTTTCACTGAACACAAACAAAGTGCATTTGTAGGCTTGATTTTTACATTTTGACTCTTCAGATTAAATTTTCTCTCTGTATTCGACTCGATTAATTTCTTTCAGCACGTCAAATATATTTTTTCGACTAATCTCATGATGGTGTTGAAAGTATAACTTCTATGGACGGGTCAATTCAATTGGATTCTCATGGATGCTAGAATGAATATGAAATTATATAGAGTCCTTAAATCTAAAGACAGCATTAATTAATTAGAACGTTTTATTTACCGATAGTAGTGGAGCTGTTTTATAAGAATAATCGATTTTATTGTTCTCTGCTTAATTTATTTTTTGATAAATAGCATTGATAAAGTGGCCCGAAGATATTTTTGGATTCAATTCCTAAGAACAATCTTTCTAGCATATAAGCAAAATACTCTATAACATCTTAGATTAAGCAGAAGACATTGTGAGAGATTTTAAGTTGCCGATAGAAATAGATTTAAATTTTCCTAGAAAAACATAAGAGAGAGTCATCTATTAGAACCGATGGAATGAATTTTTTTAATTACATGGGTTGTTTTTTCACCCCCTGGAATATGAGAAAGATAAAATCAATAATCCCTCCAAAGGCTTCATTTGCGGGATTTTCTAGGACTAAACACCCCTAGGCGCTTAAATTGGATATTAACCGAACAAACGCATTTGCCAACTCGTTTATCCCTATGACATCCAGAGACTGGAACTTTCTTCCTCCGACCCTTCCCAACAACATAATAGGTATAACTTTCAATCTTTCAAGACACGCATCCACGAATACCTTCAACTCCGACCCAATCTCTAAATCTATTCTTATTTCCAAGATACAAGGGTTCAGCGCGGACTACAGAGCTTGAACCATTTCGGTGCAATTTTTTCTTGTATCAGTATCATTATAAAAAAAAATTCGAACCCGAGAACCAGTAACAGCAATCCTGGCCATTTGGGGTTCGCACCTCACAAGGTAGCCGAATGACTCAGATTAATTTTACTCGGTTTCGATTCCTGAGGGGTTGAAAAACAACCCTTCTGACATATAATAAAAAATAACCGATCCATCTGATCTAATAGATGACTCTCTTATGTTTTTCTAAGAGAATGTCATTGATTTTTTCTTACAGAAGTTTTATGGGTATTACAGAAATTTTTATTTTTAGCAACAATTGCCTTCGTATGTCAGGCCATCGAACGTAAAAACTAGAACTAAAATTTCCAACATGTTGACATAACCAAACTCTCTGACTGTGAGATCATGGGGCTGGTTTCCTTTAAATTTTACAGGTTTAGAACATTTTAAAACCTTTAAAAATATTGTAATTATATTTGTTAAAAGATTGAGGCTTGGTTTCGTCAGGAGAAGCTCTTCAAATTGAGATTAATATTTTTTTTTCATTGTCTACTTTAAATTAAATAATAAGCTGCCTCGTCAGTTTGAAGGTATGTTAGTAAAGTTAGTATGAATCATAATGAACAAATGTATAAATTATTTGTGTCCTCATTAAACTATTTCCCCAAACTACCATGTTTTAGTGATTCAGGGAAAAACAACTGAGAGAATTTATTTAAAATATATACCTAGAGTAATTAATTAATCCAATTCTAATTGAAAAGTTTTTATTTTGCCGAGAGTAGCAGAGTTGTTGAATCATAAAGAGAAACAAGGAGGTTGTTCTCTGGTTGATGCAAATAGACATACACACATATAGTATATCAAATATATGTATATATATTATTTATTTGTTTGAGAGTATAGTTTTGAAGGCTTGGCCTTCATTGTCTAACTGGCTTCTGGGCTAAGTAAGAACAACAATTTTCAATATCCACGCGATACTGACCCCATGAAAAATAATATTTTTAATTAAAAAAAAACTGATGATGAAGGCCATGTCTTCGAAATTATAGTCTCATACAAATAAATAATATATATACATTGAAGGAGACAATAAAATAGTGTGTCTTCTGCTGGAAAAATAAATTTTTAATTCATTTATAACGAGCAGTGGCGTAGCCAGAAAATTTTCATTGGGGGGAGTCAATCCACAATCCACACAATCTTCGGTAATGCAAGGGTCTTTCGAGATCCATAGGGGCTGCATCTTTACTGGTGCGCCCCTTCTTGCATTCGATTACTTTAAAAAAAAGCAAAATATTTAGAGGGAATTTTTTTTATTAAAACAAATGAGTACTTCAAGAAATTAAAAAGAACATAATTCTTGATTAAACATATGAAATATATTTAATTATGTGGCTACGCCCTGATAACGAGACTTTTCCCTCTTCATCAGTCTATTACAATTGATTCACAATAATTAATATATGAAAATGAGATTTATAAATAGAGTTATAAACAAATTTAAAATTTATTTTTCCAGCAGAAGGCACTCTTTTATTGTCTCGTTCAATTTATAAAAATTCTGCTACTCTCGGCAAAAAGAAACTTTAAATTTAATATATATATATATATATATATATATTGATATAATATATGTGTGTATGTTTATTTGTATCAACCAGAGGACAGCCTCTTTGTTTTTCTTTATAATCCAATTCTTTTTCTCTATTCCCTTACTAGATTACTTTGTACACCCTTTATGAATTTCTAAAAAATTTTCGTAAATATTTTTCTTTTGAAATATTCCGATGATTTTTAATTACGTTTTAAATTAAATCTCCATTTTAGATGAATCGTCTATTTCGCTGAATCCAACTAAAACGTCAAAAGACCCCTGGTAATCTTTCTAATTTTCTTAATTTTCAACGTGTCAAACGCATAAATAATATCATTTTCTCTTAACCCTCGTGGAGTTCTCAGCAAAAAAGGGTTTCGCATAAAAAAGAGCCCTTATGACTTAAGGGCGTCGTTGATGCCGCCCACAAAGCAGAGGTTAAACGCCACCCTTGAAATTCAAAAGAGCCTCCCCGCATCCCTAGTCGAAAATAAACATCTAGGCTGCAGCCGCGTCTATTCTTCCGCGTAACAAAGCAATGGAGGACCTGCATTAAGCCATCCAGTTCGCTCCAGTTGATCGAATTAATTAATTGACAAAACACTCAGTCTAGCACAAAATTTCAAAATGGAGTTTATCTAGACAGAGAGACCAATCAAAGGCATCCTAGAAACATGGGGATTTGAACCAAAATAGTCAACGATTTTGAGGGTAGATCTGATCAGAGATATCATACACTAATAGAGCAACATTTTATGTAAAATCAATATCCAATTTAAGCTTTATATAGGAATGAAACGGAGAAATTCTTCAGAATGAGCTTTTTGAGAAATGTCAATAGAATCTAATACATGAATAAAGTATCCAAAGACAAAAAATATAATCAAAAATGGTAGTTACGAATTTTAATATCCGCCTGAATATAATATTTAAAACAAGGGTTATAAAAGGGATTAAAAGTTTTATAAAAGGGGACATATATTTCAGAATTATTTAGCAACAGTCTTTATTTGTAATATGTTTCTCCTTTTATTTATATTCCATAGTAGAGAAAGAATTTAATTTTTAGGACAGATTCTAAGATTCTAATAGAAATATTATTAAATTGCGATATCAGAGGGTATTATCCCCCAGGTGCTCATTTTTGAAAAACATTCCAACTCTTTTCAAAAATAGGATGCTCAAATCTTTACTTTTATATTAAAATAGGAGGACTTGTATGAAAAACTTTTTTTTCATTTTAAGCTAAATTTTTTAATTTCCGTTATATATTAATGGAGTGAAGAATTTCTATGCTTATATCAAACCAAAAGCTGGAAAATAGCCAGAGTCACACCTATTCCTAAAAAAGGAGACTCTTCACAAATCTCTAATTACAGGCCTATCTCGATCACCTCTGTTCTTTCCAAAATAATGGAATTGGTTATAAACCAACATGTCCTTCATCATTTAGAAAATAATAAATTAATTCACGATAGGCAATATGGATTTAGAAAAATCGTTCCACAGGCGACATCTTAACCTATGTCACCCACACCTTGAACAAAACTCTAGAGGCCGGAAAAGAAACCCTCACTGTAGCCCTTGATATCACCAAAGCTTTTGACCAGGTTTGGCACAAAAATCTTCTTGCCAAACTGCCTGCCTTTAGATTCACACCAACACTTCGCAAATGGATAGAAAGCTTTCTGACAAACCGAAGTATAAAAGTTGTGGTGGATGGAATATCATCTGAATCGTTCTCCACAAACGCTGGTGTTCCCCAAGGCTCTGTAATCTCCTCCACATTCTTCCTAATTTATATAAACGACGTTATCGATCAAACCTCAAACCCCACTCATTGTTACGCCGACGATAGCACTCTAAACAGCAAACCCTCACTCCCGAATAATCGAATCAATGTTGCCTCCTCAATTACTCTCGACCTAGACAAACTGAATAAATGGGGCTCTCAAAATTTAGTTAACTTTAATTCAAACAAGACTCAATGTTGTCTAATTTCTAGGCGCGAAAATAAAGATTTCCCTGATATTCACTTCGATTCGAATACCCTAAAAATGTGTGACAGCCTATCCATGTTGGGCGTCTCAGTCACATCTGACCTATCTTTGGAATGAACACATCTCCTCTGTGGCGAAATCTGCAGCAAGGAAGATTGGCTTCTTATTCAGGTCCAAGCGATTTTACAAACCCCCACAACTTCTCACCATCTACAAGGCCCAAATCCGCCCCTGTCTCGAATACGGCTCTCATCTGTGGAGAGGAGCCTCAAAATATTCTCTTGCTACCCTGGATGCAATTCAGAAACGAGCCGTCAGGCTAATTAACGATTCTACCCTCACCGACTCCCTCGACTCGCTGACTCATCGAAGAAATGTCTCTGCCCTTTCCCTTTTCTATAGATACTATCACGACAGGTGCTCTGATGAGATAAAATCAATAATTCCCCCCAAAGCATGCTTTGCACGTAGCACGCGTTTTGCCGACTCCCAACACTCTTTCGCGGTCAAACTGGAAAAGTGCCGGACCACTTCATTCGCCAATACATATATCCCCATGACTTCAAGGAACTGGAACTCTCTCCCAGCCTCCATCTTTCCCAGCACCTATAATCTTCAAACCTTCAAAACCGGGGTGCATAGACACCTACGTCTACACCCTCTCACTTAATCAACTTTCCCTTCTCTTCGGTAATGCAAGGGTCTTTTGAGATCCATAGGAGCTGCATCTTTACTGGCGCACCCCTTCTTGCATTCGATTGCATTAAAAAAAAAATATTGCGATTCAGAGAGAGTTTTTTGTCTCGAGGGTGTGAGCTGACTGCCCGGAAAGCATGTTAGTGCTCAAGTTTGACTCCTGGGGGGATGAATCCCCTCTGATATCGCAATTTAATAATATTTCTATTAAAATCTTAGAATCTGTCCTAAAAATTAAATTATTTCTCGTTTAAAATTGATTTGTTAATCTGAACCCGAGCTCATTTTTGAATAACATTCCAGCTCTTTTCAGAAATAGGATGCTCAAATTTTTAATAATATATAGTAATGATGTGTTTTTATAATTTTGAAATCACAAAATTATCTAAACGATTTAAAAAATCTTATTTAAATTTTTACCTTGTCTCTCTATACATGAAAGTTTGAACAGTTCTCCCCAATGCAGTAATCAACAAAAATGCACATAACGTAACACAGAGAAAAGATAACCCCGATTACGCAGTTGACCGGTTAGCTGCTCGAATCGAAATGAAATAAATACATTTCAATGTAAAACAAGAGCAAAGGGCAAAGAATCACGTTATTTGATTAGATATCAGAAAGTAAAATATTTTGAGATAAAATAAAAACGTATTCAAGACATGCCCAATTGATTTGAGATTGTTTTTAATAAACTAGCGTGTGCGTCAAATGATTTTCACTTGTCTTTTCCTCATTAATTAAAAATCAATATTTTGGAGGAATAAACTTTTAAATAAATATTTAATAAATAAAATATGAAATAATCATCTAATTATAATAAATTCTATCACAAATTTACAAAATCACATACAGTTCTATTGGTGTTAGGGCACCGACTGGTTAAAAATCTACTGTAGCCATCCACACAATCACTAACAGATATTTTGACAAAATAATTAATATCTTTAAAAATCTATATGTTCACTGTACGAGGTTTTATTTAGAGCAAAATGCGGTAAATTCGCTAATTTTTTTTTTTTTTTTTATCAAAATAGTTTTTCCGTTTGTGAGATATTTTGGAAATAGGAAGCAAAAGAAAATAACTCTAAATCAGGGGTGTCCAACCGTAATTTCAAAATTAAAAAAAGTTTTTTTAGGGGAGATTGGTGTGAGTTCTTGGTGAAACATTTTAAATAAAGTAAAGAAAATTTTGAAAATTTTTAGAAACTTTTTAAAATTTAAAGCCCATCTTCAGGAGTTCACAGAGGAAAATATCTTTTATTTTTGTGAAACCTACGTAGTAATTTATATTTAAAATTTTAAAAAGTTTCTAAAACTTTTCAAAATTTTCTTTACTTTATGAAAAAATGTTGTTTAATTCTACATTAAGATCTGGTCAGGGATACCTCACACCCTTTGGTAAAAAATATCTTATCTAGCATGTAGCAACAAGAGGTTTCTTGACATTTTGAGGCTTCCTAGTCACAAATAAAATTATAATTTAGTAAATTAATATTATTTTTTTTATTCATTATTATACTTTCAGCCATCACTTGTATACCATGCTCAGTAGTAAATATCGTATAAGTTTCTCGAGATTGTCAATATCACGAAACTGTACATACAGTGATTTCAAAATAATATGGTATATAAAAGTAAATGATTAAATTATTATTTTATTTGTGACTAGCAATCCTCGAAATTTCAAGATTTAATTAAATCCATAGTCTCCAAAGTGGGGTATGCGTACCCCGAGAGGTACGCCACATTTCTATTCAAAATACTTTATTTTCTCTTGTAATATTAATTTATCAATTGCATGTATATATATATTTTTTCATTTAAAAAAAAAATAACTTGATTTTCTGAATTTTCCCCTTCAATTTCTGAAAAAAATCATTTTAGACAAACCCACATGAGGGGGAGGTAGAATTTATTATTATTTTCGTCACAAGGGTAGGTACATGGTCAAAAAAGTTTGGAGACCACTTCTCTAGAGCTCTCTAAGATCGCCAATTACACCCTTTATATATATACAAGCTAAAAATGTTCTTAAAATAAATTTCCGACCTGGGGAATTGCCAGTGAGTCTAACATCAGTAAAATCCAAAGAATTCATTCAAAAATATTGAGAGGTATTGCGACTGCGCCTTGGCACATCACTAACGAATGTCTGCATAGTGATCTTATTGTCCCTTCGGTTAGAAAGGTAATCCTGGACTCGTTCAACAAACATATTAAAAAACTCGAAAACCATCCAAATATACCACCCATCAATCTTCTGGACAATAGTCAAGTAACTAAGAGACTTAAGAAGAATCATATTCTAGACATGGAGGAGCGCGCTATTCTACACAAGTGGACTAATAAATTAAATTAAGGGTGAATTCGATGGAAGACTTCTCTTTCATGTGCATATATATATATATGACAAAGTTTTGTGTTAATTATGTGTGTTTGTTACTCAATTTTATCAAATTTACTTAAATCCTGGTTTAAATGGTTGATTGTAAATAAATTATGAATAAATAAATAAATAAAAAAAATATATATATTTTATTTTATTCAATCAATGCAAAATATGTATCAAGGCATTTATTTTTAATATTACGCAAATAATTAAATTTGAAATTTTTTGAAAGCAAACCAAAAATTTTTCTAAATAAAACAAAAATGATTTTTACTTTTTTTTTGTTTGTTTTTTCATCCCCTATTCTCTCCAATGCAGTCAGTTGTGGTTGATTTAACATATACATGTACGTGTCTAATTATAGGGTTTGGATATTTTTTTTTCATTCAATCAACAGGCAGGGAGAATATTTGTACATCCCTGGATATAAGAAGTAACAATAAAAATCGAACCAGGGGGAGGAAAAGAGAAAAATGCTATATTAGTTTTTCGCTTAAGCCGATATTGATGGGTCATGTGACATCTGCTTGTGCGCGCGGTTGCTATGGACAACGAACGACAGCCGAGTGCATCCCCCTAGCCACCCCCGCACCCAAACGACACCCCTTCAAACGCGGACACAAAAGCCCTATGACACACACATACACACACAACCATCCATAGACGACGTGTTTGCACAGGGTAGTCGTGTGTGTAAGTGTGAGTGTGTCGTGAAAACTGTCATATTCAACCCCTGACCCCCTCTTCTTTCAGTCGGGGAGAAATAGCATCCAAGTCAAAAGATAAGGGTCAGTATAGTTTAAGCTTATGGTTTTGTAGTCCAACCGCGCCGACATAAAGGATTTCAATCTCTCTATCGCAATCACTTTCTCAGAAAGAAAAATGATTTTATAAAATATGGATAATGGAAATAGTCAAAGTTAGAATAAAATATAAGAAAACTAGGGGTGGAAGGATTTTCTTCCTGATGGTTCGTAGACGAGACGCAACACATTAAAGAGGGTTGCGGATATGGACAAAAGTAAAAGCTAGAATATGAAATTGCGAAAAGTGGCAGTATGAGCAGGTGCCCTGGGGACAACTTTTATGGACTCCCTATCATAAATTATACAATTTAAGACACAATTTTTATAACCTGATTAATCAAAATAAAATATCTTTTTCATTATCAGACAGGCGCTTGGGAATAAGATCCATTAGGACAAATATCACTAAGTATTTTATTTATTTATTTTTTTGCGAGAAACGGTAGTAACAGATTCGCATATCAATAAATAAAAATCTTCTCTTTTAGTATATTCGAGGGTGAACCGGGACTCAATATCGAGTACACCTACTTGCACTTCCACTTTATTTTCCAAGTAGAAGACAATTGATGAAGGGGTATTATCTAATTCCAAAATAATTCCACATAATTCCAAAAGACGTGTACACCTAATTCCAATCGCGGTTCACCCCTAGAGTATATTATATTATATTCAGTGCAAGCCGTTTTTTGTGGTAGCTATGAGACCTGTAACGTTTGATAACAATAACCGGGTGACAATTTTAGCAGAAGATGAAAAAATCCGGGGGGTGAACCGATATTGGAATTAGGTATACACGTCTTTGGAATTATGTGGAATTATTTTGGAATTCATTCGATAATGCCCCTTCATCTATTGTCTTCTACTTGGAAATGAAAGTGGAAGTACGTGTACACGATATTAGGTCGCGGTTCACTCCTCGAAAAAAAACATTACAAATAATATAACCTACTTATATTTGAGGCGTTCAAAAGCAGAGTGGACTATCCCTCTTTTGGATTTTTATTAGAAATCCGGCAAAACAGAGGTAAAGGTTCGAGGTAAAAGTGGGAACTGTTCTGTAATTTAAAAGTACGTTTAAAAACTAAGTTTTTTTTTTAAATGATATTAATACAAGAAAAAGTTGCGCCAAAAAAGTACAAACTTTGAAGTCCGAAGTGGACCCTTGTATCGTGAAAAGAAGAACAAATTTCAGGGTCGGAGTTGAAGGTATTTGTGGATGCGGGTCTTGAAAGACTGAAGGTTATACACTGTTAAAAAAATTGTAAATTTACTATTTGTTTAGAATACAAATAGATAAGAAATTTTCAAGATTACGTATAGTAAAAAAAATACTATATTATATTGGTAAAATCACATTAAATCATTGCAAAAATACAAAAATAAATTGTAAATTTAATTTTTTCTTGTTTAGGCCACTCTGTGTCTATTTAGTAAAAACCTACTTGATTATAAAGGTTGATCAGCGAAAATGAGATTTGTGGGTTGGTCCACTCTGCTTATGAACGCCTCATTTATCCAAAACTACATAACTTATTAACAACATTTTAAAAACATAAGATTTATTTTACGAATTCATGAATTGTAGTCTGTCTTTGTTTGTTAAATATTAAAAGCTTGTGTTTTTGAATATCACTAAAATAAAAAATAAAAAAACTAATAATTTTGATAGTTAAAACTATTTTTAGTAATGGTTATTACTATACAAATAACGTACATTTTTGAGTCATGTCATTTCAGTTCAATCGGCATGTTTTCTTTTCGCATTGGATAAAGTAAAAAAATTAAAAGTGGTATTCTTATTTGTGTGAGGCCCTTAGAAATGTTTAGAGGTCACCAATGCGGCCCATCCATGATGCGATTTAGGTTGGCCAGGCCTGTTCTAAGTAGTCAAGTAAAGTACATTAATCCGAAAAAACAACTAAATACTTGATTCTGTGATACCTTAAATTCTAAAATATTCATTTTTGAGCATAGATACAATTTTCCATCATTTCAATGAGGTTTTTAGGATTCATTTCATAGGGAAATCGGGACCCTAAATGGATTGCTACAATGTTTGTCTACCTCTTAGAACGTTGTAGCTCGTTTACTAAATAAGATATAAACTTGGAATTTACAAGTGATAAGTGATACACATTTATTCATTTTCAAAGCATGTGAATGTGACATATAAGCTATAAAGATTTGTTTTTTAAATTTTTCGCATTTTTCAAGAATCACGTCTTTATCGTAGGTATATAATTTTTATATAAACATACCCCGAAATACTCCTTTTATTTCTGGGGCCTTTATGTGTATTTATTTCTGAAAACGGTCTATCAAAATTATCATAAAATAATTTTTTTAAATCTGTGTTGCTTAAAAATACATTTCCTTCCAATAAATAATTTTATCATATTTTAATGCTGGCTTGCTTTAATATGGGATGAAAGAATTTCATGTGGTATGCATTAAATGTTTCAAAATATGTTTTTTTGAATCTGGGAAATGTTTAATTAAGATCTTAAGACATCGTCGCTCTTTGTAGAATAAATTGTAGTCTCATTTAATCTTTATGATTTCATTGTATCGTCAAAATGAGATTTCTAATTAGAGCACGGAAATTAGTTGGCCATAAATACTTAGATCGAAGGAAGGGAAAGTAAAAATTAGAATTAGCTTGTGAAATTGACTGACAAACGTTTTTATGGTGATGTCCCTAAAGAGTGCTCTATTTTGAAAAGAGGTTAATGAGATCATCAGATTCGTCTGTCTGCCACTGCTACACGTAGGTCTTAATAGCTTCTGCTACGAGACTTGATGAGAACAAGAAGAAATTTATTTCATCACTTCCTTTAAATACACCTCATCAAGAATGTAATGAGGCAGGCTCATCAAATAATAATTGAATTTCAATTTTAAAAAATAAAAATAAAAATAATATCAAAAGACGTAAAGATAAGATGAAAGTTTTATTTTTGACGAGATACAATTATTATTATTTACGAGCGTTCGTTTTTTCTACTTTGTAATTTACTCAGTTTCCAAAAGAGAGAGAGAAAAAATATTAATTAAAAAAGGACGAACATATAAATATGTTTAGATAATGAACCACACAAACAGAAACAATTTTTTTTCTATTAAAGAAATATAATTTGGAAGAAAAGGTTGAAACTTGTTCTTGTGTGTTGATGTGTCAGCAAACGGCTTGAGAAATGTGATTTATTAATAAAAAGATGTTTGCCAAATTTCAGCTCATTAGTTAGAACGAACGACCCGTTCGATAGCTGACCATATGACAATTCAATTTTTAGAGCTACGTTCAAAAGTAAAATGGGACCCTATAGGGTCGAATCTTCCGTCTTTCTATCCGGTAGCCCGTCTAGTCAGAGCATCATAGCTCATTAACCTAAATAAAATACAAACTTGAAATTTGCATATTATTTGTTTTTCTCGAAATCAAAAAGATTGTAAATTTTTAATCAAATGATCATTATTATGAGAATATTTTGTGGTAAAAACAACTATCCAAGCACCCTGTAGGAAGATTTTCTACTTGATATTGATATTTTTATTATTATATTACTACTTGGTATTGATATTATTATTAAATTGAAATTTTCTTTTTGCCGAGATTAACATAATTTTTATATTGAAGGAGACAATAAAGAGTGTATCTTCTGCTGGAATTATACATTTCATTTATAGCGAGACTATAGTTTCGGAGGGTTTTGCCCTCTTCATCAGTCTATTACAATTGATGATGAAACAATGTATGAAACCATAGTCTCGTTTTAAATAAAATTTATAATTCCAGCAAAAGACACACTTCTTATTGTCTCCTTCAATATATAAAAATTCTGCTACCCTCGGTAGAAAACTTTCAAGAATTTTTATAAATTGAAGGAGATAAAAAAGAGTGTGTCTTCTGCTGGAATTATACATTTTTAATTTATATATAACGAGACTATAGTTTTGAGAGCTTTGCCCTCTTCATCAGTTTATTACAATTAATTCACAGGAATTCCTGTGAATAAATTATAATAGACTGATAAGGAGGGCAAAGCTTTCGAAATTATAGTCTCGTAATAAACAAATTAAAAATTTATAATTCCAGCAGAAGACTCACTCTTTTATTGTCTCCTTCAAGATATTATAATTACTATTTTTTTGGGAGGGGGAGGAGTTATTAAATTTTTTTGAGTTGGAAAAAATACTTTTTTTACCATATGGTGTATATACCCAGGAAATGATTTCATTAATTAGAATTAAGCTGATTTTTTTTTATTTAATTCATCTTATTGTTTATATTGTAATATGAGTAATTACAAATGCTTATTTCAACACTTGGCACCCGCGGATAGATCAGCTAATTCAAGAACAAAAACTTGTACAAAGTTTATTTTGGTCCTACATGTTTATATTCCAAATACGAAAGGATTAGATTCTGGCATTTCTATCTTCAAACTGGCAGATGAATAATGTAGAAATCAGAAAACACTATAGGAAGCCAGTTCTGTAATTAGACAGGTGCAACTTAGAGGCCCTAGTCTCTAGAAAAAAAATGAAAAACACCCCAAAATAGAAAAACGCACAGTAAATTAAATTGCTGAATATTATAATAAAAAATTAAGTTTTCAAAACATTAAATAAATAAATAAATAAAATAAAAACAACAATTAAATTGAAAGTTTCTTTATTGGGGAGCTTTCTTGAGTTTCAACGATACGTGTGGTTTGTGGGGGTGGGGGCCCCTTTGGCCATTTGTTGGTTGATTTCCAGACTAGCAGAAACCAATCGAAGACCATTTGATCTTGCCGAAGGTGAATCAGAGTTAGTATCGGGGTTTAATGTTGAATACAGAGCGGGGGGCTTTGCTTTAATTTTTTTAGCTGAATATTGTAGAATTTTATTTATAGGGATGTTCTTTAGTGCTATGTGTTTGGGAGGTGTCCGGGAGGCATTAGATTATTTCTTACTAACATAATTTTTATAAATTAAAAGACAACAACTTTACACTACTTGAATTATTTAATATTTATTAAAATAAAAATATAAAATTAGTTAATTAGAACTCAACAGTTAGCGCAAGGACTTTTAAAGGCTAGTTACGGCACTGAGCTAATAAACTAATTTAATCCAACAAAATATTAATAAGCCGCACCATTTTTAAGAACTGTATGCCTGGATTTCAATACCTACAATCAAAGGCGCAGAGAGGGGGTCAGCCTCAGAGGGGCCTCGTGACATGAAATCGCAAAGGGTGATATCCAGCATGAAGGGCCGAGAAAGGGCTTAAGTTCGATCGTTATCTGGCCATTTGTATAATAATAAATATTTAATAAGTGGTGGGATAAGATCAAACCCGGGGCCCGGATGAGCTCTCGGTAGTCCTGTGTCTAAGATAACTCAAGAACGAAAAATTATAAAAAGTTCATTCTTATATCTACCAAAATTGAGGAACTAAAAAATAATTGAAATTTCTAGTTTCAGAACTTCAGGTTGGAAAATGAAGAAATCTGTACATATACGAATTGAATATTTTAGCTAATGAGCTTGTATTTATTCCAAAAATGTGTACAGAGGGCTCCCATATAATGCGCTCCGTAAAGCGCGACGAAAAAATTGCGACTAGTACTCATATAGCGCGATAAACAGTCCCGTATAAGCTTAACATTTTCACATAGTTTATGATTTTTGCAGCTGACGAAGCAGTGGTATATAAAAAAAAAATAGTAAAAAATACACATTTAAAGATATATGGTACATATAAGAGAAAAATAATTTTATTCGAGTTTTAATAAAAATAAAAATACATGTATGCACCTCAGTATTTAACATTTAAAATTGGTCTGATAATGTTTCTGCCGTATAACGCAATTTCCTATTACGCAGAATGTATCCCCCTCGTTGTAGGGGAGTCCACTGTATTAATAAGATATCGTCGCTTAGAGTGTAAAGCTGCTAACTCCATTTTTTATCAAATATGAGATATTAATACCGTTCGAAAGAAAAAGAGATACTGCATCGTTCAAGTAAAACCGCGACTTAAAATTACGATTGTAAGTTGTAGAAAAAAAATATTACAAATATTTTTTTCCATGATATTCCGCAACATTTCAGCCCCCGTCTGAAGGATATTTTATCGGGGGATATTTTGTCGTGGGATATTTTGTCGTGGGATATTTTGTCGGGGGATGTTTTGTCGGGGATATTTTGTCGGGGGCTGAAATGTCGCGGCACCTTTTTCCATAACAACAATATGAAATTTTGTTTGTTTTTTCTCTGCCCTGTAAAATTTCCTTGTTGTGAGTTAGCAGGTTTACTCTCTAAGGCGACGATATATAATTATGTCAAGTTTCAGTTTTCTACCTCAAATAATTCTTTGTAAACAAATTGCCATATCGCTAAAATTTGAAGAGAGTATACCGTGACATGAATAAATCTTGACTTTACTTCTTCAACTATTGTCTATTGCAGTGTTTCTTAATTTTTTTTGGTTGTCGGCACACTAAAAATATTTGGAATCATTTGCGGCACACCTAAATATATATATAAAAAAAAGTAAAAGTAGTACTTACCGCTTAATCCCAAAAATACTAAAATTTCTATAATTTAGATTTTGAAATTTTTGTCAAAGTCAGAAATTTCACGAGGCTATATAGCCTTGCCATCTTTGCGTTTTTCGACAATTTTTTTTTGTAGATATTTCAAATAAAATATTTATTTTCAATTCTCTAGAACCGTCTGATCCCAAATATACTAAAATTTCTATATTTTGGATATTTCAAATTGTTTATCAAAATCAGAAATTTAACAAGGCTATATTATAGCCTTTCCATCTTTTCGTTTTTCGACAAAACTTTTTTTTGAGAAATTTCAAACAAAATATATTTTTCAATTCTCTAGTAAATATGATACAAAGAAAAAAAAATAAATAAAAAAAAATAGAACAAAATGAAATAATTACAAATACTATTTCAAAGTTACAAAACCCATGCAATTTTAATTATTTGTCAAAAACGCTGGCAGCACAGAGATTGAGAAACACTGGCTTAGAGAGCCCAAAATCTACACAGTTCTTCTCCGCATTGAAAATATAAAAAATTTTAGAGAGCCCAAAATCTACACAGTTCTTCTCCGCATTGAAAATATAAAAAATTTTCTACAGAACAAACTTCCTAAGACGATTTCTTTTTATGAATTTAATTTTTCTATTGAATGATAAAAATGAAGAAAAAAGTAAAACTTTTTCACGACCCAGTACGTTCGCCAGTTAGAACAAGTATTTTTTCCACATTATTGTCTGAATTTTATTGAAGTTCAATTAAATATTTGACCTCTCTATAACGAGTATAATTTTGATCCAAAAGCAAAAGGCCATTCCTAGAATAATAGAAAATAAAAGTTAAATCTTTAATAGCCTGAACAGGTCTTGACTTGTATTTTGCACTTCCTTCGACTATAAAGGAAGAAGTTAGATAATTTTATCCACTTTATTTAGTTATTTTTCTCAATCGGATCTAATGAAAGAATCGCCCCCGCACATTTATTAATTAAGAAAAAAAGTGAAAAATTTTCCAAGACTCGGGTCGCTAGATATGCCGTAGTAATTAATAATAAACTTAAATATAAATTGTTTATTTATGCCTATATTATGACTTCGCATTAAAATCTCAATAAAAAATTTTCTTTTTGAATTTTTGAACCGAAACTTTTAAAGCTAGAGCAGTATTTCTCAATCTTTTTTGGTTGACGGCACACTAAAAATATCTGGAATCATTTGCGGCACACCTGAATATAAAAAAATGTAAAAGTTGTATGATACAAAAAAAATATTCAAGTAATTACAAATACTATTTCAAAGTCACAAAACCCATGCAATTTTAATTATATGTCAAAAAGCCTCGCGGCACACAGGTTGAGAATCACTAATATAGGTAAACCCAAGCAGAAATGAGCCCTCGTTTTTTGATTGACAAATAAAATTACTTTTATTATAGAGATGCTTTTTTAAGCACTGTCTCAGCAGGCAACAGAAGGATTCTTGGTGAAGAGCCGAGTGGCAGACAGACCTAGATTCACTTATCGATCAGCGATTATGTCTGAAGGTCTGACAACTCTCCAAAAAACGCCTCGTAGCAAATGATTTGAGCCGCGGTTGTTTTCTTAACATGATATATTAGCTCTAATACATTTATTACTATTATTTATTACTTTCCAAAAATAGAAAGCAATTAGAGGATTGTATCGTTTCCATTAAAATTATTGTTTTTAATGAATTACGAATTTAAAGATTAATCATACTTACTTACTATTTATATGGATTGTTGTAATGGGATAAATTTAACTTAAATGAAATTGTTTTTCATTTGATTTATTAGAAAAAGAAACATCCGCCTATTTTGTCGATCGAGAATTCTTTTATTTTTTTGATATTTTAGGAATTGAAATAAATAAATAAATGCTATTAATTATTATTAATAAATAAATAATCACTATATAAATCTATCCTTGCTAAGGCCAATAATGAAAAATATTAAATAAGACTTTCATAATTTTTTATGAATTGTGTAGATTCTGCTTAATATAGAGTTGGAGGAAACAGCGAAAAACTTTTTAATGACTTCGGCACGCCCTTAGAATTTTTTTGGTGATTCGGCAATTTGAGCTAGAAAGTTGAAAGTTGCTTGAAATATGATGATTTTTCAATACAAACCTTTCTGCCGAATTTCAGCTCATTATTTATAAGCCTTAGAATCCTGAGTATATAGTGATTAATCGTTTTTTTTCTGATTTTTTTACAGGAAGTTCGTAAACTAGAAAATCCAAAATCTGAGCATATTTGATTTGGGAATACAGACGTTTTACCACTAGAACAAAAAGTGTTATTTATTTATCCTTTGTTTTTGCGTTATCGGTAACGCAGAAAGAGTCACACAAACACACAAACAAACCATGTTAAGTATGTATTTTATTCGTTTTCTAAACTGATATCGAACAACAACAAAAATGAAAATTATTGAGTGAATCTTACTCTGATCGATTTTTATTTAAGTTTAAAGATGCAAAAATCTTGTTTTCATATTCATCCTATAATGATAAATTCACATGACTGTTCGAGACTGTTCAAGCTCAAAAATCATGATTTCACTCTGTCAAGAAAGTTTGAGATTTATAAATGTAAAAAAGATGAATAAAAAAGAAAGATCATATTCTATTGTTTTAAAAAACAGTTTTTCCTAATTCTATGTATTTCTGTTTTGTCTAATATAAAGAATAGAAGAAAAAATGGTTTATGTTTATGATAAAAAGAAAATTTAGACGAATGTGTGGCATGCATGACTATTTAGAGGAAGCTCCTGAAGAAGTCGGCAAAGTCGACGAAACGTTGGCTGATAAATAAAAAAGTCACACATAAAAACTTCTCCTTATTTTTCCTATTATAAACTTTCAAATTAATCTGCCAACATTTCAAAAGTATAATTCACATCAAAAAGGGATTACTATCTTCTACCAGGTGGGCGTGGTGGTAATTTACTATGGATTTAACAAAACTACTATTTTTTGAAATTAATACTGGTCCAGTTTAAGCATTGAATGAATGTATCATTCAATAAAACATTAATCATAAACGAATTTAGTACTTTCGGAAAGAAAAGAGTTTAGTATCTAAGCTACCCCATAGAATGAAGATGGAGGCAACGATTTTGAATCTACTCTCAGTCCTGGTGCCTCATTACAAAGGCATAGTGGCCCTCTTTATAAAATATTTTCTTGAACAAACTAGTATAGGAAGGACCTCGCTCACTTCTAAAACGCAGTTTATTTTTATTAAATTCTAAAAATGTCACCTAAACTCATTAGCGAAGTTAAGGAGTTTTCTTAGGGGTTGCAGCCGGCCAGCTGATTAGCCACCACAAGGTTTCAATTTCGGTAATCCGATTGATTAGTTTTGTAAGGGGGCACTTCCCCCTTGCCCCTACCCTTTGTACTAAATATCGACATGGAAAGTGCATTTAATTTAATGTCAGAAGATAAAATTTCTGATGATTCCGAGCTTGCAATGGCCCAATAAAATTGTTAATTTATTTCGAAAGCCGCTCCCCGAAACTATCATTGCAAATAAATAAAAATATACATATAACGCAAGATACCATATTTAATTTAATCCTTTTAAATTAAGCAACTTCACTATTGTTGGCAAAATATAATTTGAAAATTTTGTTATTTAAATGAAATGTTCTCTAATCTAGGATATTGTTAGGCCGATGATAGTACCAACCATTGTTCTCAATCCTTGCAAGATAATCATCACAAGGGTATTGTTTCTTAGGTCCCTATAGAGATAAGCTCACTTAAATAATATAAGGGATCTCCTAACATTACTACCTTTATTAATACAGGTAAGACAGCATCTGTTGTTTAATTTCCAGGCGCGTTTATTTGAATCTTATAAATATTTCATTGAAATGTATAGGATGCATTCCACGCCAAATCAGACGGCTTGAAAAATTTTAATTTGAGATTTCCTTCATTTTTTGACCTTTTTTTAGAACCCATCAAAAAACTCTCTCTGGTAAATTTTGAAATTTTTTTGATCACTGGTTTAAAAAGATATCGAATTTCGGATTTTAGCTCATAACTGTCTTCAAAAATGGTCCAAATTCAAAATTGTTTTTTTACATACTTAAAAAAAAAATATAAAAAAATTATTTAAAGTGTTTTTATATTCGATTTTTGAGTTTGAAAATTTAAATCTTGTTTTTGAAACTGTATGTACTGTTGGATTTTTTTCATAATTTTTTATTTAAAACTTCTATTCTACAAATTTTAAGACCGGGTTAATAGTGGACCTATAATAATTACTATTTTTTTCGATTTTTGAAAATTTCGAAAAAATTGTATTCGCTATTAACCATTATTAAAAATCTTTTTAGTATTGAGTTCTCTTTTTTTAGTTATTTTGAATTGATTTTTATCGTTAACAGGTGTATAAAATAAATAATTAGTAGTTTAGTTTGTTGAAAGAAAATCAAAATAAAAAAAAATAGTAATTATCATAGGACCACTAACAACTCGATCTTAAAATTTGTTGAATGAATAGAAGTTTAAAATAAAAAATTATCAAAAAAAAAAAAAAAAAAAAAAACAGTTTCAAAAACAAGATTAAAATTTTCAAACTCAAAAATCGCATATAAAAACCTTAGATAATTTTTTTTGTATTTTTTTCTATAAAGTATGTAAAAAAACAAAAATTAAAATAAAAAATATTTGAATTCGGACCATTTTTGAAGAAGTTATGAGCAAAAAACAGAAATTCGATATCTTTTAAATTTGTGATCAAAAAAATTTCAAAATTTACAAGGAAGAGTTGATATGATATGATGGGTACTAAAAAATGTGAAAAAATGAAGGAAATCAATTAAAATTTTTCAAACGGTCCGATATGGCGTGGAATGCCCCATAGGTTTATCAGCTATTGTCACTAGATTAATTTATAAAACCTCCAGGCTTCAATCCCGGATCGCTCCGAAGTAAAGTGGTTTAAGTGTATACTGTTTACTTACAATCTCAATTATTTTGAAAGGGAAATGAAGTACAATCTCAGAACTTGAAAACTATGGTATAAACTCATCTTTAAATTCGACAAGGTGAACATTTTTCAATTTTCATAAAACTTTGATTATAGAGAAATCATAAAAAAATTATTTATTTTAAGTTTATCTAAGGCACACTTTATTTATGTTTCCTTAAATTCACTATTAAATGGTATCGTTTTAAAGGAGTTACACTACACTCATACTTTTAATTCTTGCCTTTTGCTTAAAAAACAGGATCAATGTGTTTGAGTTGAAATGGAATTGAATATATATTTATAGCAAACAGATCTCACTTCGCTTCAGAGGAGCGAATTGGAGACGGATGACTGGTCGTAAACTAGGCTTTAGTAAAAAGCCTCACTTTACAGTTTGAATTTTTGACTTCTTATGGAACGCCATCTACCTTCCAAAAATATTTGTACAATGGGATTCCCTCATATTTAAAACTTTTCAGAATCCTACAACCTTTAATTCTACCGTACTACAGATATCTTAGAATCTCTTGAATACTTCTCAAATTCCATCTTTTTTCTTTGATAATGAAAGATCAATCAGTTCTATTTATTTTTAATTGGAAGTAATTTTTTGAAATCTAGGTATTTTCAGAGAAGAATGTAGATATTATATTCAGTGTAGCCAATCTATGAACAACGACTTCATTACAACAAAAAAGCAGACGACATGATCCATGGATAGGGGGAGCTCAGACTCCCTATTTCAAAGGTCAGGGGGGCTTAAGCCCCCGATCCCCACCCCCACCCCAACCCCCGCCCCGTTTCTGGTCCTGGCGCCAATGCCAGGAGCCATAGTCCTACGGTATGACCAAAGTTTTAGCTATTTAAAATTATCACGAATTTATGAAACAAGTATTTTATATTGAGATTGTTAATAGACAAATTCAAAATATAAAGAGGAAAAAATTAATATTCGACAATTATTTTTTTATATATAATGAAACAAGAAGAAGTTGCCCCAAAAAGGTACAACCTCTGTAGTCCGTTTTGTTAAGTTAATAAATTTATTAAATTCTATTTAATTTGAAAAGTTTTTCACGTAAAACTATAGAACAGTGGCGTTCCGTGTTATATCGTATTTGAAAATTTGTAAAATTTTAAAAACACTTTCAATAAATAATATACTAAATAATTCATTTAAAGTTTGGTATATGAAATTTAAAATTTACGGAGCTTTTTAACGTTAGCAAATTTAAAGAATATGAAAAAAAAATATTCTAGATTTCCTATTTTAATCACTTAAGCTATCTTGTGGGAAATACTTTGATTTTATTATGTTAAAAAGTGAATTAATTTACATCTATTCGTCGCATGACTTTCATTTAAAATCTATAAATTGCATTTAATAAGCTGACGTGTTCTGATGTAGCCATCCACTTGACTTTACCATACAACCTGGCCCCTAACTTATATTTAATATTTAATACAATTATTTATAATCACGTAAGGGGAAGGAGTTTTTTCATTTTTAGATTTCTCTGGGCCCACTGATTATGTATACAAAATTTGGTTGAAATTGGAACAAGAGCCTAGATTTTCATTTTTTTACCCTACCCCTCCCCCACCCCCAGATTTTTTGCGGTTGGTTTTTGCATCTTGAGACTTCTGGGGTTCCACTGATTATGTATACAAAATTTGGTTGAGTTTGCTCAAATGGCCTAGATTTTTAATTTTTAACCTCCCCTCCACCCCCCTTAATTTTAGGTCGATATGCACCAAAATCTAATCAGCTCTTAATCTCAATGGACCAAAGCTATGTGTGAAATTTGGTTTTGAAATTTACACTAGTTTTTGAGCTAGCTCGTCCACAAAAATTTGGTAACGCACATACTAACAGACAGACTATAACTAACAGACATTTTGACAAAACAATTATTATCTCGAAAAATATAATTTTTCGATGTTCACTTATTAGGGCTTTTTTGTAGAGCGAAATGCCATGGTTTCGCTCAATTTTTTTAATCAAAATAGTTTCAGCCATTTTTTAGATATTTCGAAAAAAATAAGGAAAAAAAACACTTTTTTCATGGACGATTACAATAACCTGTATGGTAAAGTAAAGAAAATAATCGTGGAAGATGAATTAACAGATATTTAGGCAAAAGTATTTGCTTTAATGAAGTCCAATTGAATATTCTCTCTATCTCTCTCTATGGTATCTATCTATCTATCTATCTATCTATCTATCTATCTATCTATATATATAAAATAGAAAAGTATGTGGATATATATGTATGTGGAAACGATCTGATTGGCCAGTGCATAGCCAATGCCAAAGCGTTAAATTATTAGAACGATTCTGATTGGTCAGATAGTGATCGTGCTTAGGCAATGTGTTAAATAAATCTTTCCTTATTCTTCCTTATTTTTGAATCAATTTCATTCAGCACATTCTTTCGATACTTACAGTAAGATTTTAAATTTCAATTATTAAATTGGTATGAACGAGACGCTTCCCGCCAGGGATAGGTGACGCCGGGCCGAAGGCCCGGTCGTCAGCTAGTAGTATATATATACGAGCCCCGACCCATCTCAATTGGCCCACCAATATTTTTTCTTTTTAAATAAAATTATGCTAATTCACGGTAAATTCAATTTAAATATTTATTTTTATTATCATTTGGAACAACATTTTTAACAATTTAAACCCTTTTATTTTAACATTTAACTTAAAGTTATTTTTCTAATTGTTAAAAACATATTTTTATATAAAAAATAGTTCTTTGCTTTTCACGATTTTTATTTTAAGAATCTTTGAATATGTGAAATAATCAAGTAGGCTTTGTCTTTTTCCAACAAAAGAAAGTTTGTTTTGTTTATTATTAGTAAAAATGACTCGTGGAAAGGTTGTTGATGAAAAAATTCACTCAATTATTATCAATTTATTTAAAAAGGGAAAATCAAACGAGGAAATTGGCGATCTAGTTAATTTATCAAAGTTTACTGTCAGAAATATTATTCGAGTTTATAAAACAACGGGTACAATAGCTACAAAACCTCGGTATGCGTCGAGATCCAAAATATCAGATGCTGATAGACGGGCATTGAAGAAGATTATTAGAAAAAACAGGCGTTCCATCTATGGTGAATTATCTGTTCTTTGGAGCGATGTTGTGGGGCGAAGTGTTTCAAGATCCATAGAGAAGCCCTTAAGTTAGGTTTTGAAACTTATAAGGTAATTTTATTGCAACTTATTCCATTTTTTTTTTTTTTTTGTAATTTTACTAATTTTTTTTTTAGGCGAAAAGAAAAGCCATTCTTGACTATTAAAACAAAAGAAAAACCGGCTTAAATGGGCTAAAGTCTCGTTTTGAAGTTTGTGTTGGGGACAATCGAAGCAAAGTTATTCGTCAGAAAAATGAAGCTTTCAATTCAGATTGTTTAAAAAAGAAAGTAAAATTTCCTGCTTCAGTTATGGTATGGGGTTCAATATCTGCTAGAGGTGTTGGAAAACTTCACTTCATTGATGGAATTGTAAACACCAATAAATATTTAGAGATTTAAAAAAATCGTTGCAGATGCATTGCAGAATAATAATAATTGTGTGATCCAACAAGACGGTGCGGCATGCCATACATCAAGAAAATCTTTAAAATTGCTTTCTGATCATAATGTTCCACTATTGGAGTGGGTGGCAAACTGTCCCGACTTGTCATCAATAGAAACTTTTTGGCACACAATGACAAAGCTATTACGAATAAAACCAGATAGAAACGTATTCGAATTAAAACACAAACTTCAAAATATTTGGGATATTTTCACTCAAGATGAGTGTCAAAACTTAATAAGTACGTTGCCCAAAAGAATTCAAGCCGTAATTAAAAATAAAGGCGATGTCACACAGTGGTAATGGTTTTGTATTTTGTATGTTTTCCTTGTTTTTAACAATTAAAAAATAATTTTAACTTAAATGTTACAATAAAATGTTTTAAATTGTTTAAAATGTTGTTCCAAATGATAATAAAAATAAATATTTAAATTAAATTTACCGTGAATTAACATAATTTTATTTAAAAAGAAAAAATATTGGTGGGCCAATTGAGATGGGACGGGGCTTGTATATATAAGGAGTATCGTTTTGGTCCGAGTGCAAAAGCCCATTCCTAGAATAATAGAATTTAAGAAATTAATCTCAAATAGGATGAAACAGGTTTGAACTTTTTGAGCTTGTATTTGGCAATAGACCTTTAAATAAAGAGAGAAGATCATTGTATCCGCGCTCATTCAAGTTATTTTCATCGATCAGATTTTAATGAAAGAATCGCTCACCCACACATTAAATAATAAAAAAGTGAAAACCTTTTCAAGACTCGGTACATTAGAGCTGCTTTCGTAATTCTTAATAAACAAACCTAAATATAAATTGTTCATTTATGGCTATACTATAACATCCTTTTAAAATCTCAAAAGAATAATTCAAAAAATATTTTTTGCCCTTTGAACCAGATATTGTAAAATCTCATCAGTAGGTACTCTGTATTGATAAAAAAGAACTTTTTGACTTTCCGTTCTTGGGTTAGCGTGGGTATTGTAATTCAAACACCCAAAGAAAAAAATCATAGTTGAAAAATATTTTTCTCCGTGTTTCAGACATTTTAATGCACAATAAGCAAAAATTTATTTTTATGCATGATTTAATACATTTCATTTGCAATATACCTTCTACGAGAGCGTCAGTCAGTTTCAACTATGAAAAGAATTAAAAATCACCAGAAGAAGCTGAAGTGAAAATATTTTATCCGCTCTGTTTAAATATCAATTGATAAAAAATCTAATGTTCAATTTGAAAAAAATAACGAACAATTCTATTAAATTGAAAGTTTTTGCCGAGAGTAGCAGAATTTTTATATATTGAAGTAGACAATAAAAGAGTGTGTCTTCTGCTGGAATTATAAATTTTATTTATTTATAACGTTATAAATAAATAAAATTTATAATTCCAGCAGAAATACACTCTTTTATTGTCTCGTTTATAACGTTATAAATAAATAAAATTTATAATTCCAGCAGAAGACACACTCTTTTATTGTCTCCTTCAATGAACAATTCTATGATGCGGTTATCGATAAATTTTGCAAAAAGGAGCGAAGAATAAAATACAATTAAAAAAATGAAGGTCTATTTTTTGGACAGCATCCCCTGGTTGAAAAGTCAACGACCGCCACTGGTATAGATGGTATAAATAGATTCATTGAAAAAATTATTTTCCTATATTACAGTAGAAGTTATCTGAATTTTCAATAAACCTCTTTTATGTATTTTATTAAATATTTTCCATTTTTAATAATTTAATTTACTCGACAACTAACATTAATCAGTCATGAAATTATTGCAATGAATAAATATGGACAAATTAACAGGCCAACCCCTCCTGTGTCTATAGAACATTAAATTATATTAGAACGATAGGTATCGGACTCTTTGACATGTTAATGGAAAGATTAATAAAAAATAGCGCTTAAGCTAAAAATCAAAGAGAAAAATTAACTCCAGTAACTAACAAGTTGCATTTTAAACTTTAACTAATTCCCCGGGCGCAGAGGTTGAAGGGATGGTATAATTAAATCAGTGAAAACAAGGAAGGGTTTATTTTCAAAATAATATTTTAAAGAAGTGCACTGAAAAAGTGTTGCAAAAAATAAAAATTGCATATTTTCCAGGCTAAAAGATAAATAATCTATCTGGTGAAAAGGTTTGTTTTTGACATTCTACAAATAGAATAGCAATTTTTCTCCCCTTCTTTCTTACATTTTATAATAGGGTAGTATCAAAGGGGGTTCATGAAAATACATTGGATTTGCCTTTTTCATAAAACTAAAAATCTTTAAAGAAACCAGCAGAAGAAATGAGAAAACATGAAACAAACAAATTATATCCTAAATTAATTATTTTTTTTTTGTATATGATAATGATGAGAGAAGGAGTTACACCAAAAAGATGCAACCCCTAAAGGCCTGGGTTGGCCCCTCCATCGTGAAAAGAAGAAGAAAGAATTTTATGGGTTGAAAAATAGACCCTAATAATTTCTAAGAATTAAAAGAAAATGTGAAAAAAATTACGTCTCAGAGTATAGTCTTTTCATATATTTTAATGATTTGGTATTTTTTCGCAAGCGAAAACATTGAGCTGAAAAGATGAAACTTAGCAGAGAGGTACAATTTATTTATACAAATATGTGTGTTGAATTCCAGCTTATTAAATACTGCTATTTGATAACTCACCTAATCACAATTTGATTTGTTTCTGATTTTCTGAATTTTCTAACACTAAGAAAATGTGAAAAAAGAGTCAGGTTGGCCGAGTGGTTATAGAGCATGATTTCTAATTCTCTTTCTAATTAAGCTAGCGTGGGTTCAAGCCTAGCTCACTGAAAATATTTGACTGGCTATAATCTGATTCCTTCAGGGTAAGGCGATGGTAACCACCCCAGGAAAATTAGAGTGGAAAGGATACTCTCCACAGTAATCGCCGACACTCAGAATCGAATATGGCATTTGAAAAAGAAGACGAAATGCCAGGAATTAACATTCTTCCGAAAACTCAAGAACGGAGGGTCGTAGAATGTTATTCATTTTGGTGTCAACATGTTTGTATTCCCAAAACAAAGAATTGATTAGATTTTAGGATTTCTAGTTTCAAAACTTCTAAATGAAAATTTGGAAGACAAGTTGGTATAAATACTAGGAGTTAAATTTCAGTTATTTAACTTAAACCGCTTGCTAACAAAATCTTCAAAATTTACACTAAGAGTAAGTACTAAGTCTTGAAAAAGTGTTTTCCCCCAACTTCCCTTTTATGCTTTTAGGTGTGTTTCTATTATATTTCGAATATATTTGATATTTCTATATGTGAATATGAATAAGGAAAATGATTGCATTCTATTGTTTTAAAACTGTCTATTTCTATTTATATTATTTCTAAGAATGATTATCTAATATAATTGTTAATAAAAAAAGAAAAGAGAAAAATTGTTTATGTGAATGTGTCAAATTGTTTGAAGTTTAAGTTTCTGATGGCTTGAACGAGACTAAAAAACAAACAAACAGAGATGTTCATTAAATATTAAATGAAACCCCTCAAATCCGAACCGCTGAAATCCGAAAGCAAAAAAGAGAAACTTATTTATTTAGTTATAAAACAATTATGTATATATTCTACATTATATTCTTATTTTACATAATTCGTTGAAAAATTAACAAAGTAGTACAGTTAGCATACCTACAAAGTGTAAATGTGTCTAGATACTTGTCATCCAGGATTGAAAAACGGTAAAAGTTGGTTATTAAAATTCTTTAGGCTAATCAAAAACAATGAAATAACAATAGAAACACACAAAATATCACTTAATCTTTCACTTGATATCACTTATTTTCAATTGTCGAAGCTGCTTAAAAATTGAAATTCGAATAGGCTGCAGACCCAATTAGTTCGGATTTGAGGGGTTTCACTGTATTATTTTTTTCGATGCGGGTCAAGCAGAAGTGGGTAACCTGAATTCTTTCTGTATTTGGACTTAATGTTCTCACGGGTTTTAGTATAGAGCCTGTTAATTTTGAAAAACACACTACTCATAATATTTTTAAGTCCCAATAATTTTTCATTCAAATATGCAGATATAATATTTTTTTATTTATTTTAATTGTGAATTTTGAAGAATCTAATTTAATTTACTATTTTTCAAGATAAAGCATCACAACGATAAATATATTTTTCAATAAAAAAAATCGCAAATAAAAAAGCAATTAAATTCTGAGAGAACGTAATTTGCAATTGAATGTTGATGATGATGATGCCTCGTTAGCCGTTATTCATTAGTTTATCATCCACCCTCACTCACCCCTTTGAAACAAGCCCGCCATCGCCATCGCACCCTCCCTTTTATTTCATTATACATAGACGATAACTCGTTAATGTTGACCTTCGCAAATATTCAATAGCTATTATATTTATTCCCTTGTTTTATCTTTAAAAACGATCCTCTATATTAAAAAATGTTTTAAAGTTTTTAACGAAGCAGCCCAGGGCTAAAAGTAGTGGTTCGTCTCTTTTTTTCATTTATGGATTCATGTAAGTAATAATCTAGGTCTTTACAGAAAAAGGTATTCAAAAAATATATTTTTTGAACATTCTATTTTATCAAGTTTGCACCATGGTCAGTCTGGTTGATATGCCGAAAAAAATCTGGAAACTTGAAAAAGTCTTCAGTCTATCAACTTGCATACCGCACTTGAAAACGATTCCAGAAATAGGTGTAAAAACGTCGTGCATTCCTGATGAGATTTCCTCATTAACAATGTGGAATCTAGGTGGTTTCAGTCGAAACTTTTCTAAAGATTCGAAATATAATTAATATAAATGTGCTTAATATGTTTTCATCCAAAATGAATTAAGAATTTATTTTTAAAAATAAAATCTAGAGAATGGACATCTGTTTGAGGTGTTTCGGAAGGTTTTTTGTACCAGATGTTCGGTAATATTTGGGATTGAAAAATGAGAATAAATATTTTCAAATTTTATTTAGATGGACATTTATATAATATAGCAGTGGCGGTTGGTGACTTCAGCCAGGGGATGCTGTTCAAAAAGTACCCTTAAATCTTTGAAATTTTATTTTAATCTTCACTTTTTTTGCAAATTTCATCGAATTTTCATCATTTTCAAATTCAACATTAGATTTTAAAAAATATATTTTGGTACCTTCGCCTCAAACCGATACTGCTTTGTGTGAGTTAGGGTAGAAATTAAATCATGTGACAAACTTCACCGTTACTGAGATGGAAATCGACAATCTTCCAGAATGA
This sequence comes from Forficula auricularia, assembly GCA_024734495.1. NCBI lineage: Eukaryota > Metazoa > Arthropoda > Insecta > Dermaptera > Forficulidae > Forficula > Forficula auricularia. Next base: position 4,353,391 of record JALMQS010000681.1, read on the forward strand.
ATCAACTTGTCCTATAAGAAAATGTTAAATTTCTCGTAATTCTGTTGCTATAAGCAAGCTTTGTCTTGTCTATTGCACTATTAGTAGTTTCCGATCTTATAAATTGAAAGTTTTTAGAAATTGATTAGTCCAGTGGTTCCCGAATCATCTTTATTTATTCCTTTTTTGTATTATTTCTATTTTAATAGTTCTTCATCGAGAACAATTTTTATTCGACTAAAACTCGTCTGAACTTGTCTTTGACCTGCTTGAACTGGAAGACATACCAGGCAGGGACTTCAAACCTTCTATCGGCACCCTTTTCGGAATAATCATTCATTTTAATTGCCCCTTGAAACCTTAGACCATGAAATATATAGACACGCCCTGGTGTCGATTTGGTGAGCCCAACATCTCCTATAGAACTTGACGTCATCTGTAGGTAGGAACACCCAGAAATAGCATGGCCACTATAGGAATTATTATACATTGGGATAAATTTATCGTAGTTTAGATTATTTATTTTGGATTCCAATAATCGCAAATTAATATTAAATTAATATAACCAAAATATTTATGCGAGAACGTGACGTCATCTGTAGGCGATGTTGGCATCACTTCACTCTGTGTGGAGAGTAGCAGAGGGCGTGTCTATATATTTCATGGTCTAAGCTTGAAACTATGAAACAATTTTATTTCAATTCGAGAACCAATATACATACGTTCCAAAACAAAAAATATTTTTTATAGAAATATTTGAAATAACTAATAATAATTTGAAAATTTAAAGATCCTCCTGAAATTTTGAAGTCGACCTTATATATTTATGAAAATACACTAAATGTTTGAAATTTTAGGGAAGCGTCGCATCCACAGCATCCATGGACCGCTCGCCACTGATATATAGGTACATATATAAATTGTTAACCACCTCAAACAGATCTCCATTCTCTATATATTAATAAACGGAAGCATCAGCGGTTGATGTCATTGGGATATTCATAGTGCGCTCCATCACACACTATAAAATCTAGATATATTAACTAATTATATTTATTTATTTTTTTGTGTGTTGCATAACTTGGACCATTTTGTCTTAGAAAAATATTTCCATCATTTACATGCTAAGTTTAAGCAACATGTGGCGCAGCTAGTTTTTGAATAAATGATCGTCTAGAAACAGACTATGCGGTGAGTTTGTTCAAAGTTTCATTATATTATTTTATTATTGAATGTCGAGCTTATTACATCCCATTGGAAGTGATTGGTGCAAAAGCTCGTTTCTTTTATGCAAAGCTAATCAAAATAGTTGTATGTATAATATAGTCATTGTTTAAATAACAAAAATATTGCATTGAGATCAACTTCCTTACTATTTCAAAATAAAATTCTATCTAATCTTTTATTGTATCATGTAAGAGGCAGTAATATGTCAAATGAAAGTGTCTAAAGCGAAACTAAGGCGAAACGTAGTCTGATAGTCAATAAATGGTTGAGTACTCTACGATTTAGTAAAATTTACTAAATTGTTTATAGGATGGATATAGGAGTATGAACATACCCAAATAGTTTAAATAATAAAGGATAATACTTTCCCCTTGCTTCACTTTGGATAAAGTAAAAAAAAGGACATTGAACTACCTGCAGATTTTATATATTAACGAGCAATATACGTATTTATTCTTCTTGGCTAGTGAGTGCAGTGAAATTTATTTTGAGTACTTCAGATTAAACTAGGCTGTTGATCAGCTATTAACCTTTGAGTCAATATACAAGGAGTACCGTATTTAGGCACGGTGGCCCTCGTCTAAAAGGGTACTTCCCTCAAGTCATTTCTGTTTTTGTGCATTTAAATACAAAATTATACTACTGTCATATGCTAGTTTTGATTCAAAATTCCTAACCTAGATTCTATATTTTAAATTTAATCATGCATTTCATTATAACATATATGTCATATACCATTGATAGTGCCTACTGCCTGGGGGGCCCCTCAGAGAATTCTCACACGGGATCCCAAAGGGGGTAAATCCGGCATTGTATACAAGTAAGATTGCAGGCACTTTTCACTTGTCAAAGGTCTCAGCCATATGCTAGTTTGAGATCTAGTTTAGTAGCCAGTCTAAGATAACAGGCACTTTAATCAGAGATAAAAAATTCGGCCCTTATACGAGTAGATTTTCACTCTTACTAGTGGAATGTTTTCTAAAACTAACTATTTTTAATTAAATTTCATTTCAGCCCATTTTTATTTAGTTTTTATAGTTCCTAATGAATTCTCTCATTCATAGTTGTTGTTTTTTTGGCTTTTCGGCCTTTCTAGCCATTAGCCAATTTACGATACTGATATTAAATTAAGACTTCTATGCAGGGATCAGATTTTTAGCCGGTTGCCTCGAGTCGGATTCGAACTCATTCAAAGTTGGTTTTTGTTAAAGGTTTGTTTATAAACAACCATTGTTTATGAACATAACTTTATTTGCTAAGTGAATCTACTAACATTTCTCTATTCTCATCATTAAAAGTCATTGTTAATAAACAATAACTTTATTCTATGGAGATTAAAATAAGCTGTCCTGCATCAATGCTATTAAAATCCACTCTATACAAATAATAAACTTATTCACTAGTGATTAAATTGAATTTTTCTTTACCAAAATCATTATAACAATGATTATTCACTAGAAAAAAAAATTATTCGCATCAACTTCTCACCCAGATAGCAAGTGGACTTGCCGCAAACTTAACTTTTGTCTGAATTTAAATTGCCATGTCAAATATGACAAGATAAGTTTGTGGTAATTTAGCAGCAATCTTGAATGTTCAAGGGTGAATTATTAAGTTTTTTTCTAACTTGCTACAAACTTGCTTACTTGCTTGTTTGTTGGCGCCATCTAGCCACAAATATATTAATCATTTATAATCTTTAAAGAATTTGGTGTCGGTTCTAGGTGAAACATTTTAATAGATAATAAGTAAAAATATATTTTTCTAGGTGGGTTTCACAAATAAAACAAATATATGTTTTGAGTTTTTTATCTCGATATATATTTCGGGTTATGAGCCCATCATCAGGAGTTACAAAAGAAAACTAAATATAAAATTGGAAACAAATGTATAAGTGAAGTTCAATTGGGAGGAACGTACATGGTGGGGGGAAAGAATGCAGTATTGGTTATTGTATAAATAGACAAATGAACAAAGGAGTTTAACTAAGGGCTTAGAATTATCCCTGGGCTTAGAAATAAAGGAAGAAGTAGAATAAGGTAAGGGAGGAGGGGTTAAGAACTTGAAAGAAACAATAGTAAAATATTAAAATAGAAATTTTGAGAATGGGAAATAATATTTTTCAGGTTATTTAAATTATAAAATATAATCTATAATGGTATTTTTATTAACTTCTAAATGGTTATTAAGGATGTTACTATTATTTGAAAGGGCTCTTTTAATTTCTGTGGACTCCAAAAGATCCAACCTAAGGCCTTTTCTTTCAAAATGAATAGGAATAAGATTATTAATAGAGGCCTCAAAGAATATGATAACATGTCTGTGAGAATTCCAAATATTATAATTAACGAATGTTTGGAATTTTTACTGTCACGTGATGTTTCTTCTCCCACCCTTACGAAATAAGTTCAGAGAGTGTTCAGTAGAATAAGTCAGTGAGTAGCCAGAGTCAGTTGAGTAGAGACCAGTCAGTTGAAGTCAGAGTGTGGGGTAGAGTCTTTAGTAGACAGCTGAACAGTTGAGTTGTGCCAGAGATGTACAAACGATCATTATAAATAAAACCATGATATAAAAGTAAATGGATTCTTTTTAAACCTTTGCTTAGAGCATAGAGACACACATCCTCTAGCGGGGTGCAAGACAGCGGACCCACGGATCTGAAGGCTTTCACGTTACACTTAGCGAGTCATTATAAACCGTCAGGAATATAATGCGTCCCGCTATATATAAATAAAATAATTTGTTCGCAGCCATAACTACAGGTTGCAACATAATTTGCTGGCAAGCGGTGGGTTGCAACACTAATTTAGTAGAAAGATTTTAATAAATAAAACAGAAGTTTACTTTATTAGATGAAAATAGCAATTTATCAGGATTTTTAAAAATTTTACTTTTATAACGGGAATAGTATGGAATTGGATTAAATTAAAAACACACAGTTTTTATTAAATGTCCCAGACGTTTAGTCCATTTTATTTTGACTTCCTCAGTTGCCCAATTGATCACTCTTTCTCAAAAAAAATGTCACTATAAGACAAAACTTAATTAATCCTTCTTTAACATTTGGCTCAAATTAATCAACAATACTGGAAGCGACTTTTCTTTACCTATTAAAATTTTTGTCGTCGTTTTTATACAGAGATAACATGTGTAAATTAAAAATTAAATATCAATATGACGTGACATCGCCCCTATTGGACAACTCGCGATAATAGCGATGACGCGTCATATTGATATTTAATTTTTAATTTATACATGTTATCTTTGTATAAAAACGGCGATCAAAATTTTTAATTTGTAAAGAAAAGTCGCTTCCAAGATTGTTGATTAATTTGGGCCAAAAATATGTTAAAGAAAGATTAATTATATTTTGTCTTAGAGTGAAATTGTTTTTGACAAAGAGTGATAAAATGGGCCACTGTGCAAGTCAAAATAAATTGACAAAACGTCTGGTACATTTAATAAAAATTCTGTGTTTTTAATTATATCCAATTCCTACTATTCCTGTTATATATAAATTTACTATGGTTACGAATGATTGAACTTTAACTTTTATCAAGAGAGAAAGAATTTAATTTTTAGGACAAAATTTAGGATCTTAGCAGAAATATTTTCATTTTTATATTGCGATGTCAGAGGGGATTCATCCCCTCAGGAGTTGAACCTGAGGACTAACATGATTTCAGGGCAGTTAACTCAGAGAGAGGTTTTGTCTCGAGGGTAGAGCTAACTGCCCGGAAATCATGAGGGCTGAATCTCCTCTCATATCGCAATATAAAAATAAAAATATTTCTACTAAATTCGTAGATTTTGTCCTAAAAATTAAATTCTTTCTCTCTTAATATACATTGGTTTTTAACCTGAGCTGATTTTTTGAAAAACATTCCAACTATTTTCAAGGGAGGTCGGGTTAGGCTAGGGGTAGCGTGTCAGCCTGCTAACCAAGTGGATCCGGGTTTGAATCCGACTCGAGGCATCCAGCTAAAAACTTAGCCCGGAGTAGAGACAAATTGAAAAAAAAAAGTATTATCGTAAATTGGCTTAAGGCTAGAAAGGCCGAAAAGCCAAAAAAAACTATTTTTTAAAAAAAGAGGCTCAAATCTTTAGTTTTAACGTTTATGTTAAAAATACATCTAGATTAAAAGAAAAAATAAATCAAATTTATTTATTTATAGAGGCGATTTAGACGCCATCTTTTAATGAATCTCATAGATAACATTACTTGAACAGCGATTTTGTCTCGCTAGCCAAACAAACCCATTTTTTTGTACATCGATAAGCACGAAAATTCACTTTTCGGCAGGTTTCGGATAAATAAAACATAAACGGGAATTTTGTTTATAGAAAAGAGTCGGATTAGAGTTCGCTTTATTTACAGAATGTATAATAAAAATATTTGAGACGTGGAAATGTCATAATATTTTGGATTCGAATTATGATCAATACAATTGAGTTTAATTGAATATAAACGATCCAATACATAGAAATATGTTCACAAATAAGGAAAGTAAACTTAATTAACTCAATCACAAAAGCTTTAGTCAAATTAACGCTGACTGTTGATTGATTTATTTTTCTCCCTAATTGATTTTATTTGAAAATTTGAATTTGATGAATCAATTATATATGAATAATTATATAATGTGAATACATGTGTATGTTTAGAGACATGCATACAACGGATGATGAATTTACATTCTATTGTTATCAAGCATAACTCAATTTCGTTATAAATTTATTATTTAAACCTGAAGGAATCCTGAAAATAAATTTAGGAGAATGGAAAATAACATAATTAGATTAAAACTATTTTTTTTTTATTTTACTAGGCTTAAGACATTCTCGCTAGAATTCTTTTTAAAATCAATCTGAATTCATATGTTTCATGCATTTTCAGAATTGGATATATATTCTCGATGAAAAAAATAAATTAATTCATGGCGGTGCTGAGGATTATCTAGGTGTTAAATGAAAGCCGTATTTTTCATGTAGTTTTTTTAATTTTAAATGGTGGTTTTTATAATTTATCCAAATATTTTGGAAATTATATACAATATTCCTTCTTCAGTGGACCTCACCCAAAAATCCCCGTATTTGCTCAGTCTTCAAAATTTGAGCACAGGGCCACAAAGACATTTCATTTCGTCATTTTTAATTAGACCAATAACAATTTTTTTTAATTTCTTTTTGATGCTTTAACAGACAAGTGAATTAGGACAGTAAGTGGTTTTTTGTGGGCAGAATTAAAAATGACGAAATGAAATGTCTCTGTGGCCCTATGTTCGAATTTTGAAGACTGAGCAAATACGAGGATTTTTGGTTGAGGTCCACTGAAGAAGGAATATTGTACAAAATTTCCGAAATATTTGGAAAACTTAAAAAAGTGCTGAAAAATAAGCATTTCATTTAACACTGAAAAAAATAAAGATTAAAGTCAGTGAATATGCTAAATTTTGAAATAATAAAATATTGTATGTTATCTATTATTATATTATGTATTTTAAAAGAAAAAAATTATTTATTGATTGTATATAAAATATTTAAAAAATACAAAACTTTTACAAAACTATCTAGAACATGTTTATTTTCAACCAAACGTTTCGGGAGAATTTCTCAATTTTTCAAAGATAAAAATTCAAAAAAAGAAAAAAGTTGCTTCCTATAAAATAACGAATCTTAAAAGTTTTCCCCATGATCCCTGCAACTTAGGCAACCCTACTACCGTTGAACTTCAGTATTCTGTAAATCACCGTGTATTAAAAGTTGAGTAACAAAATAATTAGTGAGACGGGAAGGTAAAAAATTTGATTTGATTTTAAATCAAGGAGATTCCAAATTAATCCAAGAGATAAAAAAAAAATATTAAATAAAAATAAATCCCTAGCAAGGATCTTTTAATGGTGAGGGCTTAGGTTTTTCCTTGGGCATTAAGAATCTTTTATTCCTTCATTAAGTTTTTTGGACTTTTTGTAAAACTCAATTTAAGCCAAGCAGCCTAGTAAATAGAAATATTTCGGATAACTCGACTGGGAAATGTTGATTTTAAATTAAAAAGAGAGATTAAAAATCAATCTCGAGAATGAAAAGAAAAGAGAGAGAGAAGTATTTATTAATTAGTCCAAAAAAAATGAAATTTGAAGCGACATTATATCTATAGTATTTCTTTGATTAAAGGTTTGTTAGTTTTTAGTAAATTTGGAACATTTAAATTAAAACTTTTATAGTCGAACTTTATGGGGTTTATTCTAAGAAGGAAAAGAGCAAATCCATAGTAAACGATTGCATTATTAGAATCAGTGAAATAAAACTTTTAAAAGACCATTTTTGGAATTTGTTCCTCTACTTCTTCAATAAAAAATAAATAAATAGAAAAAAACGGCAGATACTCAATGAATGATTGTTAAAACTTATGGAGAGTCTTTTTTATAGATTAAAATATGTTAGGTACTGGTTTTGATGTCATTGACAAAGCACGCTCAAAACAGTCAACAAAGTTTGAAGACGATAAATATATAGTATGTACCGCATTGAATGAAATTTTAATAAAATCGTTTTTACCAGGAAATTTCTTTAAGTTAATTCCAAATAAGCAAAATTATATAGAACAGGACTGTAGAATTGCTCAAAGTAAAATGGGGTTTAAATACAAACAAAAATTATTTATATCCTTCTCAATTAACCTAGAAAATAGAAACAATTGACTCTCGATAATTCAAAATTAAAGGGACTACAAGAAAAAATTCGAATTCGAATTTCAAGAAGTTTGAATTTTCAAGGGGAAAGGAAAAAAATTCGAATTATTAAGAGTTTTTATTATATTTTTGAAATTATGTATGAGCTTACATAAAGTTTATATACCGGGTGAGTTTTTTATCTTGAGACAGTCTTATAACTCAAAAACAGTGCATTATATGAAAAAAGTTTCAAATAAAAGTTTATTTATATCAGGGGGAAACTTAACTACGCTATTGTTTTATGACCTAGAACAAGCTTTCAAGGGTATTTCGAGGTCAAGTTCTGTTTTTAAATGGAAACCTGTATGTTTCTGTACATATTCTTAATCTAGAAAAAAACAGAACAACTTTTATTAGAACGATTTTTTATAAGACATCAAATAAAAAAAAATATTAATTCAATTAGATCTCAAAAAAAATCTTAATAATTATTTTTAACAATAATTCAACTTAATTATTAAATAATAATGATTAAATAATTAATTATTAAATAAATATTTATTAAATCGAAAATAGTATGAAAATAAGTGTTTATAATGATCTTAAAACTTCATTATACGTAGGTACACAGATTTAAGAGATTATTTTCTACTTAAAGGAACTATTTAAAATTTTTGAGTTTAAAAAAGTTTATTTCTTGTGTCAATCCAGTAGATAGTTAAGTATATTGTATTACTATAATAAAAATGGAGCATTTTTTGTTGAGGAAAGAATGGAAATGGTCTTAATTTATGAATTGAATGTGGAAGAATTGTTATGGGGCTGCCATTGAAATGGATGCCGAGCGTTTTCCTGATAGGAATACACCAGCCCAAGCTTCATTTTATCGTGTTGAAAATCTGTTTTAAAAAAAGAAAAAATGTAAAGGCTACGAAGAAACTGAATCAGGCCAAAATAACGAAATTGGAACTGGAATTCATCCAGAAGACTTGCGATACACTCTGGAATGTCTCAAAACAGTGTCGCAAAATGATTAAATTATTTATTTAATAATTAAATATTTGATCATTATTATTTGATTAATTAAATTTAATGATTGTTAAAAATAATTATTAGGATTTTTTGAGATCTAATTGATTTAATATTTTTTATTATTTGATGTCGTATAAAAAAATCGTTCTAATATAAGTTGTTCAGTTTTTTATGTAGATTCAAAATATGTACAGAAACATATAGGTTTCCATTTTAAAAAACAGAACTTGTCCTCAAAATACCCTTGAAAGCCTGTTCTAGGTCAACAAACAATAGTGTAGTTTAGTTTCCCCCTGATATAAATAAACTTTTATTGAAACTTGTTTTCATATAATGCACTATTTTTGAGTTATTAGACTGTCTCAAGATAAAAAACTCACCCGGTATAGCTTCATGTAAAAAAGTAAAAATAATGAAAACGACAAAAAAGAACAAAAAATTACATATGAAATAACATTTCAATAGATAATAACATACCTAATTAAAAAAAATTAAGAATAGTTTTTTGATGGGAAAAATTCGAATTATAAAGAGAGGGAGTGGCCTAGTTCGAATTATAGAACGTTTTCTCCCCCTTTTGTTACGAAAAGAATTTCGAGTTATCGACCGTGTCAAAATACACAGTATTTTTTCGATTTACCGAAGTCAACAGCTGAAGAGTTCGAATTATCGAAAAATTCGAATTATCTGGTAAACGTTCGAATTAAGGAGAGTCGGCTGTCTATGGATAGTAGAAAAAAATGCGGAAGAATTAAAAATCTTGAAGATAAAATGGGTGGAGAGATTTATCAATGAAGTAGTTCTGGAGAGGATTAGAGAAAATAGTATTTTATAGAAGAATTTGAAGAAAAGAAGAGCTGTGATGATAGGGCACATGGTCAGAGACATAAATAGCTTAGAGATACTTTAGAAATAGAAAGAGAGAAAAGAGAATAGACTAAGACGTAGATTAGAATATTTTCTTCAGTAGATGAAAGATCTGAGAATTTGTGAGAAATGAAAGAGTTGGCATGAAATAAATTAAAATAGAGGTGGTTGCTTCAAACCAGCTTTAGGAGGGTGTACTCTTTTTGCAGTGCCTATAGGTCTTATATAACGAAAGAAAAGAGGAGAGAATGGAGATGCAGGATCTTAGTCAAGAGCAGGGGTGGGCAACTTCTTTTATCAACGGGCCAATTTTAATTTTCATATCACTACTCGGCCAGCACAGAATGAATGGTTTAACAAAAATGCATTATTTCAAAAATATCCAAATTTATTAACATGTTAAAAAATAAAAATAAAAATTTAATTTTAATGATCACATTCATTATTTGAAATATCATCAGTACGTCTCACAAGAGTTCTTAGTGAGAGACTAATTTTTTAAAATGTCGTTTTTTTAACAAGAATTAATTATTAAGCAATATCTAACAAGCATTCCTTAAAAAATCTCCTTTAGAATTTGTTTGTGCAATAATGTAACATGTAACTAGCTTTTGTCAAAGCTTCATCTAGTTTTAGTTTTAATACAATAGTTTTTAAGGAATTTGGTATTGGTACTTGGTGAAACATTTTTTAAATTATTGGATAAAAAATACTTGGTAGATTTCACATTAAGATATAAAAATAAAATGAATTTATTTTTGGAGAGACTTTAATCTTGAAATATATATTTCGGGTGGCTAACCCATCTTCAGGAGCAAAAGAAAGTAACTCCGGAAAAGGCTTTATTAAAACAAGTTTTATTAGCTGAATCTGGTTTTACCTGATTTCGGGCTTTAACAATAAATATAATAAAAAATTGCATATTTTTTTATCATTATATATATATATATATATGTATCAAAGTTTTATCTAACTTAAAGGCTTATGAAAGTATTTTGTTGTTTACTTAAACCAATTTTTAATTTTTCTGCTTAATTTTCATTTGTTCTGGTGAAAATAGCTTCTATTGTTTGAAATGTTTTGTTGAAAAATGCCTTTTTAAGTTATATTCTTTAAAAACTGCAATAGTTTCGTTACAGGCCAAACATATGGCTTTATCTTGTATAATATTTGCAATTAAATATTTGAAGGTCCAATTATGATGTTCTATCCAGCCCGTGACAGTCTTTAAAACAATAGTATAGAAATTTTCAATTATAAAATAAAATAACACTTTAGATAGTATTTTTCAAAAGCGATAGAAAACATTCTGAATATAATATATATAGTCTGATATTCTCTTAATAGAAAAAATCAACGCCGCATAGCGAGTGCTTAGGTATCTATTCAAATAAACGTTCAGATTTACGGGTTGCATCCTTAGGCGTTCAAAGTTAATATAATATTGTCTATATTTATATTATAATAACAAGGAGTGTCGTTTTGCTCCAAGTGTAAAAGTCAAAAAGGCCTCTCCTAGAATAATAGAAATTAAGAAATGGAAAATGTCAAATACAAGTCTAGGCCTGTTTTAGAATAATTTCTATTATTCTAGGAGAGGCCTTTTGACTTTCGCACTTGGCCGAAAACGATACTCCTTGTTATTATATAGAGTTAACGTTGAACGCATTAAAAATGTATTTAAGGACGTTCCCTAATAAATCAACTTTCTTGAAATCCTTTTAAAACTTTGAATACACATATTTATAAGTGACCTTTATACGTATAAATTTTTTTCAATAGTCCTTGCGTAACTCAATTTGTAAATATTGACCATTGAAATTTGCATATTTAACACGCGAACCCTATCCCGATTGATGTTAAAGCGACTGTTTCATTAAATAACAATCGTAATTTTCTTGAAATTATTTTGAAAAACGGAGAATCTTTAACTGAAGATATAACAAATATTTTTCTGTTAAAATAATTGTATCAAGCGGTATTCGTTTTATATGAATAATGTTAAAAGTTAGGTATTTTTGATGGTTTTCATTTTTTCTCTCATGGCATGGCAAGTGGGAGATGGCAACTTAGTTGCACAAAAATACCTCAATTTTTCCATATCTAAAAAACTTCTGCAGGTGGTGTATTTGAGATTTTTAGTTAATTCTCTCAACCTAACTATACTGTTCTCATCTGGAATTTTGCATTGAACTGTTTCATGAAGTTTTTTTTTTATTCTTTGTCTTTTGGCGTCAGTAAGAATGCACTGTTGCCAGATCCGAGAAACGACGCAGTGAAAATATTTTAGCTTTTCTGCGCATGTGTGAGTAGGGGAAAGAGCGAACTGCATTTGAACCTAATTAGGGAACGTCCTTAATGGTGTGTTCCATATTTTGCATAATGCCAATTTTCATATATGGGGACAACTGTTCTCTACAATGAAACTTCGAATGACATTACATTACTAATAGAAACAGCCTAACAGATGAGCATTTAACTTCACTATAATATATATCATGATATAGGTAGTGCAAAGTATCTAAAATTTTAATTGTTATTTAATAATTGAACGAAAATTGATATTTCATTATCTTGGAAATAAATAAATTGAAGAAATTATGAAGATCACATTAGTAAAATAATTTTCTAAAATATGAGAATTTGAGTTTGTCCCTTTGATCTTTTTGCGTTTAAAGTCGTCTATGTTATCTCATTTCTCATAGTATATATTGTGCATATATAGGAGGTATGGAGGCAACAGGTCTTACTCCTTGGGTACTAGTTCTTAATGGGAAAATGAGAGAGAGAAAGGGAAAGATCTAAAAACCTCAGAATTCCAAAACAACCCCTTTGAATCTCAAGCTTTGTCTACTTTTTTTGGGTAAAAATTAATTTAAGCGAAGCAACATGAGGGAACATATTTCCCTAAGCTCTTTCAACACAATATTTAAATTAGGCAAAGGAATCATTCAAGCAAAACTTGAATGTTATTTGTTCAACAAATAAATTATTTTATATTGACTGAAGGTTTCCATTAGAATGAATGTTTTTGAATTCAAGGTCTTTTCTTTTATTATTTTTTATTTATGTATTTTATATATTTTTGTTGTAAAATCACGATTTAATTATTTGCGAAAATCACGATAGGGTTGACATCTATTCAAGATATATAGAATTAAGGTAGTTCTTTCACAAATGCGAAAATTCAAGAAGTCTTTGAAATTTGGAATATAAGTCATTAAAAGCATAATACAGGTACTGTTAAAATTTGAAGACGATTTACCACACCAAACATGAAATTATTGCAATTAAAAATGACATTTTTAACATAGGGTAGATAGGGAAAGGGTGGGAATATGATCATTTTTTCATTTTTTTTCATTGAAAGACTTTCACCACCTTGATGAAAAACTAATATTTGTTAGAATAATATATTCGGAGTAACTTAAAAAAAAACCGAAATTACTTACCACGTAGTTTAGATAAAAAAAAAACATATTTGGGCGACTATTTTTAGTGGAGGGAATATAACCACAATGGCTTGGAAACGACCGGCAAGTATGTGTGTATCTATATAGAGATTTCGTAGTGTGAGTGGACAGTCAGGTGAAGAAAAAATATTCTAAAATTTTATTTAGTTCCTTTCATATTTATAGAGTGGTTAAGAGGCTAAAACTTTTGGCGTGGATTGTCGCGAAAGAACCTCCTTAATAACAATTCAATGCGAATTCATCTCGTAACATCTATTGGGTGAAGCTTGGGGGAGTGAGGGGGTCCTCACCAGCTTTGAATAACAAACATATTTCTTATACAGTAGGTGGAAATGTTGTTAACTGTTAGCTAGCTCTTCATGAGAGCTGATTTTCGTTAAAGTAAATTATATAAAAAAAGACACTGTGCAAATAAATACCCATTTTAGATTCTGAACAAAATATATTCAATACCAGCTGCGAAGCTTTCCTTCGGCGGGGATCTTGCTATCCAGGGAACTACTACCCTGTACCGCGTAGTGGGTTTTAAAACAATAATTTAAATTTCCTAATTATAATAAATTTTAAAAGAGAAAGAATTTAATCTTTAGGACGAATTCTAGGATTTTAGTAGAAATATTATTAAATTGCGATATCAAAGGGGATTCATCCTCTCAGGAGTCGAACCTGAGAACTAACATGCTTTCCGTGAAGTCAGCTCACAGCCTCGAGACAAAAACCTCTCTCTGAAAAACATTCCAACTATTTTCAAACAAAGATGCTCAAATCTTTAGTTTAATAAATTTTATTTATCATGAACTAGTAATGGGTTTTAAAATGAAAAAAAATCACGTCGGTGTCGTCGGGCAAGACGATTATAATAAGTATAGATATCATAATAAAAATAAATAAATAAATAATATTAATAATAAATCATTATTATTTTTCAGTTCCATAATCAGTATCATATCAGTTAGATATAACAAATCAGAGAAAAAAAGGGAACAAACTGTGTGTTAAATAATAAGACCAATCACAACGTTTCACTAATTTATTGTAGCTTCATCAGGCTCTATAAAAAAATAAATACAATTGAATCACTCACAATCATTAAATTTAACCCACACATTCATATTTACCTTGATCAAATTATTTTCAAACAATTTGTCATTTAATTTTGTCTTTCCATTAGAATACATATGGTATATACGAGCCCCGTCCCATCTCAATTGGCCCACCAATATTTTTTTCTTTTTAAATAAAATTATGCTAATTTACGGTAAATTTAATATAAATATTTATTTTTATTATCATTTGGAACAATATTTTAAACAATTTAAAACATTTTATTGTAACATTTAACTTAAAATTATTTTTTAATTGTTAAAAACATATTTTTATATAAAAAATAGTTCTTTGCTTTTCAGATTTTTTTTACTTTTATCCAATGCAAAGCATGGGTAAAGTATTGCAATCGCTCTCGGGGCAAGCGTGGCTTCAAAGGGTCCTCAGGTAAAGACTACGGAACCCATGGACTCAATTAAAGCCACAAATTGTAGTATTCAATTAGGTTGAATTTTAGCACGTGACGGTTTTGCCAAAAATTACATGGGGTCTCGTCGAGAGGCCAAAAAGTGCCGATTTTTACTTTATCCAATGCAAAGCATGGGTAAAGTATTGTAATCGCTCTCGGGGCAAGCGTGGCTTCAAAGGGTCCTCAGGTAAAGACTACGGAACCCATGGACTCAATTAAAGTCACAAATTGTAGTATTCAATTAGGTTGAATATTAGCACGTGACGGTTTTGCCAAAAATTACATGGGGTCTCGTCGAGAGGCCAAAAAGTGCGATTTTTTCATTTAGTGCGTGCGGATGGATGTATGGATGGATGTATGTATGGATGGATGTATGTATGTATGTTATCGCTTTTTTGGCCCACGATTTTTTCCACACCGTTGCACCGATTGAAATGAAATTGAAAACATACCATTAGTTTAACAAACTGAAGCGCTGATTAGTTTTTGGTACATATCGGCCCACAAACATTAGTACTTTATTTCAGTACTTTTTTAGTTTTTTCTAAATATCTTGAAAATGACTTAACCAATTATGATGAAATTTAATATCCTAATTAAGTACCTTGGGGACCACAAAAAAGGTTAAATAAAGTTTTTAGTAAAATTATATTTTAAAGTACTTTACTCTAGAGTAAGATGGAACTTTTTTAATTTTTTAAATTCTTTAAAATTTATTCATTTGAAAGTTTTAATATAGCTCATTTAGCCTTGCTTAAGTAAGAATGGAAAGGCTTCTCTCTGTGAAATGCTAAAAATTTGGGAGGAATTTTTATGAGTAACCATAGCAACTGCGTTGTTTTCTTATCCGTTACTTTTGCTGAAGACAGAGAAATCGATTTTAAACCAAAAATAGCGATTGATTCTCATCTAGTACTTGAGGAATAATCATTCTATATTGGATTTTTGACGTTTCGGTTTTTATTAGTAACCATTGCTGAGACATAGAGAAATCGATTTTAAACCAAAAATAGCGATTGATTCTCATCTAGTACTTGAGGAATAATCATTCTATATTGGATTTTTGACGTTTCGGTTTTTATTAGTAACCATTGCTGAAGACATAGAGAAATCGATTTTAAACCAAAAATAGCGATTGATTCTCATCTAGTTCTTGAGGAATAATCATTCTATATTGGATTTTTGACGTTTCGGTTTTAATTAGTAACCATTGCTGAAGACATAGAGAAATCGATTTTAAACCAAAAATAGCGATTGATTCTCATCTAGTACTTGAGGAATAATCATTCTATATTGGATTTTTGACGTTTCGGTTTTTATTAGTAACCATTGCTGAAGACATAGAGAAATCGATTTTAAACCAAAAATAGCGATTGATTCTCATCTAGTACTTGAGGAATAATCATTCTATATTGGATTTTTGACGTTTCGGTTTTTATTAGTAACCATTGCTGAAGACATAGAGAAATCGATTTTAAACCAAAAATAGCGATTGATTCTCATCTAGTTCTTGAGGAATAATCATTCTATATTGGATTTTTGACGTTTCGGTTTTAATTAGTAACCATTGCTGAAGACATAGAGAAATCGATTTTAAACCAAAAATAGCGATTGATTCTCATCTAGTACTTGAGGAATAATCATTCTATATTGGATTTTTGACGTTTCGGTTTTTATTAGTAACCATTGCTGAAGACATAGAGAAATCGATTTTAAACCAAAAATAGCGATTGATTCTCATCTAGTACTTGAGGAATAATCATTCTATATTCGATTTTTGACGTTTCGGTTTTTATTAGTAACCATTGCTGAAGACATAGAGAAATCGATTTTAAACCAAAAATAGCGATTGATTCTCATCTAGTTCTTGAGGAATAATCATTCTATATTGGATTTTTGACGTTTCGGTTTTAATTAGTAACCATTGCTGAAGACATAGAGAAATCGACTTTAAACCAAAAAGAGCGATTGATTCTCATCTAGTACTTGAGGAATAATCATTCTATATTGGATTTTTGACGTTTCGGTTTTTATTAGTAACCATTGCTGAAGACATGGAGGAATCGACTTAAAATAAAAAATAGCGATTGATTCTCATCTAATACTTGAGAAATATCCATTCTATATTTGATTTTTGACGTTTCGGTTTTTATTAGTAACCATTCCTGAAGACATAGAGAAATCAACTTTAAACCAAAAATAGCGATTGATTCTCATCTAGTACTTGAGGAATAATCATTCTATATTGGATTTTTGACGTTTCGGTTTTTATTAGTAACCATTGCTGAAGACATAGAGGAATCGACTTAAAATCAAAAATAGCGATTGATTCTCATCTAATACTTGAGGAATAACAATTCTACATTAGGTTTTTGACGTTTCGATTATTATTGGTAACCATTGCTGAAGACATGGAGGAATCGACTTAAAATCAAAAATAACGATCGATTCTTATCTAATACTAGAGGAATAACCTTATTGAATTCCATTTTTGATGTTTTGACTATTAATGGAAACCTCTACTGAAAATGTAGAAGAATCGACTTAAAATCAAAAAGACTAAATTCTTTTTTGGTAAACAACTCAAGCTTGAGTTGTTTGCCATAAAAGAATTTAGTCTTTTTGATTTTAAGTCGATTCTTCTACATTTTCAGTAGAGGTTTCCATTAATAGTCAAAACATCAAAAATGGAATTCAATAAGGTTATTCCTCTAGTATTAGATAAGAATCGATCGTTATTTTTGATTTTAAGTCGTTTCCTCCATGTCTTCAGCAATGGTTACCAATAATAATCGAAACGTCAAAAACCTAATGTAGAATTGTTATTCCTCAAGTATTAGATGAGAATCGATGGCTATTTTTGATTTTAAGTCGATTCCTCTATGTCTTCAGCAATGGTTACCAATAAAAACCGAAACGTCAAAAATCCAATGTAGAATGGTTATTCCTCGACTCTTAAATGAGAATTATTTTTGAATTAATTTCAATATGAACTACAAATTGCAAGTGATATCTGATTAATAATAAAGGAACAAACATATTAATATTTCAAATGAATTTGGATAAAGTTTAGCAACGATCCGTTGCAGTTTATTTCATTTAGTGCGTGCGGATGTATGTATGTATGTATGGATGGATGTATGTTATCGTTTTTTTGGCCCACGATTTTTTCCACACCGTTGCACCGATTGAAATGAAATTGAAAACCTACCATTAGTTTAACAAAATGAAGCGCTGATTAGATTTTGGTACATATCGACCCACAAACATTAGTACTTTATTTCAGTACTTTTTTAGTTTTTTCTAAATATCTTGAAAATGACTTAACCAATTTTGATGAAATTTAATATCCTAATTAAGTACCTTGGGGACCACAAAAAAGGATAAATAAAGTTTTTAGTAAAATTATATTTTTAAAGTACTTTACTCTAGAGTAAGAGAGTACTTTTTTAATTTTTTTAATTCTTTAAAATTTATTCATTTGAACCTTTTAATATAGCTCATTTAGCCTTGCTTAAATAAGAATGGATAGGCTTCTCTCTGTGAAATGCTAAAAATTTGGGAGGAAATTTTATAAGTAACCATAGCAACTGCGTTGTTTTCTTATCCCTTACCTTTGCAGAAGACATAGAGGAACCGACTTTAAACCAAAAATAGCGATTGATTCTCATCAAATACTTGAGGAATAACCATTCTATATTGGATTTTTGACGTTTCGGTTTTTATTGGTGACCATTGCTGAGGACATAGATGAATCGACTTTAAACCAAAAATAGCGATTGATTCTCATCAAATACTTGAGGAATAACCATTCTATATTGGATTTTTGACGTTTCGGTTTTTATTGGTGACCATTGCTGAGGACATAGATGAATCGACTTTAAACCAAAAATAGCGATTGATTCTCATCAAATACTTGAGGAATAACCATTCTATATTGGATTTTTGACGTTTCGGTATTTATTGGTGACCATTGCTGAAGACATAGAGAAATCGACTTTAAACCAAAAATAGCGATTGATTCTCATCAAATACTTGAGGAATAACCATTCTATATTGGATTTTTGACGTTTCGGTTTTTATTGGTGACCATTGCTGAGGACATAGATGAATCGACTTTAAACCAAAAATAGCGATTGATTCTCATCAAATACTTGAGGAATAACCATTCTATATTGGATTTTTGACGTTTCGGTATTTATTGGTGACCATTGCTGAAGACATAGAGAAATCGACTTTAAACCAAAAATAGCGATTGATTCTCATCAAATACTTGAGGAATAACCATTCTATATTGGATTTTTGACGTTTCGGTTTTTATTGGTAACCATTGCTGAAGACATAGAGGAATCGACTTTAATCCAAAAATAGCGATTGATTCTCATATAGTACTTGAGGAATAACCATTCTATATTGGATTTTTGACGTTTCGGTTTTTATTGGTCACCATTTCTGAAGACATAGAGGAATCGACTTTAAACCAAAAATAGCGATTGAGTCTCATCAAATACTTGAGAAATAACCATTCTATATTGGATTTTTGACGTTTCGGTTTTAATTGGTAACCATTGCTGAAGACATAGAGGTATCGACTTTAAACCAAAAATAGCGATTGATTCTCATCTAGTACTTGAGGAATAACCATTCTATATTGGATTTTTGAGCGTTTCGGTTTTTATTGATAACCATTGCTGAAGACATGGAGGAATCGACTTAAAATCAAAAATAGCCATCGATTCTCATCTAATACTTGAGGAATAACAATTCTACATTAGGTTTTTGACGTTTCGATTATTATTGGTAACCATTGCTGAAGACATGGAGGAATCGACTTAAAATCAAAAATAACGATCGATTCATTATCTAATACTAGAGGAATAACCTTATTGCATTCCATTTTTGATGTTTTGACTATTAATGGCAACCTCTACTGAAAACGTGGAAGAATAGACTTAAAATCAAAAAGACTAAAATCTTTTTTGGTAAACAACTCATGCTTGAGTTGTTTGCCATAAAAGAATTTAGTCTTTTTGATTTTAAGTCTATTCTTCCACGTTTTCAGTAGAGGTTGCCATTAATAGTCAAAACATCAAAAATGGAATGCAATAAGGTTATTCCTCTAGTATTAGATAAGAATCGATCGTTATTTTTGATTTTAAGTCGATTCCTCCATGCCTTCAGCAATGGTTACCAATAATAATCGAAACGTCAAAAACCTAATGTAGAATTGTTATTCCTCAAGTATTAGATGAGAATCGATGGCTATTTTTGATTTTTAAGTCGATTCCTCCATGTCTTCAGCAATGGTTACCAATAAAAACCGAAACGTCAAAAATCCAATATAGAATGGTTATTCCTCAACTATTAAATGAGAATTATTTTTGAATTAATGTCAATATGAACTACAAATTGCAAGTGAAATGTGATTAATAATAAAGGAACAAACATATTAATATTTCAAATGAATTTGGATAAAGTTTAGCAACGATCCGTTGCAGTTTATTTTTTAAGAATCTTTGAATATGTGAAATAATCAAGTAGGCTTTGACTTTTTCCAGCAATAGAAAGTTTGTTTTGTTTATTATTAGTAAAAATGACTCATGGAAAGGTTGTTGATGAAAAAATTCGCTCAATTATTATCAATTTATTTAAAAAGGGAAAATCAAAAGCGGAAATTGGCGAACTAGTTAATTTATCAAAGTTTCTCTCAGAAATATTATTCGAGTTTATAAAACAACGGGTACAATAGCTAAAAAAACCTCGGTATGCGTCGAAATCCAAAATATCAGATGCTGATAGACGGGCTTTGAAGAATATTAGAAAAAACAGGCGTTGGAACTATGATGAATTATCTGTTCTTTGGAGCGATGCTGTGGGGCGAAGTGTTTCAAGATCCACGTGCCATAGAGAAGCCCTTAAGTTAGGTTTTAAAACTTACAAGGTAATTTTATTGCAACTTATTTCAAATTTTTTTGTAATTTTACTAATTTTTTTAGGCTAAAGAAAAGCCACTGTTGACATTAAATCAAAAGAAAAACCGCCTTAAATGGGCTAAAAATCACATTAATTGGACGAGTGATGAATGGAATAGTGTCCATTGGAGTGATGAGTCTCGTTTTGAAGTTTGTGTTGGGGACAATCGAAGCAGAGTTATTCGTCAGAAAAATGAAGCTTTCAATTCAGATTGTTTAAAAAAGAAAGTAAAATTTCCTGCTTCAGTTATGGTATGGGGTTCAATGTCTGCTAGAGGTGTTGGAAAACTTCACTTCATTAATGGAATTGTAAACACCAATAAATATTTAGAGATTTTAAAAAAATCGTTACTTCCAACAGTGGCAGATGCATTGCAGAATAATAATAATGTTTTGTTCCAACAAGACGAGGCGGCCTGCCATACATCAAGAAAATCTTTAAAATGGCTTTCTGATCATAATGTTCCACTTTTGGAGTGGGTGGCAAACAGTCCCGACTTGTCACCAATAGAAACTCTTTGGCACACAATGAAAAAGCCATTACGAATACAACCAGCTAGAAACGTAGTCGAATTAAAACACAAACTTAAAAATATTTGGGATACTTTCACTCAAGATGAGTGTCAAAACTTAATAAGTACGTTGCCCAAAATAATTCAAGCCGTAATTAAAAATAAAGGCGACGTCACACAGTGGT
Organism: Forficula auricularia; assembly: GCA_024734495.1. Lineage (NCBI taxonomy): Eukaryota > Metazoa > Arthropoda > Insecta > Dermaptera > Forficulidae > Forficula > Forficula auricularia. The sequence goes on from JALMQS010000681.1 coordinate 4,374,825, forward strand.
AAAAGTTTTGTATTTTGTATATTTTCCTTGTTTATAACAATTAAAAAATAATTTTAATTTAAATGTTTCAATAAAATGTTTTAAATTGTTTAAAATGGTGTTCCAAATGATAATAAAAATAAATATTTAAATTAAATTTACCGTGAATTAGCATAATTTTATTTAAAAAGAAAAAAATATTGGTGGGCCAATTGAGATGGGACGGGGCTCGTATAACAATCAGAATACATGTACTTATATAAAAATACCAATATTTGTTTAGAGTATCAATAAAACCCGAAAGACCAACAGCACACTTTCAACTGATTTAAAAAAAGATTTAAAAATACAAAAAAATAAATAAAGGAACCTATCAATACATTATAATATTTAATATAAAATTAACATCTAAAAATTTTATACATGAATTCGGCAGAATATATCAAATTCCAATCAACATTAGGCTATTTTAAAAAACTTTTTATTATATTTTTTATTGACAATTCCATTTTATATATTTATAAATCCAACACCAGGTCACATCCAATCACCTGCTTGTATAGAGCCTGATGAAGCTACAATATATTCGCGAAACGTTGTGATAGGTTGTATGATTTAACACGGAGTTTAATTGTTTCCTTTTTTTCCTCTGATTTGTTAAATCTAATAATAATAAGGTAGGTATAGGCACTAGTATTAAGTGACATAAGCTGTCAAATCTTGTATATTTCTAAAAAATAATTAATAAAAATAACACTAATAATAACTCATTTGTCATTACTAGGGTTCGGATTTTGCATATAATGCATGTTTTTCCTTGATTGCTATCCTTCTAATCTTATGTATCTGGGCATTTTAGCGTATCAGGACCCACCCAAAGAAATCTTATTTTGCATAAAAATGAATATTTTGGAGTTTAAGTGCATATTTTTAGTGATTTAAGTTATATTTTGCATATTTCTGTGATTTTTGTTCCTTGTTTGTTGGCAAATCAGAAAACTATTAGAAGAAAATTTTAGAGACAAAGAGGGTAGGCCACAGGTTTCAAACCTTTTTTTGACCCCCACCCCATCCCCTCTCACTGCCAAACAAATCGAGAAAATTTAAGGAAATAATTAAAATATATTTAAATTAAAATAATATCTTTTATGAAAATTATTCTAAAAAAATAAAAAAAAATAAATGAATAAATATTAAATTTCTTTTAAAAATAAACTTTGAAAACATTAATTTTATATTAAATAATTTGCAGTTGTTTCTTAAAATTTTCTTAAATTTACCCCTTCTGAAGTTGCTGCCCTTAAATAGATTCCCTCGGTGTCTTGTAATATGGAAAGATCATTTTCCAAGTTAAAATAAACTTTAACAGACAATAGATGTAAATTTAATGAAAGCAACTTAGAAATGTATTTGATTATACTGACCAATAAATTTATTGACTATTTCTTCTTTTACCCGTTCCTTGAGTTGGTTTAAAGCTATCAATCACTAGATATTATGGGTTTATAATGAATATTTTAAGTGCATATTTCCTTTTAAAATGCATATTTTTAGTGTATATTTCGTCCTTTTTAAATGCATATTTTGATGTTTTTTAGTGCATATCGATCCGAACCCCAGTCATCACTAATCTTAAACGGAAAATAATAATAATTAATAAACATTACTTTTATAATCGAAAAACTTAATTAAGGATTTATATTATCTTCGATAAAATGTTAATTGATTTTTGTCTCACCCTTATACATGGAGGGTAGAGGGTGAGCCGGGCGTGCTAGAGGTGATGCAATGTATCTTCTGTTTAGAGAATAGAGTATATTTAACCAAGTGTGGATCCGCCCCAAACATTAGATTTCCACCCCCTGGTGACCAGCTAATCCCAGAGGAAGGAACATCGTTAGGACCATCTCTCTCCCATGAAATCCACTGGTCCATTTTCCCAGGCTCTTCTCCACATTGTACATCCGAACTCTCTTCACTCATTGACTTGCCTCTGCTGGTGGTCAGAGGTCAAAAACACAAAAGATAAAATAGGGGGGTGAATGAATGGCGAGTGCCTAAAAGCAACGCCCTTGCTTCAAAATATTATACTACATATATATATATATATATATATATGTAATATTAGTCTTTCTCCGGTTTATATTTGTTCTGAAAATAAAGGTGGAGAATGACTATTCTCCCTTTTACTAACTCAATAAATGTCAGCTGTTGCACCGTATTTCTTTTTTACTATAATACTACTACAGGCACGTACATAGACAGTTCTTTTCGGGGGATAGGAAATTTTTTTGGAAAAAAAGATAGAATTTTTCTAAAATAAGTTAATATAAAATATCGGAATAACTTTTTCCAAGACTAGAGGTAGGATTTCAGCAAATTTTAGAAATTTAATCATTAAACGCCTACATAATATATATGTTGCAGTAAAAATAACGGGTTCTTACTAATTAAAACGCGTTTCACTGAATACCTTTGTGGCAACTAGAATTTACTGATGTTGGTTGAATTTGGTTCAAAGTTCTAGAATCCTAATTTTTGACCTTTTTGGGTGTTTATTTTTAAAAATTTTTAAACGAAAGTGTCAAAAATTACATCCGCTACAACTTTGCTTCTAATGAGAATGTAAAATTTTGAAAATAATCACCCAAAATGAGGTTGAAGGTCAAAAATTAAGATTTTAGACCTTTGAACCAAACTCAACCAACATCAGTAAAGTCTAGTTGCCACAAAGTTATTCAGTGAAACGCGTTTTAAGAACCCGTTCTTAATAAAAAACGGGTTTTTACGACAACATATAAACCAATACAACTATGCTACTCTCAGACAAAACAAAATCTTATCAAACAAATTTGGAGGGCTTATTTTAGCTCATTACTCGCTAACATTCGATAGCTTATCATTTGACAATTTGATATTTCTGATTTAATCCATTTTTGAATCGATAGTTCTGAAACTAGAAATTCCAACATCAATCATTAATTGGGAAATACATTTTTGCCCTAGGTCGAATTTTTCACGATTTTTCATTCTTAAGTTTAAGTCGAGGTTAAAGTGATTATTTGAATCCAGACACTATAAACAAAAGAAATAATAATTGAAAATAATTTTTCTCCACCTTTCAGATGAACAAAATAGCAAAACAAAAACAAGCAATGATGATATAATCAAAAAGATTTAGTTGGCCCAGAGTAGCAAGTTGATGATTCAAAAGGAGAAATCATTGGGGTTTGTGCTTTATATCCCATACATTCGATTGTTATGTGATCAGTTTTCTATACACCCAGTTTTTGCATTTCTAGCCTTCTAGTGGCCCACAGATTATGTAAACAAAATTTGGTTGAGTTTGGTCCAAGAGCAAGAATTTTCATTTTTTGACCCCCCCCCCCCATTTTAGGTGGTTAGTTTTTGAATTTCTAGCTCTCTAGAGTCCCACAGATTATGTATACAAAATTTGGTTGAGTTTGCTCCAAAAGGCAAGAATTTTCATTTTTTGACCCCCCCCTTTTTAAGTGGTTAGTTTTAGCATTTATAGCTCTCTAGAGACCTACAGATTATGTATACTAAATTTGGTTGAGTTTGGTCCAAGAGCAAGAATTTTCATTTTTTGACCCCCCCCCCATTTTGGGTGGTTAGTTTTTCCATTTCTAGCTTTCTAGAGTCCCTCAGATTATGTATACAAAATTTGGTTGAGTTTGCTCCAAGGTCAAGAATTTTCATTTTTTGACCCCCCCCCCATTTTGGGGACGCCCCCCATTTTGGGTGGTTAGTTTTTGCATTTCTAGCTCTCTAGAGGCCCACAGATTATGTATACAAAATTTGGTTGAGTTTGGTCAAGAGCAAGAATTTTCATTTTTTGCCCCCCCCCCATTTTGGGTGGTTAGTTTTTGCATTTCTAGCTCTCTAGAGGCCTACAGATTATGTATATAAAATTTGGTTGAATTTGCTCCAAGGGCAAGAATTTATATATTTTTCTCCTTCCCCCCCTTTTTGGGTGGTTTTTGGGGGAATTTTTTTAAACAAAAGTTGTCAGAAATCACATCCCCTACAACTTTGCTCATTATAAAATTTCCCGTAGAGTTAATAGTTTAAGAGTTATTTGATAATTTTCATTCGTGCACCCTCCAAACCCCCTTTTGGGGTCAAAATATCAAAACGTTATATAGCTAAAAACGTAAGTTAGAAGACAAATGTGAAATTTCATAATAATCCCTTCAGCCGTTTTGACGTGAATCGTGAGCAACTTTTCGCGGAAACCACTGAAACAGACAGACAGACAGACAGACAGACAGACAGACAGGAATTTTGTTGATAGTGTTTTCGTTCATAACTTTGCTTAGAACGTGTGCAACCAAAATTTGGCGTGATTTGGACCAATGTACAGACAAAACCTTAATTTTATATATATAGATTAAATTAAATTAATATTATGTATAACCAATTATTAATATTTATATTATTTATTTTGTTCCATAAAGTTGTTTTTTTAGATTTTTTTCTAAAATGATATGTTATTCAATTAATTTTATATTTTAAAATGATTATTTTATTTAAATTATTTTCTAGAAATTATTTACCATGCAAATAAAAATTTGTAGATAAATCAAATTTTTTTGTCGTGCTTTAACCTTTATTATGATGATGAAGAGCCTACAAGCAGGATATCTGGTCCCCTTTTTGAAAAGAAGCCAAAGAGATGAACATATATTTTCTTTATGAGGCTCATTCATATTTGTTTCTGAAACTAATCGAAAATTATATATAGTAAAAAATCTCAAAAGGTATAGTAAGCTATGATCAGCATCAATGAAAAATTGCATAGGATCAAGAGTTGATGGTAAACCGTCGAAAATCTAATCTGAATAAACTAATATGAACCCACACGACTGTTTTATTACATGAGCAAAGTTTATGAAAACAGACGCGTACGAATTAGGGAGATAAAGCTTTGTAAAATGTGAATTTATACCTACTACTTTTCTTTATTTTTGAGATAAATATTATTATTATTTTAATGAGCATAGGTTGATAAAGTTTGAAGATTATGGTATTAAGGGGGTTCGGGATTGTTTATCATTTTTATAAGAAAATTCTCAAATTTTTACCATCGAATCATTGATGTATTAAATAATTATTCCCGAAATTTGAAGTTGATCGTCTGTCCCATTACCGAGAAATAAATTATTGAATATTTTCCTTTTAACATGGATTGGATTTTCAACAAATTTATACAGATCAATAATTCAGCTTTTATGAATCGAAGGATACATTTTTCAATAGATTTGACAGTCTAGTTAATTAGTTATTTATAAATGTAAAAATAAAAAGTTATTTGCAGCCAACAGAATATAACAAAAGCACTAGTGTAGAATTCCAAATCTATTTCTTGAAATCATTTTTGTGTTAAATAAGTGTTTTTATAATGAGAAAAAATTTATCTCAGTATTCTTTTTTATTAATATTATCAAAGCAAAGATTTTAATTCGAAATTAACCTTATTATTAACAATGTTTTTATTAAAAATTTCGTAGGCAGATAACTTTTAGGGAGTTAGGTGTTGGTTCTAGGTGAAACATTTTAATATAAAAATAAAACTTGAGCAAGATGGTAGATTTCACAAAAATTAAATAAAATAAAATTGAGTTTTGAATTCGATATATTTCGGGGGTGAGCCCATCATCAGGAGTCAAAGAAAACTGATTATTAAGGCTCACCCCCGAAATATATCGAATTCAAAACTCAATTTTGTTTTATTTCTTTTTTGTGAAATCTACCTCGCATCTTGCTCAAGTTTTATTATTATATTCGTAGGCAGACGTTGTCATTCTGCAGAAATACAAAAGATTTTTTCGAAGATCAACCAGGTAGATAAGCTGTCCCGAACTCCCTTAAATAAAAATTGAAAGTAAAAGTGAATACTGTCTTAAGTCTCTTTTATTTATTTATTTTTTTTTTAATACAATTTCTAAAAGTCCGAGTTTCGAGAGACATTTTCTGGGGGTAAGTCGACTGATTTCTGACTAACTATAGTGTATAATGCATATACATTTTTATCGCACGATATGCTTAAAGTTCAACATTTTTTGCACGATATGCTTAAAGTTCAAATTTTTATTTTCTTAGTTTATAGGAGGGGGGGGGGGGGCTATATATTTTCATTTATTTTAGACTTTAGTTTCGAATTCTTTATTTTCATCTTCAACTACTAAATTTATATTTAATGGAAGCATAGACGTCAAGACTACATGATAATAATTTAATTTATCGCACTAATAATAAATTAAAACTTTGAGTGATGTTTAGTAGCACAATCCCGTTAGTAGGATGCTAATGTTAATATTATTACTTGAAAGTAGTCACATTTTTCATAAACATCTACTTTATCACTAACCTATAATTGACATTACTGCACAAAGAGATATTAAAATAAATTTTATAAAAACGTTGACTACACTTTGTTTACATATAGTCTTTAGATAAATAAAATTATCGCGGTGAAAAAACGTAAGAAAGGTTTTCCATGTTTATTAATATAATACGGATTAAAATAATGTTTAATATATAACTTTTTATACAGGAGTGGACAATTCAGGGTTTTTTCTTTCTTTTTTACAGATCATATCTCTATATTGTATATTTATCATTAAAAAATTTTTAACTGCAAAAAAAAATACAATTTAAGTAGAAAAATATGACTTCATTCATCATTCAGGGGCGTTTTGAGTCTCGTGATTTTATTTGAATTTTATTTCAAATTAAAAAGCCAATAAATAAATCATATAAATAAACCAATTTAAAATGTATTGTGTTTAACATTATGTTTTAAAAAGAATTATAAATTAATGAAAGTATATCGACAGAAAACTTAATAGCAAATTAATTTATCTTATTAATCTATTGTAAAAAATCCCAATACCTTCAGAAATGGCAAGCAAAGTAATGTTCTAATAGTGAACTTAAGGGGGACAAATCTGGGCAGTATTAAAAATTAAGGTTAGCGTTTGAATAATATAATTTATGAAGCAAAATGAAAAATCAGTAAATATTATTTCAGATGGTAAAAAAAAATTAAGTATTCACAATACATTTAAGAACTGGAGCTGTTATTGGCGCAAACTTGAACTATTCATTTCATACCCCGTGCCTTATTTAATCAATTAAAATTCTAATCGTCTGAAATGGTATATGTGCTTTCTTATTAATCTTATTTTCTTCTCTTGATTCATTCTCCCACCTTTTGTATTCCACATTTTTTTCTAATATCTTCACTCTTCATTCTATCGAGCCTGGTCACGTTCATTATCCTTCGCAATGTCTTCATTTCTGTTGTTTAAATAATTGAGACGTTTTTACAGTGTCGGGTCTTGTCTCAGCTGCGTATATTAATATTGGACGTACCACTGTTTTGTAGACTCGTACCTTGGCCTCCGTTCTTAAATATTGGGTTGACCAGATTGCACTGTTAAGGCAACCCGATATTTTCGATGCCTTTATTGCTTGATTCTAGGTCTTGATGAGAGGTCACTTGGATTCCAAGGTACGTGAAGAACATGACTTGTTCGACAATCGTATCGTATAGTTGTAGTTTACATCGGAGTGTTTCATTAAATAACAATCGTAATTTTCTTGATTTTATTTTGAAAAACTGAGAATCATTAACTGAAGATATAACAAATATTTTCCTGTTAAAATAAATGTATCAAGCGGTATTCGTTTTGTATGAAAAATGTTAAAAGTTAGGTACTTTTGATGGTTTTCATTTTTTCTCTCATGGCATGGCAAGTGAGAGATGGCAACTTGGCAACGTCGCAGAAAAATACGTCAATTTTTCTATATCTAAAAAACTTCTGCAGCTGGTGTATTAGAGATTTTTAGCTAATTCTTTCAACCTAACTATACTGTTCTCATCTGGAATTTTGCATTGAGCTGTTTAATGAAGTTTTTATATTTTTTATTTTTTGTCTTTTAGCGTCGGTACGAATGCAAAGTTGCCAGATCAAAGAAACGACGCAGTGAAAATATTTTTGCTTTTCTGCGCATGTGAGAGAAAGGGAAAAAGCATACTGCATCTGAGCTATATTAGAGAACGTGCTTAAAATTTTTTTAATCGAGCTGATTTTTAGTAAGCATTTTAAAAACATGTTAAATTAACATTATTAACACACAAGTTATTTTATTTTTTCCTTTAAGAACTGGAGCTGTTATTGGCGCAAGCCTGAACTATTCATTTCATACTCCGTACCTAATTTAATCAATTAAAATTCTAATCGTCTAAAGTGGTACATGTGCTTTCTTATTAATCTTATTTTCATTTCTGACTTGCATTTTTAATTTAATTTTTTTCTTTTTATATTTAATAATATATGTATATAATAAGGATTGAATTGAAGTCTAAGAACAAACAAAAACTACTTAAGAAATGGCGAAAAAAAGAGAAGGTATTATTATTAATTTTTTTCCTTTTATATTAGGGTTGTTGTTTTTCCCTTGTATAAATATCTGCATTTTAAATTATTTTAATATTCTTCTTCCTTTTCTTAAAAACTTTTCCTTCCCTTGTGTTTATTCTTCGAATAAGCCCCCCTCCCTAGTTCGTACCACTTCATCCCAGTTACGTACCTTCGCTTGCCACTCTCTCATCTTCCTATTCCCAGGGAAATCCAAAAATTGACTGAAGGGTGCAAAAATTCGGATTAATTATAATATGTATATCCATTAATTTTTTATGATAATAGGATATTCAGTCATCTTCTCCCCTTTTTTATAACACCTAATCTTTATTCAAGTGAATTATAAAGTTTCATATTATTTTATGTATAGAAGAGAATATTTTCCAACCGTATTTCCTTCCTAAAAGTATTGATTTTTTAATCATTCAAATATTATGAAGGCTTTAAAAATGAGTTTCCCATTTCTAGAATAACAAATCTGAGAGAGAAGATGCAATTTTCAAAAAAAAAAATAATCTGCAATGGATCGTTGCTAAACTTTATCCAAAGTCATTTGAAATATAAATATGTTTTTTCCTAGCGATGTACAAATCGATTTTTTTTAATTTATATATATATCATTTTTTGTTTTGAAAAGTACCATATATTGGTTCTTGAAATGAAATAAAATTGTTGCATAGTTTCAAGGGGCAATTAACATGAATGATTTTCCGAAAAGGGCGCCGTTAGAAGGTTTGAACTCTATAATGAACGCTATAACTTTTTAAATCTTTTACTTTGCTCTACCAATTATTATAATTTAATCGTGTTGGTAGTTTGCCAAATTATAGAAGCAGATAGGAGGTTAGTGTTTGATAAGGGAATTCAAAGTAGCAGAGCTAAATCATTTTTTAAGTTTGTCCTAATTAATCGAGGGTTAAAATCAATTTCTAGCATAAAATTAGTTTAGAGCTTCCCTTTTCGATTAAATTTTCCGACAGGTCACTTTAATTAATTTACAATTAACTGAGATACCCCCCGAGGTCAAGGGTTAAATTATCACTTTGCAGAAATCTAGAACTAAATGAAGCAAATTTTTGAAAAGTTAATAGAGTTAATAGAAAATTGATAATTGTTTTTCTATTAAATGACCGGCGTATTTTAAATGTCAAATATTAATAAAATTAGCATTATTAACGTGTTTCTACACCAGAATATTTTTCAAAAGCAGTTCAAATATATATATATCTTCAGGGCATCTTTTAAAAAGATCCAGCTCGGAAAAAGTATTATGTCTATTTGGTCAAAACAAAACAGCTATATCCATTTATGTAGAATTGTAGATACTAGTTACACTTCATTAACTTGTGTGTAAAAGTGTTTTTTAACATTTTCTCATACTTTTTTGGAAACAAATTCTCAAGTGTTTCGTAACAACTATAGCACATGTTATATTCATATCGAATCATTATGACTAGGTACTCAGTTTAATGAAAATTCCAAAAAAATTTAAATATTATAAATATCATTCTATTGATACTTGCTATTGTGTCGTATTCATATAAAATTTCAATATCTCAAATATCAAATAGCAGCTTCAAATTTAAAAACATGATTTTCATTATTATTCTTATTAGGGTGCTCCTTATTTTGGATATTTTCGAATATTTACGCAGACAGGGGGTCATATGGTTCTAAATATATAACAAAAAATACCCCCAAGTTTCAAGTCTCTATCTCAATTTTAACCTAGTGCTACACAGCGATTAAGTTTCTCATCTAAATAACATGGGGTTTTTGGCATTGAACGATCAATTTTTTATTCCGGCCAAAGTAGTTGTTCAAAAATTTTGAAACACTGTAAACTTTATTCTTATAATAGTAGCTATGCTTGAGAATTTTTACAGATTTTTAGCTATTATAATTTTGGAGTCTATAACTTATTAATACTAAGTTTATAGCAGTATTTTATATAGATGTAACTCCAAAATTGTAATAGCTAAAAATCTGTAAAGTTCTGAAGGATAGGTACTATTATAAGGATAAAGTCTACAAAGTTTCAAATTTTTTGAACAATTACTTTGACCGGAATAAAAAATTGATCTTTCAATGACAAAAACCCCATGTTATTTAGATGGTAAACTTAATCGATGTGTAGCACTAGGTTAAAATTGAGATAGAGACTTGAAACTTGGAGGATATTTTTTTTATTTGGTTGTCCGCGTAAATATTTGAAAATGTCCTAAATAAGGAGCACTCTAATGTGTATTCAAGTTGATGAAGAAAATACGTTTAATGTTAAAAAATCGCATGTTTGGCGTATGTAGTCTCCTTCTAATCCTTAAAAGAAATTAAAGACAGTAAAAAATATAAGCTAAATATAAAAAATGACATATAGATTAATTCACAAATATACCTATGTCAAAAATATATTGATAAATAAAATAAAGAACTAAAATTAAAAAAAAATGTTTTAGGCCAAAAATGATCTCATTATTTTTTCAATTAACTAGTAAGAGTTTAGAAAAAATATTTTTAATAGCATAAATAATTTCTCAAGTTATTTTAAAAGTCAAATTAAAAATAACATTGGAAATTAGTTAGAAGAGATGAGAGCAAATGGGGAATATAATTGAAAACAGCTTCTCTAGAGTAAAAGCTTTTATATAGATATAAATTACACTCCTTTAGGAATAAAAAAATGGAGATTGCACGGAGCATAAAATATTTTTCTAAGATAAATTGTAATTAAAATTTTATTTTAATTCAAATAAAAAATAAATGAATGTCGAACTTATTTTTAAAAATTTTACAAAACTCTAATAAACATCCATTTTATTTATATAATTATATGTATGATATAATATGTGATACGAATGATCAGAGCTGATATTTTACACATGTAATTATGTAATCGAAGAGAGTACCAACTTTCAATTATATACGTTAAATAGATATGGATCTGAGAAAATAGATAATTTTGGAACTCACTCACTCACTGACAGGTCATTAAAACCTATAGGGTACTTCTAGTCACTCCAGCATCATGAAATTTCGCATGCTAGTAGAGTTTGGAACACAAACAAAGGAGAAATTCCAAAAATCAAAACTTTCTATCTTTCAACCCCTAAAATGAAGTGATGAAGATTGTAAGATAAATTTTCATCTAATATAAATATATGAAATGACTCTAGGATGCTAAAATTTCGGATAATGCCAACTCGCCAACTCGTTTATCCCTATGACTTTTAAAGGTTGGAGCACACCTTCTGCTTCTATCTTCCCGAGAAATTCAAACTTTGAGACCTGCGATCATAGGACCTTCAACTTTAATTCGACCATTGAAATTGTTTCCTCTTCTCAACCTGTTGTGAAAAGACACTGATATCATAAAAAAGTGAAAGATGTATAAATTTTGAATTGAGTAATCCGATTCTAAATATTTACAGCAAGAAATTATATCAACAATGATTGAAATGAATAAGGTAATCTGTAAAATAAAGAAAGGATGTATTTTAATGTAAATTCTAAATCAAGGTAAACAGATCTAACAGAAGCGAATTAACTATAGGTATGTAATGAAAGATCCTATCGCTTACTATTAAATATTCTTATTTAAATTCGAATATCTTGGCAGAAGGATTTAGTATTTTTCATTAGAATTCTGGATTTTCTAATAAACGGCTTTTCAAAAAGAGAGACATGATCCTTTGAGACTACCTAAGCAAATAAAAAATAGGCCACGAAGAACAGGAAAATAGAAACTTTTGGATTACATTTCGCTTTGCGCTTTCTTTTGTAATTCCCCATGGACAAATTTTTTAGATAAGAATTATACTTCAGAAAGTATAAATTCTTGTAATGTCAGGTATGGCTTATAGTAAAAACGTTTATTTTTACTAAATTATATGAGATAAATTTTAAATGGTAAATATGCAATGCAACTTTTTGTTGAATTAACTTTAATCCTGAATTGAGAAGCATAAAACTTTATAGGGAAAAGTCATTTTCAAGAATCTGTTTTTCTATCTGTCTGGATGTTACTGATCCACAATAATTTAAGAATGTAGAAATGGGACGAGATGTTTGTATTTTCAAATCAAGGAACTGATTAGATTTTGAGGATTCTAGCTTCAGAACTTCCAATTTGAAAATGCAGAAAATTATAAATATTAAAGTCTCAATTTAGAAGCTATCGAATGGTAGTGAATAATGAGACATATGATAGCTAACAATTTTGTATTATTACAAGTTTCAAATTTATTGATCAAGCCATTCTCTGAAAAAAAATAATTCTCCGAAATTTCCAGTCTTAAAAAAGTTTTCACCTTTAGTTCCAATTCAAGACCTTAAGTCCCACCTAGTGTCTCTCCGAATATCAATTTGTTAAAGTTTTCTAAATTTAAAATTATCACATTTACTTTCACTTTTTTTAATTCAAAAGTAAAGTACACGATAGTTTCAAAAAAATAAAATTTAAGTTAATGAAAAATAGAGGGTTCGACTCCACAAAGATTACCTAAAAAATAATTGATATGTGTATGCTTAAAGCTAAATCTCACATTGCAGAACAATAAAATTTGTACTAAGTATCTATCCTCTAGAAAAAGAATAGCATTGTTGAAAATGTCCAGCAAGAAGTACCACATTTTTTTTTATTTTTCGGCCTTTCTAGCCATAAGCCAATTTACGATACTTAGGAGTATTACTTTTTTAAATTTGTCTCTACCCAGGGATCAGATTTTAGCCGGATGCCGCGAGTCGGATTCGAACCCCGGTCCACTTGGTTAGCAGGCTGGTACACTAAACCCTAGCCTAACCCGACCCCCAAGTACCACATTAATTCCAACATTATTAAACTATATAAAATTCTTGTGGTGGATGAGGCTCATAAAACCCTGAAGACCGATGGATTGTTTCAGTTAATAAAGAAAGAACAATTCCGTTTCTATATTTAACATTTATTTTTGAAAAAAATTTCGAGACGTTTCGGCGGAATACTATTTCGCCATCTTCAGTCTAAGGACAAAGAACAAAACATTCAATTACAAATCTTTTACAAACTCAACTTAAAAAAAAAAAAAAAAAAAAAAATTTTTGATAATTATTCAGTTCATTTTCTGAACTTTATATTTTAGCTACCTTGTTGAATTTTTATGCTGTTTTGGAATAATGAATTTGTAATGAGATGTGAATTTGATTTCACCTCAACAGTTTAATGTTGCTATTGTGAAAAATCTAGGTGAGTCTCTTTAAACTGCATTGAGTTTGATCTATTTAAATATCTTGTAAACACATTGAATGTATAGACAATTGTATTTTAAGTTGAGTTTGTAAAAGATTTGTAATTGAATGTTTTGTTCTTTGTCCTTAGACTGAAGATGGCGAGATAGTATTCCGCCGAAACGTCTCGAAATTTTTTCAAAAATAAATGTTAAATATAGAAACGGAATTGTTCTTTTCTTTATTAACTGAAACAATCCATCGGTCTTCAGGGTTTTATGAGCCTCATCCACCACAAGAATTTTATATAAAATAAACATTATAGTAATCTGATTTAAATTATTAAACTAGTTTTAGTACGCATTATATATATTTTTTTATTTATTTACATTGAATACAAACATAGGACCTTAGGTCCCACCTAGTTAGTGTTTATACAACAATTTAGTTACAATAAAGAAACAATAGAATTATTCTTTGTTTTATATTTTGTGCTAATGGTCAAGACATGTTAAAAGCGTCGATTTGCAAAGGTTCGTCATAGGTAAACATTGTGTCCCGTTGCGGGGTGACTTTTACAAACACTGTGTGCTATTGGAATTTTTATAGTCTTACCAAAGAAAATCGTGTTACTTGGATCTGAAGACGATTGAAAGTGTTTTGGAAAACTCAAAAGGGAAGTACTAGGTGTGGCGACCATAATTTTTGATATAAAAGAAATGGTTATATATACTCCTAAAAAGTATATGGAATTACCAATATAGTAACTGGAAAATTATAATATATATTTTGTAAATTATCAAAATTTTTATAGAATATCTCTCGAAGATTTAATCTATATGTATATGTAAATTATTGTACATATTTATTAAAAGAAACAGTTTAAATGGTTGAAATAACTACGCAAGAATGGAATTTATCCTCAGTCAAAAAAGAATTCTCTCTAATTTTTTCTTCTCTCTTTCTGTATTTTTTTTGACGATATAAATCGAATTCACGTAGGCTCTTAGAAATGTTAATGTTCTTCTTTATTTCATTAAAAAGACTAATTTTGTTTGGAATGAAGAAGAAAATATTAAAAACACGTAGCGAGATGCCTTTAATTACACCCTTCATTTGCAAGAAATCTAATATCTTGCTTGACATTAATCTAAAAATATATGGTAGGCACACTACTCGATTATCCCTCAAAGCCTTCTCTTTTTAGACATTTTTCAACTACACAATGAGAATAATAAAATTCAAATGTTCTTTATTGAAACAAATATAAACTATTAAATAGGGCCCTTAAAAGGAACAGATTTCCATTTCAGAATGCATTTTGTTTGTAATTCATCATTAGAGCTTTTTTATCGACCAAAAATGCCATGGTTTCACTCAATGTTTTTTATCAAAATAATTTCAGCAGTTTTTGAGATATTTCGAAAAAATAAGTAAAAAAAAAAAAAAAAAAAAACACTTTTTTAATGCATGATAACAATACTTAATCATACTCTAGTAACACAATATTTCATAATATATAGTAACTATATAGTATGAGACATTTTGCTACTAGGGTACCCTGTATGGTAAAGTAAAAAAAAATTCTATCGAAAATAAAGAAAATTGAAAATTATCGACAAATGTTTCGCAAATGTAGAAAAATGATTATCATCAGTCTATAATTTGCGAAAATATTCCTTATATGAAGTTTCAAGAAAGTTTATAGCCTTCACCATTAAGGTTCTCATTCGAGTCAAAATAATTTATTGGGGCTAGAAAAAAATTATTAAAATACCATATATTGGGTTGTTTCTGATTTTAACAAGGACAACAAATTCAATCTTAGATCACAATCTCAATCAAAATCACAAAAAAACTCTGCTTAGGTAACTTTTCTCTTTAAGAACTCAAATTGAAAGAAAATAATATGCGTCTTTTTTATTTTTTATTTTTTCAATGATATTGATATGTACGAGACGGAGGTACAACAAGAAGACCCTACAATTCTAACAATGCCCTTTATTATGGAAAGAAGGAGAAAAGGAAGAAAGTCGAAAGCATCTATGGATTAGGTTCTTAAACAGCTGGAGGTTATACATATTTAGCGGAAAAGATAGTGGCAAGAAGTGAGTTCCAGTCATTACAGGTCATAGCGTCTTAGGAATATACAATTTGGCAAAGGCGTTGCTTTGATTCTTAACAAATTTGAAAGCGAAAGGGTATCGAACGGTTGAAAACCGCGCGTTTCTTACAAACAAGGCTTTAGGGGATTTATTGTTTTTTTTATGAAAATGATGAGAGAAGGAGTTACACCAAAAAGGTGTAACCCCTAAAGGCCTGGGTTGGCCCCTCCATCGTGAAAAAAGAAGAAAGAATTTTATGGGCTGGGCGGGGGTCGAAGGTATCTGTGGATACGGGTCTTAAATAGCTGAAGGTTATAAGTCGCGGGAAAGATGGTGGCACGGAGCGAGTTCCAGTCTCTGGAAGTCATAGGGATAAAAGAGTTGGCGAAAGCGCTTGTTCGACTTTTATCCAATTTGACAGCGAAGGGGTGCTGAGCGTTCGAAAACCGCGTGTTTCTCGTAAAGAGGGCATTAGGGGGGATAATTGATTTCAGCTCGACTGAACAGACACCGTAATAGTATCTGTAGTACAGGGAAAGGGCAGAAATGGTTCTTCGGTGAGCCAGGGAGTCGAGTGAGTTGGTTAGAGCCGGGTCTCCTATTAGTTTAATTGCTCGCTTCTGAATCGCATCCAGTGTAGCAAGAGAATGCTTGGTGGCACCCCTCCACAGATGAGAGCCATATTCGATACAGGGACGAATTTGAGCCTTATACTAGTACAGTATGAGAAGTTGACTGGGAGTATAACAGCGTCTAGACCTAAATAGGAGACCAAGCTTGCGCGCTGCAGCTTTAGCAGTGGTTGAGATATGGTCATTCCATGACAGGTCAGACCCTAGAATTACGCCTAGAATTGAAATTTTATCCCTGAATTCTAGTGAGCTTGAGTCGAATGATATTTTTGGGAGGTTTCTGTCGACGCGCCTAGAAATAAGGCAACACTGAGTTTTCATTGCGATGAAGTTAACTAAGTTTTGGGATCCCCAGTCTTTGAGTTTGCATAAGTGTAAATTAATTGAGGAGGCAATTTCAGCACGGTTTTTATGCGATTCAGGGACGTTATGTAAGGTACTGTCATCTGCGTAACAATGTACCGGATTGGAGGGCAAGTTTAGAAGGTAGTTGATATAGATAAGAAAACGCTTAGGGGAGATAACCGATTCCTGAGGAACTCTAGCGTTGATGTGGAAGGGTGAAGATGATATTCCATCGATGATAACCTTAATACTACGGTCTGAAAGAAAACTTTCGAACAACATACAGAGTTTCGGTACAAGGCCGACGGAGGTCAATTTGGCAAGAATATTTTTGTGCCAGACCATATCGAAGGCTTTTGAAATGTCTAAAGCTACCGCGATGGTCTCATTCCCGGTCTCAGGGTTTTGTTCCAGATATGAGTTACATATGCTAGGATGTCACCGGTCGACCGGAATTGCCTGAAGCCGTATTGCCTATCGTGTATAAATTTGATTATCTGAACAAACATCATGATAATATATCTATATAATACAGGGAAAGGCCAGAAATGATTCTACGGGGAGCCAAGAAAGTAAGTTAGATTTGGCAGAGTATCTTATTAATTTAATTGCTCTCTTCAGTAACTCATCCAGTGTGGGAGTATGTTACAATATACATATAATGTTTCCACCTGGTTTTGGGCCTAGTCCAATGAGAGGCTTCCATGGTTGTCATTAAAAACTAAAATCCATTTGAAACACTAGTCGGTATTTAAAGAAAGGTTTTCTATACTATTATCTCAAATAAATAATTTAATGCACTTATATGGTATATTAGAATTGGATATTTTATTACAACAACTAAATGACACACACTGATTTATTCCTCATAAATTAAACAAGTCAGCTACTATCTAAAAAAACTTCATTCAAATATAATAATTAGCTAATAAATTCGACTAAATTACTTTTAAGTTTTGGGAAGTGGTAACATTTCCTGGAGCATGAAACTTCAAAAGGAGGTAAGCTTTTCTCCCTTCTTCATTCCTTTAAATAAATTAATAAAATGAAAGTTAATCTAGATAATAAAGGAGGAAGTTAATAATGAATAATAATACGTTGATCTCTAGAAATAATTTCTACAATAGGGACTGAGGAATAATAATTATAATATTAAATGTGAATTTTAAATACTAGGTATATTCAGAAAATTTTCTCATCTTGTAATTCATGTATTTTTATAGTTCCGATTTTATATAATAATAGAGCATTGAATTGAACTTTATGGAAATGCACTTCTTCAAGACTTCTATTTTCAATAAAATCAATTTGAATTTCAATTTTTAAATTTTAGTTCGAAAAATATAGTAGTTTTCATAAGTTAAATTTGCGTTTTTACTTTATCCAATAGTCAAAGCATCAAAAATGGAATGCAATAAGGTTATTCCGCTAGTATTAGATAAGAATCGATCGTTGTTTTTGATTTTAAGTCGATGCCTCCATGTCTTCAGCAATGGTTACCAATAATAATCGAAGGGTCAAAAATCTAATGTAGAATTATTATTCCTCAAGTAATAGATGAGAATCAATCGCTATTTTTTATTTTAAGTCGATTCCTCCATATCTTCATCAATGGTTTCCAATAATAACCGAAATGTCAAAAATCCAATGTAGAATTGTTATTCCTCGACTAGCTAGCGAAACGAAAGCCGCTAGAGAACGAGCTAAAGGCAACGAAGCTTCTCTCTGCACTAGGCCGTTTCTGGGAGTAACACCACCTCCGCGTGGTCTAGCTGGATATCCGTACCTTTCGGAGAACTAAGAGTGTTACCCTTGGCGAAGAACGCAGTTGCCATTGGCATATATAGAAATATTTCTATGTCCTTAGTACATCTGGAAAATGCACTGGATATGCTATATTATGTCATTAGACATATATAGTCCCATGGATGATCCTCCATTATGGGCTATCTTTTTAGTATATTTGGTGGGCCAAGAGGTGCTATGTTATGCCTGGCAACAGGATGCAGCAGCTGCTGCATCAAAACTAACTATGGTGAACAAATCTCTTGAATTTATCTGATAAATTCTAAAAGAGATAAAATGCTATGATATTACATTAGAAATATCATAAACACGATTGTTTCTACAAATCCTACTACATCGACTCTGTCGATTAATGAACATACAAATTTATGAATATATCACTATCAAAATGATGATGATATCATATTGTGTAAGCAATTATGCAAGAATGCATGTATTGGAATGGTGACTTACACATCTCGACATATATAGAATCTCTTCTATCCTTTTAGTATATTTCGGTTGATCCTGCCAGATATGCTATTTTATGTCTATGACATATATAGTAAGGAATACTCTATCCTTTTAGTATATTCAGATGCGCTGCTCTGGATATGCTTCATTATGCGAGATGTTGGTGGCTTGAACCAAATACGCCGACACTGCGGGCTTTGGCCTGGTTGAGTGGTGCGTGCGGCCGGGCTGATCAATGGCACAGCAGTAAGCCAATAATTCACGGCGCATGGTTTGATGGTGGCCATGCAGATTGATAAGCATAAATAAGCTGTCATTCTTTGATGATAATTATAACTATTTCATAAGACAGTAAACAGTAATAACTGTAACCAGCAGTTGAGGGCGCTGCTGGAAATTGCTTATCAATGTGAATAATTCATAACTGCCGATGAAAATCACCAGTATATGGTGATGGCTACAAAAGCTGGCCATGATTGATTCCGTGACTAGCTCATCGGCTTCCACGCTCGGAACACCGCGGTGTCCACGTATTCAGGAAGTGACAAACCTGCAAGCCGAAATTGGTGTTGCTCTGGCATTATGCTTGCTAATCAGTGCGAGCGGGGGACGTACGTGTATTGTACCCGCTCGCTTGCCATGGCCGTAGTCATGACAAGGGAGATGACTTGCCCTCTGATTTAAAATGGTCCAGCGGCACATCTGACGGTGTGACCTTTACCGTAGTGAATGCCAATCTGTGCCACTTGACTGTGGTATGCATGGTTGACACCATGAAGTCCGATAAGCTGCATGGTTACATATCATGTAGAAGAGGTTGTCGACTTCCAGATTTAACAGACAAGCCTGGGTTGGCACAAAAGGTGACGAACCGCTGGCCAAGCGAACAATCGGTTCACGAACTTAGGCTGGAGATTTTGAATCTTACACCCTAAAAGCTGTAACACAGTGGGTTTGCTTTGTACACATAACAAATAGAGGTATAGGCAGAAAGCCGCCTGGAATGGAGGGTGGCGAGTCGTTTGCCGGACGACAATTGGTCGCGGACCTGGGCTGAAGATTTTGAATCTTCAAATCCTACTGGTTGTTTTTACAGCGGGCGTGAACCACATTGGACGCTTTGTAAGCGCTTGACTACCATTGTTTCGGAGCTTGCTTGGCGAACAATGCTTCTGATTATGTAAAAACGAAGCATTCGTCTACTTGGCTGTTTGCAGCAGGTGTGGGCCGGCTTGGACGATTTGCAAGCGGTTTGTCAGGTGTATGTGATGTTGCAATCACATCAGGTTAACCAACCGCACATGCAGTCGATCACGTACTGGGACTGTGGGATGAGAGTCCGAATCTGAAGAGGTGGAGCATGGAAAGTCATGTGCAAGAGAAACCTCGAACAACCATACCAAAGGTTGTTGAAAACAAATGGTGCCATGGGGAATGGAGAAAGCCCTAGGGACGAAAGTTCCTAGCTCCATTCGACTGAGGTTGGTCTCGTGGTGGCACAAGGTTTTGTCTAGATAGCTGTTGTTAACTCGCCAGCTGTTGATAGCTTCAACACTAGCGAGGGTGGAATATACGCCCGCTATATTTCACGTGTACCTCTGCGTACACACCTATACCCTGATCGATGCCATTCGTGGCGTTTTTCGGATCTTTCGGGGTACACATATGATACGAGAGTATGTATGCGCTGGTTGCGAGTGCGTGTGAAGGCCTCATAGCTATAGACACCACTTTAAACAATTCAGTGCGTCATTGCGCTGTCGAATCTCTGTTATTCCTCGACTGTTAAATGAGAATCGATCATTATTTTTGAATTAAAGTCAACATGAACTGCAAATTGCAAGTGATATCTGATTAATAATAAAGGAATAAACATATTAATATTTCAAATGAATTTGGATAAAGTTTAGCAACGATCCGTTGCAGTTTATTTTACTTTCCAAAGACAAAAAGTGACCCCTTATTTCCAAAAAACTCACTAACTTAATGACAAGGAAGTGAAATTTAAAAGTTTGCTATCAATTTGAAATATCACATCATTGGTTCAAATTGTAATTTTTTCCTTTAGTAAATTTGTTTGTATTTATTACAAAATACACATTCTTTTTACTTTATTTTTATCTATAAATATTATAAAAATAATATTTCTACAAAAAAGTTATATAAATTTGTGTGAAAAGATTTAGAAATCAAAAGGTACCAAGCTCATTCCCTATTTTTTTGCATTCACGTATACATATATGGTATTCTATATCATGTAATTTTTGGAGGCTTTAATTATTTTTCAAGCTCTCGAAAATGTTGGAATAATTAAGCCAGTCCGACTGATTAAAAAGACGCAGTGCCGCCTGCATTCTCAAGGGTATGCATTCAAATAGAACGCTCTGCGCTTCAGGTTGCATCGCCAGGTTGCGTTCAATATTCATTAATTTCGGAGCTTATAGAAAAAACATTTTTTATTTTAATCGTTCATATCTCGTCTATGATAATTCGTAGAGGTTTGGCATTTTAATCTTAAGCTATTTAGAGAAGTGTTTCTCAACCTTTTTTGGTTGTAGGCACACTAAAAATATCTGAAATCATTTGTGGGACACGTAAATATAAAAAAAAAGTAAAAGTTGTATAATAATAGTAATTACAAATACCTACTATTTCAGAGTTACAAAACCCATGCAATTTTAATTATTTGTCAAAAAGCCTCCCGGCACATTTGAAAAAATCTTGCGGCACACAGGTTGAGAAACACTGATCTAGTAAGATTTTGGCTAAAATCGAAGAACTTGTTTACTTGAAGATTTTTGCTATTTTGCAATTTCGTCTTTTTTCTGGTTTTCCCAAAATGGCTTGCGGTAAACACAAAGTGAAGTAATTTGAATGGAGAAAATTGGTATGATGATTTCAAATAAGGGATAAACTAATGTGAAAGTTGTGTAGGCACTGCACCAGTTGATTTTTTTTCTAAAATTATTTTAAATAAAAATAAAAAAGCTATTGGTGTAAATCATGAGAGGGGTGACATATATTCAAGATATATAGAATTAATAATACGAGTTCACTTAGCATTAATGGCAACTACTTGAAGCCCTCGTTAAGGGTGAATAAACAAATAATCAAACATAATTATTATCCTTATGAGGAGTGATTTTGTTGTTCACCGTTATCGATATCAATAGTTTAAAAATTATTTACAAATGTCTGGTGGCACCCGGGATTAGAACCCGGAACGAAGTTCTTTCAACAGAGCTACAGGCATTAGCGTCCATATGAACCTAGACATCTATATGGGTTTTTTTATATTTTCGTTTTTCACAAGCAAAATGTAAATAAATAATCTTTAAAAGGATCTTAGGGAGTTGGAACAGAATTTAAATTAAACGCAAAGTTTCTTAATTAAATGGGCCAAACGTTTCGTCAC
This sequence comes from Forficula auricularia, assembly GCA_024734495.1. NCBI lineage: Eukaryota > Metazoa > Arthropoda > Insecta > Dermaptera > Forficulidae > Forficula > Forficula auricularia. The sequence continues at coordinate 4,397,212 of JALMQS010000681.1, forward strand.
TGATCAGCGACTTCCTTACTGGCTCATTTGATAACATTATTTGTCAGGAGTTCTAACTATATGAAAAAACATATTAAAGGGTATGTCTCTTTCCGAAACATCAATAATTTGTCATTAAAACAAAGATAAATCATATACAAATAATTAAGATTGTTTCTTGTTATAAAAAATAAAGATTGAATAGTGGATAAAATAATATTTATTTTAATTTTTTAATTTAATATATGTTTTATCTTTGTTTTAATGACAAATTATTGATGTTTCGGAAAAAACGCCCTTTAAAAATGTTTTTCTTATAGTTAGAACTTTTCAGACAAATAAATTTATAAAATGAGCCACTGAGGAAGTCGCTAATCAGTGACGAAACGTGTGGCTCAATTAATTAAGAAACTTTGCGTTTGATTTAAATTCTTGTCCAACTCCCTACGATCATTTTAAAGATTTGATTATGATTATGCGAACAATGAAATATAGCAAATAAATAAATTTTAGTATTATGTGAAAACTTTAACAAAGCTTAGTAGCTATAGTTTTTACAAATATTGAAGGTGGAGGGACGTTAATGATCTCCTAAGAGTAGCAATACATTTAAATATAGTAACTATTAACTTTAAATTTTCTCAATACCTACCTTGAACAAAAATTACAGGTTGACTCTATCTATACGGATCTCAGCAAAGCATTCGACACAGTCAACCACAATCTACTTCTCCAGAAACTAAATCTCCTCGTGGTAGAGGGAACTCTACATCTCTGGCTTTCCGGTTATCTGGTGAATAGAAAATGTACTGTCAAAATTCGAAATAAACTCTCCCATGAATTTGTCGCTCACTCAGGAGTTCCTCAAGGATTACATTTAGGGCCATTGCTTTTTCTAATATTCTTCAACAATGTTTTGACTGTCTTTAATGATGTGAATGTCCTCCTTCTGGCTGATGACTTGAAAATGTTTAAAGTTATTCATTCTATAAATGATTGTCAAACTCTACAATTAAATTTGAATAATTTCAATGCATGGTACAATGATAAATGTCTCAAACTGAACGAAACCAAGTGTAAATTCATAAACTTCTCCAGGGCAACAAATTTGTTAAAATTTACATATTCAATAGATAACTACAAATTACTAAGCGTTGATAATATTAGGGATTTGGGTGTGATCTTCGATACTAAATTGACATTCGTCCCACACATAAATAACATTGTTAGTAAAGCTCGTAAAACCTTGGGTTTCATCACGCGGATAAACCTCATCCTTTCGAAAATTAGATGTCTTCAAATTCTTGTTCGCTGCTCTCGTGAGAAGTAAACTTGAATACTGCAATGTAATATGGAACCCCTACTATGAGATACATAAGGCATCCTTGGAAAGAGTCCAGCATAAATTTTTGAGGGCGGTTAATTATAAACTAGGCATAAGTATAGATAATCTGAATTATGACTATCTAATTTCACACCTGAAACTCAACACACTGGAACAACGACGTGATTACAATGACATTTCCTTCCTGCTTAAACTTATTTCTGGGAAAAGTGTGTGTCCAAAAATTCTATCTAAGCTAAATTTTAGAATCCCATCACATAGCACGAGATCCCAAGATATGCTTGTAGTTCCACATCACTCGACTAACTTCGGTAAAACCAACGCCAATGACAGAATTCAAACACTAGCAAATAAACACTCGACCAATCTTGACCTTTCTAGCACAACTCCTCACCAACTCAAAAAATCATCTTAAAACCATCAGCCTCATTGTAAAAACCACTTCAGTGTAATAAGTTTGTTTTTTTCTCTTTTTTTTTTTTTTTTTAATAATAATGATAGAGAAGGAGTTACACCAAAAAGTTGCAACCCCTAAAGGCCTCGGTTGGCCCCCTCCATCGTGAAAAAAAAAGAAAGAATTTTATGGGTTGGACGGAGGTCGAAGGTATCTGTGGATACGGGTCTTAAATAGCTTAAGGTTATAAGTCGCGGGAAAAGATGGTGGCAGGGAGCAGTTCCAGTCTCTGGAGGTCATAGGAATAAAAGAGTTGGCGAAAGCGCTTGTTCGACTTTTATCCGAATTTGACAGCGAAGGGGTGCTGAGCGTTAGAAAACCGCGTGTTTCTCGTAAAGAGGGCATTAGGGGATAAGAGATTTCAGCTCGACTGAACAGACACCGTGATAGTATCTGTAGTACAGGGAAAGGGCAGAAACGGTTCTTCGGTGAGCCAGGGAGTCGAGTGAGTTGGTTAGAGCCGGGTCTCCTATTAGTTTAATTGCTCGCTTCTGAATTGCATCCAGTGTAGCAAGGAGAATGCTTGGGTGCACCCCTCCACAGATGAGAGCCATATTCGAGACAGGGACGAATTTGAGCCTTATACAGCATAAGAAGTTGACTGGGAGTATAACTGATACCTATCTGTTATTTTATTATATCCATATTGTTTTAATATTGTATCGTGTATATGTTTCTTTTTCTGTATTGGACATCTTGTCCGTAAAACTAGCTAAACAGCTAAATAAATAAAAAAATAATGTTTTTTTTGTTTGTTTGTTTTTTTTTACAAATAGCATTTTAGAGTCAAAACGAACTTTCTATGAATTCCCGTGCTCGCATTGCAGTGAATTTCAGACAGTTTTAAACAATATACGTATACCTATATATGAAATTCAATATTGCGCCAGTCCGGAAAACTTCGGCCTACGAACGAATCGAGAAATTATAATTTAATTTGATTAACTTGTAAAATAAACTTATGTCTTGTGCACAAGTTATCGCAGAATAATTTCGAATATATTTCCATCGAATACAGACAGGCTTACATTCCATTTCTAATGTTTTATTAGATGTATGTTCACTGCTTGAGACTGAATAAATAAAATGTCAGAGCCAAATGGATCGGGATATCGCTCAAGTTGACATGGCTTGGCATGAGACATATATATTCCCATAGCTAAGGATTGTCTCGCGAGAGTCAGCCCTGCCAATGACACCTTCAAAGACCTGTCAGCTCAATCCAGAATGGAGCTCAGCCCGGGAAAGCCACACAGCAGCCCAAGTCTCTTCATCCGAGCCGAGACGTGAAGAGGAGATAGAAGATGCTAATCTCAGCTAATTAAGCTCAGGAACGGAAGGAACAAACGCGGCTACCCTTGATGATAATATCCATGTCTTGGCCGAACCACCGTGGAAAACAGACAAGAGGATAGGGGTGGCTCTTTTGAAGATCGTTCTATTTCTGGGATCAAACAAGGCCGGCGGCTTTTGGATCTTAATTTGACATTAAATTCCTTACGAATTAATATCTCCAATGGGGTTGCTAACGGATATTTAGTTATATTTTATCGAAACTGTCTCTCTTTCTCCTATATATACTCGTTTTGAGATGCTTTGAATCGAATAAAACCATTTTCATGAATAATCTGTGTATTTCTGTGTGAATAACACATATATTTCAGGAACGGTAAGTTGTACCATAAAACAATGACATTTAAAACTTATTCAAAACATCAGCTTAGAGCAGGATTTCGGATATAATCAGTGGTGCCGTTAAAGTAGAAATGTATTATTTACAGTACATTTTTGCTTGAAAAGTACAATAGTTACATTAACATTAAAATACTTTAGTTTCTAGTAAATTCCATAAAATATCTCAAAGGCTGTACTAAAAAATAAAAGATTCAAAATATTAATATAAAGTATAAAGGGTATTTATGAAGTTTTAAGAAATTATTTAATTTCTGTGGAAGTTAATTTAGAAAATCGGATTCGCTGCAGATAATTGTGCGACTATGATGGGACAAGGGACAATTAGATGGAGTTCAAAGTCTTTTGTTAAAAGAACATCCACATATAATTGTTGAAGGTTGCATATCCCATTCATTCAATCTATGTTCTTCATATGCATGTCAAAAACTACAAAAGGATGTTTAACTTTTGGTGAGAGACATTTAATATTCTCTTTGCCTATAGTTCTAAATATTTTAAGAGTTTCAAAGATTTTTGAAATTAAAACCACACAAAATTTTTAGACATAATAACAATAAATAATTATAAAAAAGTGGCTCGATTTTTTAACTCATTATAATACATATTACTATAGTACATTCGAATAAAATCTCGCGGCAACACTGGTTCTAATCGTTTACTAGACTAGACTTTACTAATGATATTATTTCGTTGCTATGCTGACAAACAAATTAAAATATTTCATTTCCTCTAAAATGTGCACCTTATGTATTCTTCTGAATCAAAAGTAATCTAATTTATATTCACGTTTTTATATGGCATAGCTAAAATCACTTGCGTCCCACAAAAATATTAGAAAGCTCTTTACCCTAGAAGAGTTCATTATTTAAAAGAAACTGATTAATTGTTAAGGGACCCAAAATTAAGGGAGGGGAGGTTCTTTCGTAAGTGAATATATTATTCTATTAAATATCAATGGTGTTGAGGAAAAAAAAGTCATTCTGCATTTTCCAGAATGTTTCTAAAACTGAAAACTACGATTATAATTCGTTTTTATTTTTTACAAGTTTATAGATTTTTTATGTAACGGTTAATGGCATATATTAGCTATATATCCTTAATTTTAACAGATCACGTGATTAATTTAAAGAAAATGAAAATTCAAGAGTGTTGTACATTGGCCCTTTAAAATAAGTGACTATGCTAAAAACTGGAGAACTAAAAGGACAAATCTGTCAGTTTAGTCATTTTAGTCTAGAAAACTAAAAGAGTCAAACTGATAGATTGACTTTTTTAGTTCTCCAGCTCTGTGCGCCCTGTTTCGGGTTTCAATGGTTTTGGGTGAGCCAAAACCATTGAAACCGAAATATTTATTTAAATGCATATTTTGTATAGAGATTAAAACTTCAATTTCGTTAAATTATCTTTAAATATATATATATATATATATATACTAGCTGCGAGGGCCGCCTTAGGCGGCTCTCTTGTTGACCAGGAGGCTTCCCCACATATAAGATCTGTTTCAGATGGATTCGAGCGGTCCCTATCCAAGGACCTCTCATGATTCAAGCAGTCTCTGTTTAGTCTATGTTCATTGTTCAGCCTCTGTTCAGGACTAAAGGAGTTAGTTGGTCGTCACAGCTCGAGCAGTTAGCTAGATTTTTCGATCCAAGCACTCTTTCTCAAACTGAAGATTCCACCAGCAGTTCAAGAACGAATAATGAAGAAATTAAGATAGAAGACTCAAGATTGAAGAACCATTTACTATTCTATTTAATATAGAATTGTATTATTATTATTTAAAAAAAGCATTTGATAAAGAATCTGAAATAAACGACTATTCCGAAGGTCTTGAATTTTCTTTCCTACTGGTTAAAACCTTCCCATAATCCTATATATGGTATATTCCAGCTAGAAGTGCATCTCTAAATAATTAATCAATGTTCAAATCATCAAACACATTCTGGTATTTGTTTAGTTCTAATCTCCTGTCACATCAATTGATAATTGTATTTTTAACAAATATGGATAATGGATTTATATATTTTAACCACTGAATATAATCTAATCCCTCGTTAATTATTAACTCATTCAGGCATTTTATAAATAATTATGATGTGATAATTCGTAAAAGTGAAAATTATTTCTTGTATCCTAGATTATTGAATGAATTTTAGTAATATTCATATGGGTGATTGGAGTCTGTGCAGAGCTTGAAGGTGTAAATAAGCTGACGTGTTCTGATGTGGCCATCCACTTGACTTTACCATACAACAACATGGCCCTCACTTATATTTAATAAAATTATTTATATTCATGTAAGGGGGGGGGGGTTAGTTTTTGCATTTTTAGACTCCTGGGGGCGTATGATTATGTATGATTATGTATACAAAATTTGGTTGAGTTTGGTACAAGAGCCTTTTTCATTTTTTGACCATACACCCCTCCCCCCCATTTTGGGCTGTTAGTTTTTGCATTTTTAGACTTCTGGGGGTTCACTGATTATGTATAAAAAATTTGGTTGAGTTTGCTCAAATGGCCTAGATTTATTAATTTTTAACCCCCCACCCCCCTTAATTTTGAGTCAATATGTACCAAAATCTAATCAGCTCTTAATCTCAATAGACCAAAACTACGTGTGAAATTTGGTTTCGATATTCACACTAGTTTTTGAGCTAGCTCGTCCTTGTGTGTTTGGTAACGCACAGAATAACGGACAACCAGACAACCAGACAGACTAACTAATAGACATTTTGACAAAACAATTATTATCTCGAAAAATATAATTTTTTCGATGTTCACTTATTAGGGCTTTTTTGTAGACTGAAATGCCATGGTTTCGCTTAATTTATTTAATCAAAATAGTTTTAGCCGATTTTGAGATATTTCGAAAAAAAAGAAGGAAAAAAACCCACTTTTTTCATGCACGATTGCAATACTTGACCATACCCTGTATGTAAAAATGTATGATTTGAAGCGAGAAAGAAATTTCAATCTTTTGAAATCATATAAAAGAAAAAACAACGATTGGTGTTTAATATTTTAACAACGGAGGGATGTTTCTTCGAAAATGATTTTTTAAGTATGGTATTTATTTAATTTAATTGAGTTTTTATGAAACCTACTATTTGTTCCCACCACATAATTTTGAATTATTTTGTCTTAATATCAAATCCACAGAGATGCAAATATTTTTTTCACATACATACCTACGATTTCGATCAATTTTATCAAAAACAAAGAAGAATCCTTTATGAATACACACTATGTATTAGTTATTGTTTAATGTTGGTTTAGTTTTTTATAACAATGGTAAGAAGAGTTTCTTAATTATAATTAAATATGTATGTAAACTTTCCGATATCCAGTATGTATGTATGTATAAGTAATGTATAAGAGTCTGAAAAAATCTATCTTTGGAATTTAATATCTCCGGAACTATATTGTTCATAAATTTTGTTTTGCCACCAATCGATGCAGAAATATTTAAATGATAATCTTTCTAAATTTCATAAAAATCCTAAGAAAATCCTTATGGTGAAACTACTACCTTAACTTATTCTATGTAATTTTAAAAAAAGTTAGTAGAGATGTTTCTAAGATGAGATGAGCAATTTATTATCTCTACTTCTTGTGTTTGCTATTAACTCATCAAGAATGTAAATGGCACTTAAATAAAACTATTTCATTTTTCATCTCTCATATAAATAAATAAATATATATAGTGAATCTTCTTTTCATTTTGTTTCGATTCTATTTCGTCTTCTGCACGTGGCTAAAAATGGGGAGAAAGTTAAAAAGAAAGGTCAGGGGGTTGCAGGCAGCGGGAATTTATAGGACCAACCAAAGAGGTGATTTTTTTTTCTCTTTTCTGGTTTCTTTTCTCGACTCAGTCTGAAAGAGTGAGTAGTTCTCGTAAGAAGAAAGGGGAGAAGTGCGAAGTGTTCCTTGAGAGGGGTTCCCACCACTGTGGAAGGAGAGACTCAGTAGGGAAGACTTGTCGATTTTCAACATGATTAAATCTCGATTCGAATTATTATATATTGCCTACAAGCATCGTCAGAGCAAAAAGAAGCTGTGCTTAAATGTTAGATCTAATTCAAGACTTCGTCTTAATTAAACTCCATCGATTATTTTGAAAGGATTCCTTTTGGAAATGAACATCAATCTAATCAGCTAGTCTCAAATATAAACCTATCTAACAAACAAAAAGCCTTATTTATTTACAGTGTGCGCAAGATCAATATATTGGGTTTTGTTAAGAGATTATAGCAAGTTTCCCAACAGTACTAACAAGGATCAAAATGTTCTCAGGTAAATTTGAAAACAAGTGTGTAATATATACACCAGCCAATGTCAGTATGCATAAGGCAGTATGAAAGATTTAATAGAATGAAAAATACAAATGAAAATTATAGAAAAGAAAAGAGCCTGAGTGTAGGGGGTAGAGAGATGGGCAAGTCATCGTCAGATAAATAGGGATTAAGAATGACGCTTGGATTCAACAATCCCTTTTCATAACCCCAAGTCTGAGGCAAAGCCAAGAAATACATTAAAAGCATGAACTGACATTTAAAAATGCCTTATGATAGATAATAAAAAGAACTCATAAGAGGTTTCTTTATGGATAAAAGGATTTCGGATGCAACATCAGCAGTCAAAATGGTTTAGGAAACAATAAAACGCCCATGTTTTGAATTTAGTTTATGAAATTTCATATCAATTTTCATTCTAGAATTCGTATGAATGTGTGGATTTCTTTTAGTAAAGATACTAGGCATAAACAATTAATTACGAATGAAGAAACGAGATAGGGGGCCAAGGATTTAGTCTTTAAGAAAGTGTTTTGGTAATTTTGCTGATTTTAAAGATGGCTTATATCTTGAATTAATGTTAACATTACAGTACTTTGCTATATCAATAAACATTCAATCAAACATGAAAATAAAAGTAAAATCTTTTCTAGATTCCTAATTAAAATATGAATGAGTTTTACCAGCTGAACTTGCCTTACAAATATCTGATATTACAATACTAATTTCAAAGAAGGATAAATCAATTGTATGATTATGAATCCAAATAAATCATTAAAGAATATATCGCGAAAATGTAAGGATGTAAAGAACTCTGCTGGTGTGTTTGTTAATTATGTAAATAATAAATTGGATGAAATGTATTTTTAGAATACGCAAAAGAAAGCAAATGGACGGAACCAATAAAGAGATTCATTCAAGAGTTATCTTGAAATAAGTAGTTACATTCAAATACATTATAGATACTGCAATTCAAATCATAAAAACTCGTTTTTCAAAAACAAAAATATTTTATAATAATTCGCATATTTGGATATCACATTTTTTTTTGAAAATTTTCCAGAAAACGCATTTCAAAAATTAAGCAGTATTTTAATACACTTTAATGATCCAGATTACACTCAATATTATTTAAGAATCGCAACATTTTAAATATTAATGGAACATTTTAAGGAAAATGTCGCTTAAACTTTCATAAATTAAACGAAAAATGAAAATTCTACTGATGATCAAGAAGAAAATGATAAAGATGCGATTTCACCCTCTTATTGCAAAGCTTGCGAAAATTGCCTTATTTGTTATTATAATAAAGGTATTATTCAGATATAACATGTTAAGTGTCAAGCATATAAATATTTACTATCTATGTCTGTAACCCAAGTGACCTGTGAACGGAGTTTTTACTATGTTAAAATCCCTTTAAAGCAGAAAATTTAGAAGCCTTCATGTCAGTGGAGAAGGATATTTTAAATGAAATAGATAGTGATGATGTCATTAATATTATTGCTAAACAAAGCAAACTTCTAATTTTAAAATGAATGGACTTGTGCTTATTGTAATTATTGTCAATGTTGTAGTTTGAATAATTTTTTTATTTTATTTATGGAATAGGTCGGTAATAATTTTTTCCATACAACAATTTTAGGCCCTTCTGCCCTGTATCTCTCTGTCAATTTACATTCAAATCTGTTCAGCTGTTATGCCGTCATTGAGAAACAAACATCCAAATATCGCAACTTCGCAACTATTCTACTTATAGTATTAGTAGTATGATGATTAACATATTCTTGTTTAAATCTAGCTTAAAAAGTTTAAAGTAAAGTTGAAGAAAATATGGATGTCAATTTGATGCCACCAAAAGCGCTGCGTACGAGCGATAGTGTGCAATTTTTAGCCTTGGTCGTATACCCCAAGATGGACTTTTATGACTATTAATACATTTAAATAATAAATTTTAAGTTTCTATCTTATTTGTTTGACGAGCTACAATACTTTAACAGCCAGACAGACATTACTCGAATCCCATTTAACTTTTTAAATGGAACCCTAAAAAATTGCATCCCGAGTGCATCACCTAGATTAAATCCAATCAAAACATCCGGGGCCTTCACGATTCTCTCAGTTGCTAGAGTATATATAATATATTAATGTCTAAGAGGTAGATAGTGAGTGAGCAAAATGAATACATATAACAATGGATGATTTATGTGTGTCGGTCCATTTAATTAACCTATTTCCTACTTAAGCCAATTTTGGCATCCTTTGTAACGAGGGTTAAGTCTCCGAGAATTATATTATGTAGCTCAATTACATTAGAGCTTAGTGTTCTATTATGTAGAGATGTATAACTATTTCTCGACATGTATAACCCCAGTGAAAGGCTTTCAAAAATAAAATCAATACATAGGAAATTCTGTAAATGTGTATAATTGATTTCACTTGAATGTATTAAATTTTTTAGCATATTTATGTATAGAAATGTCTGGTACGGGAAGAAATTTAATTATCAAGCATGATTTTCTATGTCTGTCTGTCTAGATTCCAATAGCTATGATAATTCAAGAACAAAAGTTCGGAAAATCATATTATATCAACTGTAATTTGACACACAAGTTTTTATTACTGTACTATATATCTGAGCCCAAAGCCCAGTTAGAAGGTCAAAGCACTCAATGATGAAATGATTATCCAATCACTGAAATTTCCGGAACCTAGTCTTGGAAAAAGTTTTTACTTTTTCCTCTAAATATATTTATTATAATAATTATGTTTTTAATTTATCCTTTACTAATTTTTGATAAGATTCGGACATCTCATACTTACTAACGATTGAACAAGAAGCAATGATTGAAACGTTGTACATTTTTAAAAGTATAAAGTATATGTTTGTTATTTATTAATGCATCATATATGTAATAGTGCGAATTGTCATTTTAAAAACAATTCTAATAAACAATTCTACTAACAAAAAAGAAAACTTGTATGTTCCAGAGAAAGTGTATCTTCAAAAGACAAACAGTTGAATTCTTACCTTATTTCATCATTATCATTTTCTAATTAGTTTACGAGATATATAATTTGTGAAATAAAATACGTTTACCATTTAACTGATTTAATTTACAATTACACCAATCTTTCAAATCTCTTTGAATGTTAAACTTTCAAGTTATGTCTAAGGACACTAATAGATTATCGAGCCATTTTAGAAGTTAAGTTAATTTGTCAAGGAAAGCCAGTGAGCTGTGTTTTCCAGCAACAAATCTATTCTCCCGGTTCCCAAAGTCAGACCACTTTAATTCTAGATAAGGAAAATCCATCAAAAGTTATGTTAATTAATTCTTTTAAAGATAAAGAAAGGACCAGAACTGAACAGTTTCCAACTACGTTGTTACATATATATAAATTTATATTTGTGGCGTGCGGCCCATCCCTAAAATTTCAAACATTAAGAGTATTTTCAGAAATAAATAAGGTCGACTTCAAAATTTCAAGATCTTTAAATTTTCAAATTATTATCCGTTTTTTAAAATATTTCTATAAAAAACATTTCTTTGTTTAGAAAAATATATTGGATTTCGAAATGAAATAAAGTTGTTGCATAATTTCATGGGGCAATTAAAATGAATGATTTTTCAGAAAAGGGCGCGGATAGAAGGTTTGAACTTCCTGCCTGGATATATCTTACAGTTCAAGCATTATTTCAAAGACAAGTGTAGACGAGTTTTGGTCGAATAAAAATTGTTCTTTCTGAGGAACTATTAAAATAGTAAGAATACAAAAAAGGAATAAATAAAGTGGAATCGAGAATTTCTGGACTAATCCATTTCTAACAACTCTCAATATATAAGATTAAGATAAGATTTAACTAAGAGCGCTTTAGACAAGTCATAGCTTGATTATAGCAGTAGAATTTAGGACGAATTTAAGATTTTCTTTTCTTATAGGGCAGGCTGATTCATTGTGGAAGATGGTCGATTTCCAACTTAGAAACTGTGAAGTTTAAGTCACAAGAATTAATTTCTGACTCCTACCCACACTCACACAAGGCAGTATCCGTTTGGTCCCAAAATATATTTTTAAAAAAATCTATTGTTAAATTTGAAAAATAACTAAAATGATGCCGGATTCGATGAAATTTTCAAATAAAAAGAGAAGATTAAAATAAAATTTCAAAAAATGAAGGATACTTTTTTGGACAGGATCCCCTGATTGAAATGTCACCAACCGCCACTGATATACATATTAAACACGTTGTACAAAAATTGAAGAAGAGCTTCAATAAAAAAATATTGTCCAAAGAACTGTGAATTTTTAATCTACTAATTATAATGGACATTAAACAACATAATATTAAACAATATTTAACTAGCTTGTCTGCTGTAGAAAATTCTTTATTTCGTGTCAGAGCTTGTTTCAATAACTCCAATTGATATATGGACTTGTCTCAAAATGTTTCCGGGATTATTATAAAAGCGCCCAAGCTTATATTTAGCACCCTTTTCTTTCTATACCAGGGTGAGACATTCTACCCCAATTACATTTCACAGAATTTATTATTTATTTAATTTTTATATTTAATTGTTTTTAAAAAATTTTTCAATGAAATAAGGGAATTATTTTTCGAAATTTCAGTAGCTTCTTTTCATTTGCTTTTAAGGAAAGAAAAAATTTATCCAGTACGTTTTTTCATTAAATAATTGTATACAAAGAATTTATTTTTATTAGATAGATTTTTTAATCAAATAAAAAAGAATTAACAGATATTTATTATGGGGTGTTCATTTTAGAAATTTGTTTTTAATAAAATTATTAAATTATTTTTTCTAATAAAAAGGTACCAAGTATTAACCAGAGCTTCATTTGTTAAACAAACAACGCGATTAAATTAGATACCAACCGAATAAAATCATTCGCCACTTCATTTATCCCTATGACAAAGATGAAGAAATTTAAGGGAATGAATAGTAGTTGAAGGTATCAGTAGATGCGGGACTTGAAAGACTGAAAATAATAATATATCTTTGTTAACTTTGTACATTTTATTTAAAAACAAAATTTAAATCTGTTTCAAAATATGTATTTATATTAATTAATATAAACATTCTTCTAACAGTGCACTGTTCTTACTAATACAAGATACCGGTACGTAGGTACCAAGAATTAATCAGAGCTTCATTTTGTTAAAGTAATGTTATGTTTTCAATTTCACTGAAATCGTTTGAGCCGTTTTCAAGAAACCGTTTCTATATAATGGCTTTGTTACAGATCATATAGTGAAAAAGCTTTGCTCATTATATCTACCTATTATCAATTGTTCTGTATTTTCTTTTATATCTGCTCTAGGAGGCATCTACCTTAGAGCATTGTTCAATAATAAATAAATAATTAAATAATATTTATATACAAGAATTGCTCGGTTAATATATAAGTTACTAGGTTTTTATTATAATACGTGGTAAGTAAAAGTCAAGTGATGTTCACAAAACATAATATAATATTAAAATAAAAAAATCAAATTATATAAAAACTCAAACAGATTTTGTTGGTTTAATTAAACTAAACATTTTTCTCATCTAAATTAATGAGACATAGAAAAGAAAGTATATAAGAAAACTAGAAAGTATTTATATTAGTACATATTAAGATTAATTTACCTTTAATCGAGCTATCGATGTTGCCTTGAGTCTTGCCTTTCACTGACTGAGCCAAAAAATACTAAAGGAATGAATCCCGTTGTTCGATAAGATAACCGACCTGGGCAAAATTCCCTTGAATTTCGATAATGATTAATTCTACATATTATCAAATAAACATTTATAGACAATTTTTTTATTTTTTTAAAATATAATATTATACACGGAGAGCGGGTTAATTAGAGAGGATAGGCGTTTGAATTTGAGTTGACCGTAATTAATAAGAATCGTTTTCCCAGGTATCTTTGACTTCGATCCAATCCTTAAAATTAATTACTTCCACATTTATATTTAAAAAATATTATGTATTGTAATCGCCTCCCGGAGTCTTGACACTTTAAGGGCTTCTATCTCAGAGATGAAAAAAAGCTAATTTCATTTTGTGAATTCTAGGTGGAAGGATTTGATGTCCTTAATATTTTGAAACAAGATTTAGAAGACAAAAATCGGATATTGTGGTCCCCAAAGGTCAAAAAGTGACCAAAAATCTATTGATCTTGCTTACGTATGTAGCCCCCCCCCCCCTCTTGCGTTTTGAAATCATGTCCCAGAGCTACGAAATTCGAAACTTAAGCTCGAAATAGGCTAGAAGATTTTGATTGAAATCGGTATACCGGAAGTGGTCATTTACATGAAAGACTTGCCATTTTTTGTGATTTTCTCAAAAACGGCTCTAACCATTTTATTTAAAATTGGCGCACTTATCAATTGTCATAAGTTGTTAATCGGGTATAAATTTTAATCCGATTGAAATAAAGGAAAATTGTGTAAATTAGAAGTGTCGCAAAATAAATATTTTAATCGTATACGGTAAGGCGCAGTGCGTTGGGATTTGAAACTTAAGCTATCTAGATCAGGTTTGTCCAACCCGCTGCCTCCCACGGTCGCATGCGGCCCAATATGGCTATCAATGTGGCCCGACAAAAAATCGAAACCTACAAACTTGATGAGATTGCGACTAAAAATCCCAGTGATAATACTAAAAATACAATATTTTTAACTTGCTATTAATTTATGAGTAATTTGAATTTAATTTTTTTAACGTTATTTTGCAATGAGGTATTCATAGAGTGATTCTTAAATAATTTTATTTATTCAAGCATCTATTTTCAAGTATGGAGTACACAAAGAATGAATCTATATCCAAAATATTTGATGAACATTTTGAGAATTCACTAAAAATTCCTTTGAGCCAAATATCGATGGATTTTATATCCCAAAAACAATGACAAACTTCTCACTATAATTTTATGTTGCTGATTTGTCTCTTACTTTTATAATAAAAAAATTATAAAGTAACCTAGCTTAATTTCTTAAGTATATTAAGTACATATTCTACGTTTTTTGATCATCAGCTATTATTAGCGTTAGTGTAATTTATTTGTGACCCAAAACATCTCATATTCTTCCAATGTGGCCCACGAAGCTAAAAGATTTGACGCCCCTGATCTAGAGGGTAGAAGAAGTGTCTCAAAATTTTAGTTAAAATCTAAGAACCGGAAGTACATGTTTACTTGAAGATTTTTGATATTTTGAAATTTCGTATTTTTTCAGGTTTTCTCAAACAGGCATGGTGAAACTCAAATTGACGTAATTTGAATGAAGAAAATTGGTATTATGATTTCAAATAAGGGATAAACTAATGTGAAAGTCGTGTAGTGCCCACACCAGTTGATTATTCTATTGTTGTTTTAAACTCATTTAAATTTATATCGTTTTTTTCTTTCAATTTAACTTTTACTTACCTTAAATAAATGCACATAGAGTTTGGTTTATAATGTAAATACATGTATATATAGAAAATGTCTAATTAAAATTGAAAAAAGAAAAAAATGTGATTTTCCTATGATTTAAAAAGCAACAATTTTATATATAGAGTAGATATACAGTCCTGGACAAAATTAACGCCCCATTTGTGATTAGATTATCAACTTTACTTTTTAACAAGAAATTTCTTTATGTTTTACTTTTTTAAATTTTCTTATCCAATAAGGATATTTATTTTTGATTATACTTGTTTCATTCCTAATAAGAGCCAGGTGGTCCTTGAATAAAAATAATAATTATTATAATTCCTATTCTTGAAATATTGTGAAAATCACAAGTGATGCGTTAATTTTGTCCATATTTAAATATATTATTTTTTTAGGAATCAAGAGAAACAATTAATTATATAAATTAATTTAACTTAATTTAGTTTAAGCTCTTTTAAATGAAAATAGAGAGAATGTAAATACAAGTGCGCTTTGACAAAAAGATTTTGTCAAGTTCAAAACTTAGCATTTGGAAAACATTTTTTTAAAGCATGTAAAAACAACTTTTATTTTTAAATTGTAGAATAATACACGTTTAATGAAAAAAATTCTGCAAGTAAACTTTTTCATTGAGTGGAAGATGAATATTTTTTAAACTATCCACTAACAAACCCCCTCGATGCCTGAGGCCTTACAGAGTGCCTTAGAAATACACGTAAAAACGGCATATCATTAAAATAAAAAAAATAAATAAAAAAACCTCTAAAATAGCAGAATATTTAAATGTTGGTTGATCGAGTGAAAGCTGAACCTGGAAAGTTGATAATTGATTTCACAATCTCACCCTCTTCTTTCCGTTCTTTTCGATCTAAAAATAATTATTTACTTTACAAACAAGATGCTATTGATTTTATATTCAAGCAATTCATCATCCGAAGGAAAAATTAAAAGTCATTTTTTTAATCAAAATTTGTTTAGAATTAAAATTGATGACAAGACACTTTTTCTAGTAAGATAGGTACTTATTTTCCGAATGGAAGCAGAGGCACCCTGAAAAATCCAGAGGGGCTTTTCACCCCCTGGCTTTAATGGAAAATATTCAATAAAACATTTTAATTATTAGTATATTTTTTCTAATATAAAAATTTTTCAATTTTGAATTTTAATATAATTTCAAAGTTTTAATAAGGGTTAGCGTGTCAACCTGCTAACCAAGTGGACTCTGGTTCGAATCCGACTCGAAGCATCCGGCTAAAATCTGTAATAGAAAAAATAAAAATATATAAAAATAAGCTGACGTGTTCTGATGTGGCCATCCACTTGACTTTACCATACAACCTACCCCTAAAATTATTTATAATCATGTAGGGAGCGGTTAGTTTTTGTATTTTTAGACTTTTGGGGCTCCACTGATTATGTATCCAAAATTTGGTTGAGTTTGCTCAACAGGCATAGATTTTTAATTTTTAACCCCCCTTCCCCCCTTCAGCCCCTTAATTTTGAGTCGATATGCACCAAAATCTTATCAGCTCTTAATTTCAATGTACCAAAACTACGTGTGAAATTTGGTTTGGATATTTACACTAGTTTTTGAGCTAGCTCGTCCACAAAAATTTGGTAACGCACTGACTAACAACCAGACAACCAGACAAACAGACATTTTGACAAAACAATTATTATCTCAAAAAATATAATTTTTTGTTGTTCACTTATTAAGACTTTTTTGTAGAGCGAAATATCAAGGTTTCGCTCAATTTTTTTAATCAAAATATTTTCAGCCGTTTTTGAGATATTTCGAAAAAAAGAAGGAAAAAAACTATTTTTGCATGTACGATTACAATACTTGACCATACCCTGTATGGTGAAGTAAATATATCGAAGACTTTATTAACATATAATGTAACATTTTCCATGATAATTCATATCATTGCTCTAGAGTGTAAACCTGTTATTATTAAGAATGTTCAAGAGAAAAAGAGATGCAGCATCGTCCAAGTGAAACTGCTACTTAAAATTACGATCGTAAGTTTTAGAAAACAAATGTGAAAAATAGTTTATTTCCATTACAACAATATTAAATTTTGTTTGTTTTTTCTCTGCCCTGTAAAATTTCCTTGTTGTGAGTAAGCAGGCTTACACTCTCAGGCGACGATATGGTAAGTGCATCCATCCATTGATTTACTCCATAGATACGTTCGATGAAAAATCGTGCAAATCGAAACTAAAATAAGACAGGTGATATTGAAATAATATCAAATATATAATCAAAATAATATAATTGCGTTATTGAAACGACTTTGTTAAATATATTTACCTAAAACAATAAATGTAAAACAATCAAAATAAAACAAATAATATTTTAAATTAAAACAGTGAAGTAAAAATTGGAACCGTGTAAACCGAGCTATAAGTAGGTACAATGGGTGGCCGAATTATTATACTCAATTGAAAAATTTATCTTTCATACGTTTTTAAAGGTTTAGCTAAACTCATAATATCATTTCATTTGTTATCTTTATAGATTTATTAGCTTAGGACAATACAAATTCAATAATACAAATAGGTACAATTCAAAATACAATTTCAATATTTAGTGAATCCACCCTTTCGATCATTCAAATTTTGTATGCGCTGCAACATGCTGGCAATTCATTTTTTGGCTATTGAAGTGCAGGTGTATTGTGCCAGGCTTTAATAATATTTTCTATCAAGTCCCTTTTGTTAGATCTTTGCAAATTTCTTTTTTTAGGGCCGCCCATATATTTTCAGGCGGGTTGAGGTGTGGCGAGTTGCCAGGCCAGACCAAAAGAGTTATTAGACTAGATTACAACTAGATTTTTTTTGAAAAGTTTGAATAAAATAAATTTATCTGATAAAAATCATTTGAGTATAATAATTTGGCAACCCACTGTACCTTCTGAATAAATAATATACCTATTACTTGTAACTACTTGTCTTTACGACTAGACAAATAGATGTGAAACGAAGAAATAAAGACGAAATCCGTGATATTCCAAGCAGCAAGCATTGGGAAACTTCAACTGCATAATGGCAGAATGAATACATAGAGGAAGACGACGTTTTGTATAGGTAATTTTTATAAATTAATCATTTTTAATAGTGATTCTTAAATAGCAACCTATAGTGTAATAAAATCTGTAAATAATTTATTTATTTTCAAAAGTTTTCGTTGTTTTGGGGGCTCTGACATCTATATAAATTAGGGATGTTACGGAGCTTCGACTCCGACTCCGAAGGGTCGGAACTTCCGATTGATTTTCCACCTCCAATTCTGACTTCGGCTCCAATAATTTTGAATCGCAGGTTATAATAAAGTTCGAAAGATTCGACCGCGGCCAGTCAGAGCGCGCACCTACCAGTTTTGACTTGTTGGCCTGGGAATTCCATCACGTTAACATATTTTTCTATTGCTGCTTGTTACTAATGTAAGTGTATTATTATTTATATTTGACTGATTAAAGGGACTGATTACTGAATTATATTTCTAATTATTTTATTAGGCCTTCCCTTACTTCGACTCGTACTCCGACTCCGGATCCGGCTCCGATAAATTAAATTTAAAATCTCCGATTCCGGTAAATCTACCTCTGTAACAACTCTAATATAAATATAAAGTCAGTAATTGAGGCGTGAAAATAAAAGTTTCAATGAAACTTGTTTATTGATATATTAAAGGACCTAATGATTTCTCTCTACTGATGGGTCGCGCATGTTTTTCAACACTTTATATGTGTTTAAATTAGGTTGCAGTAAAAAACCGTTTTTAGTAAGAACTTAATACCTTTGTGACAACAAGAATTTACTGATGTTGGTTGAGTTTGTTTCAAAGGTCTAGAATCTTAATTTTTGAACTTCCGCTTCATTTTGGGTGTTTATTTTCAAAAATTTTTAAACGAAAATGTCTAAAATTACATCCTCTACAACTCTCCTTCTAATTTTTGACATATTCGTTTTAAATTTTTTTAAAAATAAACACTCAAAATGTGGCGGAAGGTCAAGAATGAAGATTCTAGATCTTTGAACCAAACTCAACCAACATCAGTAAATTCTAGTTGCCACGAAGGTATTCAGTGAAACTCGTTTTAACTAGTAAGAACCCGTTCTTATTAAAAACATTTTTATTGCAATATATATATAGACAGGTATTGCGACGCGAAAATAAAGTTACAATAAAGGATGTTTAATGCGATATTAAATGATCTACTGATGAGTTGCGCATTTTATTTAGTACTTTCCATGTTCATAAAGAGAAACAAAGAGGCTGTCCTCTGCTTGATGTAAATAAATATACACACATATAAATCAAACATATATCCATGTATATATATTATTTTTTATTGTTTAAGAATTTAGTTTCGAAGGCTTGGGCTTCATCATCAGTCATTTTTTTGAATTATAAATATTATTTTTCATGGGGTCAGTATCTATAAGTGTGTATGTTTGTTTGAATCTGCAGAAGACAACCTCTTGTTTCTCTTTATGAATTAACAACTCTCGGCAAAATAAAAACTTTTCAACTTTCTATGTTATTTATTTTTTTAAATTTTCTATACATATGTAAAAAATCTATTATAATTTTGAGTACTTATTATGAAAAATCGTTCTGCGTCCCTTGAAGATAAGTTTTATCCATCAGCCAACTTTAATCAGAATTACATAACTAAGTTCCGTAGGGTCACATTTTCGATTGACTCGCAACCAAACACAAAACGAGGGACATGTAACGTTGAGATAGAG
The DNA here is from genome assembly GCA_024734495.1 of Forficula auricularia. Classification (NCBI taxonomy): domain Eukaryota; kingdom Metazoa; phylum Arthropoda; class Insecta; order Dermaptera; family Forficulidae; genus Forficula; species Forficula auricularia. Next base: position 4,417,182 of record JALMQS010000681.1, read on the forward strand.
AGAGTATGTATGTATATGTGTGTCTGTGTGTGTATATAGTTTGGTGTTTTGGGGTTTGGGCTCCAAAGGGAGCGTAGGGAGGAGGGAAATGCCATCTGCCAGAGTTGACTGTTTTCCACCCAGACACCCAACACTTTGGTGGTGTTCTCCACTTCACAAGCGAATGCGGTTGGGATTATTCTCGATGTCTATTTGTCTCCTATCCTCGCCTTCTCTTAATAAAGGAGTTTTTAGAGACCACCAACATCCTAAGATGGCTAATGATATACGATCTCCAGTCTAGAATAAGTCACTCTCTCATTTATTATCATTATACAATCACGGACCATTTGATTGTCTCCAGTTGAGCGAGGAGACCATATGCTCATCACTAATTTTAAACAAGGGGTGCAGTATCAGAGATGAGATAAAAAAACACTCGTTCAGGTCCATTAAATTATAAATTAGAGCTAAAAAATGTATAATACTATTTTTTATACTGTACACTCAGCGAACGAATTCCAACTGAGGGCTTGACTATTGAATTTACAATTTCATTTTTTTTAATTATTGGTTTTTAGAAATGTCTGGAAGTGAAAAAATGTTTTGTATTTAAGTCGCTCTGTCTGAATAAATAAAGTTATCCTAGATAAAAAAAGGTAGTAGAAAGTTTTTCTGTGCTAAAATATTTGTATTTCTAACATAACAGTAGCGGTTGGTGATTTTTCAACCAGACAGGAATCCAAAAAAGTACCCTTCATTTTTTGAAATTTTATTTTAATTTTTTTTTTTTTTTTTGCAAATTTCATCGAATACAGCATCATTTTTGTTAATTTTCAAATTTAACATTATATTTTTTATGAAAATAGTCTAAATGTTTGAAATTTTAGGGATGCGTTGAATCCACAACATTCATGGACCGAACGCCATTGGAATATGAAAAACTAATTTTCTATCTTCAAAGGTTCATGTTGTTGAAAAATGCAAAAAATTAGAACAATCGAGCTGTAATATGGGGGCCTCTTGATTTATTAAATTGAAATTTAACAAATTTGTTCAAAGTTTCAGCTTTCTAGTTCAAAAACTGTTAGTTCAAAAAAGTACCAAATCATCCAAATTAACAAAGAACCTTGAAAAAAAAATTTCTTTTTTATCCCCCTTTTTTTAATTTGATATTATTGTTCTCCTCAATTATATTTGAAATCAGATAGTATGTTTTTGATTAATGTTTGCTTAAATCGGTATTTTCTCATAAGTAATATATCAAGAGAGTTGATATTAGGTTGATGCGTAATTATGGAACGTTTGTATTTGCGAGTTTTTCTTTAGCCAAAAATGGCGTTTTTACTTATGGAAAGTGGTGTAGGTTTTAGGTGAAACATGATGTTATTTAATAGAGTAAAGGGGTGTGTAGTTTCACAGTGAATGAAATAAAACTCAAAGAGGTTTATACAAACTCAATATATTTCGGATTATTAGTCCATCATCAGGAGTTTACAAGTTAACTTAACTTGTAAACTCCTGATGATGGACTAATAATCCGAAATATATTGAGTTTGTATAAACCTCTTTGAGTTTTATTTCATTCACTGTGAAACTACACAACTTAAGTTAAGTTAACTTGTAAACTCCTGATGATGGACTAATAATCCGAAATATATTGAGTTTGTATAAACCTCTTTGAGTTTTATTTCATTCACTGTGAAACTACACACCCTTTACTCTATTAAATAATGGCGTTTTCTTTATTTTTTTTATAAAAACAATCTTCTCTATTTATAGATAATAAAAATGCTTGTCGAAAACCATATTCATATTCGTCATATTATGCTCTACCACTACGAGAAAGGATGGAAGGCAGCACAGTCATTTCGCGATCTCAACGAACTTTTTGGCGAAGGAACAATTACTGATAGTGCAGTACGGAAGTGGTTTGCCCGTTTCAAATCAGGTGACACTAGTTTGGAGGATAAAGAAGGAAGAGGTCGGCATCGTATTTTGAAAATTGTTTGAAATTTTAGGGATGCGTTGAATCCACAACATTCATGGACCGAACGCCATTGGAATATGAAAAACTAATTTTCTATCTTCAAAGGTTCATGTTGTTGAAAAATGCAAAAAATTAGAACAATCGAGCTGTAATATGGGGGCCTCTTGATTTATTAAATTGAAATTTAACAAATTTGTTCAAAGTTTCAGCTTTCTAGTTCAAAAACTGTTAGTTCAAAAAAGTACCAAATCATCCAAATTAACAAAGAACCTTGAAAAAAAAATTTCTTTTTTTATCCCCCTTTTTTTAATTTGATATTATTGTTCTCCTCAATTATATTTGAAATCAGATAGTATGTTTTTGATTAATGTTTGCTTAAATCGGTATTTTCTCATAAGTAATATATCAAGAGAGTTGATATTAGGTTGATGCGTAATTATGGAACGTTTGTATTTGCGAGTTTTTCTTTAGCCAAAAATGGCGTTTTTACTTATGGAAAGTGGTGTAGGTTTTAGGTGAAACATGATGTTATTTAATAGAGTAAAGGGTGTGTAGTTTCACAGTGAATGAAATAAAACTCAAAGAGGTTTATACAAACTCAATATATTTCGGATTATTAGTCCATCATCAGGAGTTTACAAGTTAACTTAACTTGTAAACTCCTGATGATGGACTAATAATCCGAAATATATTGAGTTTGTATAAACCTCTTTGAGTTTTATTTCATTCACTGTGAAACTACACAACTTAAGTTAAGTTAACTTGTAAACTCCTGATGATGGACTAATAATCCGAAATATATTGAGTTTGTATAAACCTCTTTGAGTTTTATTTCATTCACTGTGAAACTACACACCCTTTACTCTATTAAATAATGGCGTTTTCTTTATTTTTTTTATAAAAACAATCTTCTCTATTTATAGATAATAAAAATGCTTGTCGAAAACCATATTCATATTCGTCATATTATGCTCTACCACTACGAGAAAGGATGGAAGGCAGCACAGTCATTTCGCGATCTCAACGAACTTTTTGGCGAAGGAACAATTACTGATAGTGCAGTACGGAAGTGGTTTGCCCGTTTCAAATCAGGTGACACTAGTTTGGAGGATAAAGAAGGAAGAGGTCGGCATCGTATTTTAATGATCAGGCACTTCTGACAGCCTTGGAAGAGGATGAAAGCCTTACAACACGAATGCTGGGTGCAGACTTCAATGTCGACCAATCAACGATCGTTCGACGCCTCAAAAAGCTTGGCAAGGTATGGAAATTGGCTGGATGGGTCCTTGGCACAGCTTGACAGTCTTCACGGTGCAATCGAGGCGAAAAGACCGCGCAAAAAGAACCACATCGTGTTCCATCACGATAACGCACGTCCACATGTTGAGCGCCGGGTCGTCGAATTCATCGGCAATAAGGGCTGGGATCTACTCCCACATCCGCCGTACTCACCGACCGAAGCACCGACGGACTATCACATCAACCGCTCTTTGAAAAACTGGCAAAAGACTAAGATCTGCGACGATTTGGATGACTTGGTGGCCGATGTCAAAGCGTGGATTGCCTCCAAGAATCGTGACTTCTTCGTCCGTGGAATCGACCGACTGCCAAGCAAATGGGAAGCAGTTATCTCAGCTTAAGGAATAGGACACCAGAATTCAAGCCCGATTCACTGTAAAAATTTAACTGGCTAAAAACTGATCTCTACACCAATTTACACACATATAAATCTATAATTACTTAAATAAAAAATAATAATCACACAGGATCTGACTAAATGGGCTTTAAAATTATGCATACCAGTATAATAAATTATCAATAAAAAATTTATAGAATAGTCGTATCATATAAAAGACAATCTAAATCGTCTTAATCGTTGATATTTAAACTTTAAAAAATGTAGCCAAATAATAAAAATATTCAAATATAAAGTAAAATGGATCGGTATCCAAAGTTAAAAAAAATGTTTTGCTGAAATACATATTTATGTAAATAGAAATTTAGCATAAAAGTGGAATTATATCTGGCCTAATTTCCAAATGAAAATCCTGTGAATTCTAATTCAAATTGTTTCGGTTCAGAGTATGTTTTTGCGTTTTTGACCAGGAATAAGTATGAAAAATAATTTAATTTAATGTTTTACTTTTTTTAATTAATCTCACCCACGATAAACATGTTCTTTCGATGATCAAGATTTTCCTTGGCAAACCCTAAAAGTGAACTAATCTGTGTTCAAACTTAGGTGTGTTCTCTAAAACACACAGGGGTCCTTCATTATTCGTTGCACGCTTCACGCAATGCTTCAGCCAGTAAACCTATTTTACTCGAAAAACAAAAACAACTTTCTCGTTAAGCATAAAATATTTTCAAACTTTTAGGGAGAAAAGTATTTATACGAGAACACTAAAATAAATCAAGTACTCAGAGGTAACTTAAAGTTTTTATAACTAGAGTTTAAAGTTTAAAACATTCACATATAATGGAAAAGAATATTGCAGAAAGTTTTTTTTTCTTTTACTTAAGTACCATTGTAGTATAAAAAAGTATTGGAATCGCGAATATATTTTTTTTTTTATTTAATCAATTAATTATTCAATTCATTTTTTTCAAATTTAATAAAAAAAGCTAAAACAATTTTGAAAAAAAAGGAATAAAATTTTAAATATTAAATAAATAAGGCACACATTAAGACATAAAAATGAATTGAAAAGTAAAATTTTTAGAGATATTTTATCTTCTAGATCGTGTGCTTTAAAATATTGAATGCAATTTACCTCACAAACCAATAAAAATTTCAAAATGAAATTTTGTGTTATACTGATATTATAATAAGAGCTGATAAGAATGTAATTGAACTCACAGCATGCAAACTCATATTTATTCTTTCGTTTTTCTAAAAATAAACAATATTTATGATTTAAAATGTTATTTTACGGTGTTTACAATACATAAGTGAACAAAAATTGACCCTAAATTCGGGTGTTTTCAATCAATTTAAAATTGTTCAGTCATTTGTGAGAAATTTAGATAAACCTAAAAAGTAGGCAACCACAAAAGTATTACTACTAAGAATCCATAAATCGTGTGATTTCTTATATGTCGGAGGTAGAGTCGACCAGGGTTTAAAGAGGCAGCTGAATTATCTGTTACCCAAAACAGCGTTCGAGAATCGCGCCACTTCAGTTGACATTTCAGAGACTCGGGTTGTTCCAAAAAGCTACAGAGGGCCTCGGAGGGGGATTCTCGAGGAAACAGCATTATGTTTGCAAGGAACAAGACGAGGAGTCGTGTGTTTGGTGTCAGTGCGTGCCGCGGGACTTGATAGCCTCTTCTAACCTTGAAATGATTAATTAAATGCTGAGGACTACCTACAACTACGAAATCAGAAGTGGTTTAAAGATCGCCATGCCCATATTCGGATTCAAGCGAATTGAAATCGGGTGAGGAATTTCCATTTTTTTTTCCGCCCCTTTGTTTTCCTTGTTTACATAAGCAGGTGAATATTAAAAAACAGCAATTTTTATAATTTTTACTTGTTTGAATCTGATTTTTCTTCATGATAATGAATAAAATCCTGATATCTTTTGAAAGTAGAGTAAAGAGATTATTTTTGAGGTTCTTCTTCGCGGGAAGTTTTGGCTTCGTGACCGCTCTGTGGGTGTATTTTTTTGGCGTGGCTGTCGGCTCGCACTGCTTTTGTGTCCCTTCCGCTGAGGGTCGTCGCCCGGATGTGTTTTTGTTTTTTTTATCAAGACTGTTTGCTGGTGTTGTCGCGAAGCAATTGCCTTAAATTAAATAATATTTAAATAATTTTAGGAAAGCCTGAGTTTGCTTTGGCCAATATTGAAAAAAAGAAAAAGAAAAGAAAAGAGAAAAAGGGAAATTAATGGATTTGTTTGTATTAAGTTTGATAGTAAATTCTCTTTTTTTTTCTGTTTTTTTTTGTTGGTGGATGAAGGATGGGGAGGTGGTTATGAATGTGAATATCAGGTCAAAGGCGACATAGAAAAGTTTGGTCATTATTGATAATTGTTCATAATAGTGATTGTCTAATTGTCTAATTGTTGTGGAGGTTTGGCAGTGGTACGGTGGAGAAAGACGTATCAGGTTGAATTGCACTGGACTCTTTGGGTCTGTTGCCTGACAGTCGTATCTCAGCCGAACTGGGTTCCTATTCATATTGAAAGAGTGGCCTGGCTGAGGTGAATTGACTAATCTTTAAGTTTAAGACTTTCGAGAGTTATTGACTGCTTTGGATGTCTGCTTCGAGGCGGAGGATCGCGTTTTCAGCCCGTTTGCGAGAGGAGAAAAGTAGACATCTGTGCATGAAGTAGATGGAGCTTAGGCCTAGGCGCATGTAATGTAGAGTCAAGCTACAATTTAGAAGCTAAAGTAGATATCAGTGCATGATGCATGTAATAGATGGAGCCCACCTAGACACCCGCAAACGTCAAATTAAATGACGGTTTAGAAACTCTGTGTGTATGATATGATGAATGTACGCGGATGCTGTGGTGTTCTAGTGGCACGTGGTCTGTGTTTGCGGCGTTATGGTGACGCCTTGAATACGACTGTGGTGGTGTCACAGGGCAAGCATTGATGAATGTACGCGGATGCTGTGGTGTCCTAGTGGCACGTGGTCTGTGTTTTCGGCGTTATGGTGACGCCGTAAATACGACTGCGGTGGTGTCACAGGGCAAGCATTGATGAATGTACGCGGATGCTGTGGTGTCCTAGTGGCACGTGGTCTGTGTTTTCGGCGTTATGGTGACGCCGTAAATACGACTGCGGTGGTGTCACAGGGCAAGCATTGATGAATGTACGCGGATGCTGTGGTGTCCTAGTGGCACGTGGTCTGTGTTTTCGGCGTTATGGTGACGCCGTAAATACGACTGCGGTGGTGTCACAGGGCAAGCATTGATGAATGTACGCGGATGCTGTGGTGTCCTAGTGGCACGTGGTCTGTGTTTGCGGCGTTATGGTGACGCCGTAAATACGACTGCGGTGGTGTCACAGGGCAAGCATTGATGAATGTACGCGGATGCTGTGGTGTCCTAGTGGCACGTGGTCTGTGTTTGCGGCGTTATGGTGACGCCGTAAATACGACTGCGGTGGTGTCACAGATGGGCAAGCATTGGCGTTTTCAGATGGTCAGGAGTGACCGAACGGTAAGGTACTACATCACACGAGGACGTGTGAAAACGTCAGGAGGCCGTGTCGGAGGTAGAGTCGACCAGGGTTTAAAGAGGCAGCTGAATTATCTGTCACCCAAAACAGCGTTCGAGAATCGCGCCACTTCAGTTGACATTTTAGAGACTCGGGTTGTTCCAAAAAGCTACAGAGGGCCTCGGAGGGGGATTCTCGAGGAAACAGCATTATGTTTGCCAGGAACAAGACGAGGAGTCGTGTGTTTGGTGTCAGTGTGTGCCGCGGGACTTGATAGCCTCTTCTAACCTTGAAATGATTAATTAAATGCTGAGGACTACCTACAACTACGAATTATATAAAGAAAGCCTTTATATTCAAATCAATTTTGGAAAAAGGATTAACGTAGATAGCTACACTAAAGACGTTGCAAGGTCACGTACCTAGACCGATATTAAAAATAAATATCCATTAAAACATTTTCTGGGGTCAAGATCTTTCAAATTTAAAGAAACTTGGTTATTTTTAATTAAAATAAAAAACAGCCTTATCTATATATATATATATATATATATAAAATACTGAATATAATTCAATTCAATAAACACGTCAGAAGAATTTTACACTGAATTTAGTTATACTTCAAAATAAATTTTCTAGCAGTGCAGATAAAACACATGTTAGAAGAATACGTCTAAAAAATCAACTAACTAATCAGACCGCCTTACACTGACATAGATATCAAACTAATTAATTAATTTGGCGAAATATATAGAAATAAAAATGTAGCGTGAATTCATTACGAATCCCCCCATGTTATCTATTATAGGAGAGCTATTGGCGAACAACTACCTAATAAATAAGTTTTTTATTCACCGATGGCGAGCGTCTCTAGAGGTTGTTGATTTTCTTGCCGATATGGCTATAATTTTTTTTTTAATAAAAATTATTGGAAGATCAGAGAGCACCAATGTGCCTCATCAAACTAATTCAGAATATATTCAATAACAGCCATGCAAGAATCAGATGTAGAGGAAGCTAGAAGGAACGATTCCATTAAATCAGGAAATATGACAAGGAGATTCACTGAGTCCATTGCTATTTAACCTAGTAATGTAGTAATGAATGAAATAATCAAAGATTTAAAAAATTTCCAAGGCTATTCATTGGGAGATGAAGTCGTAAATACCGTGTGTTAGGCAGAAGACGCAGCTCTTGTTGCAGAAAACGAAGACGACTTCCAAAGACTTTTGAATAAATTAACACTTTCACGTGAAAATTTTCAATATCATCGAAGAAAACAAAAACAATTGCAAGAAATCCAATTCGATGCAAGCTCCAACTTTATAAACAAGTGACATCCTTTAATTATCTTGGAGTTCAAATAACTAGCTCAAAGAACCTGAACGAAGAAGTCAGTCACCAGGCTATTAAGGTGTCCAATCTCGATGCCTTAATGACACGGTCTGGTCAAACAAGTAAGTTCCTAAGTATTGAACGAAAAGTCCACAAATATTAAAGCGCCATGAGACCAATATTAACATATGGGATATAGAAACAAGAACAGACACTATAAAAACTATTCAAATATTGAAAGTAACAAAAGGAAAACTCTACAGACAATTGTAAATAAAACAAGGATGGACAGAATAAACAACAAAGATATTCGGAAAAGTGTAAAATTCAAGGAGTCACTTCATGGGTACAAAGAAGAATAGGATGGAAAATGCAGGTATTACCTAAGGAGAAAAATCGGCCAGTGAAGAAGGTAGACAGTGGTATGAAGACAATAATCCTACTGGAAAAAGAAGTCAGAGTCGACCAAGAAAAAGATGGAAAGACACTCTGGACTAAACAGGACATCGGCCTATAAGATAGGGGCCGTACTTAAATTACGTAACAAATTTAGGGGTCAAATCAGATTGTTACTATTTGTTATGGTACGGGGAAGAGGGTCCTTCAATGCTTGTACGTAATTTTTCGAAATAAATATAACATTTTCTGGTGATTAATAAAAATATTTAAATTAAATTATTTTTTATTTTAAATTTTGATATAATATATCAAAAAGCATTAATATGATTAAATAATTTGTTAAGAAAATATTATTATCAATTTTCCTAAAAAAAATTATATTATAACTTATGTTTCATTTTAAATTTTAATATAATATATTTATAAGCAATAATATAATTAAATAGTTTATTAACAAAAAAATAATACTATATGTCATGACAATATTTAATCTCTTCCAATATTTACTATAGAGTCAATAATTATGAACAGAATTTAAAAATGATATTCTAAAATTCCTAAGAATAAAAAAAATACGTACAATATGCGGGGGGGGGGATTAATATTTTGTTACGATCTGTTATATAGGGGGTTAGGGGTTAAAAAGTCGTTCTAAATGAGTTACGTAATTTAAGTACAGCCCCATGGAAGAAGAAGAAGAATTATTGTGCCTTCTGTGATGATTGAATTTTAGTAAAATACTATATATTTTAAAGTTCCAAAGAACTCATTTGTTTTTAATTAAAATTATCTAAGTAAAGTGCACATGTCAGAAAAAATAATAACTAAGTTAATTTTTAAATATTGTTCCATTTTCATTGAAATTATTATGAAATGAATTTAATTTTAAATGCTTATTCAGTTAAATAAACCGCACGAAATTCTAGTATGAATAAAAAAGTACCATAATAGTCAAATAGAAATAAAATACTATTCATAGAAATTACATATTTTTCGGTATATAATTTTTAAAATTTTAATTTAATAAGTAATTTATTGTCAAAGCTATAATCAATCGTTTAGTAATATTAATATTTTTTAATTAACTTAAATTGAATTTTCTTATCGTTTTGAAAATCGACAACTGTTCCACTCCCCCTCACATGAACATTGGGACACATAAAAATGAAATCTCTCCGCTGGTTGGTTACATTCTTTTTGTTTTATTTCGGTATAAAAAGAATAAGTAATGTGAACGCCTAAGAGTAGGAAAAGGAATAAGAACAACTAAATTCTAATCGAAAGATGGTATTCAAATACTCTAGGGGGAAGAGAATGTTTTAAAAATGATTTATGATCATAATTAGTTTCAAATCAATGAATAGGACTATTCAAATGTTCATTTAGATATCGAAATGGGGAAAAAGAAAAAGAACATTCTAGACCAGGGTTGGCCAACCCAAATGATCTTGCGGACCACTTTGTAAATGCAACATAACTCCACGGGCCACATATAAAATTATATTATCCCATATTAGATTTAGACCAAATATAGACATTTTTTGGAGTGAAAAATTGAAACAAAATGAGTTATTATTATTGTGTTTACTATTATATAGGTATTATTCTTACATTTTAAACATAGATAATAAAATAATAATGATACTAAACGAAGATTGTAAGGAAATATATAAAACTAAAAATGAAATATAAAAAATACATAAATATAAATTGTATAAAATTAGTAAATCTTGCGAAGATGGACCAATGTATAAAACTTTTATTTTCTGTTATTTTCTAGTTCTTCTTTTAAATAGCTGAAAACGCCTTTAGTGGACTGTATTTCTTTTTTAGATTCTTAATATTAAATTTAATAAGGAATGTTTATTTTAAATTATTGAAGATTTGAATAAGCAGTTAGATTAGTTTTTTATTGTATAATTTATTGATAAATGTTTGATGTAATATTTACAAATGTTTCTGATTAGTTTTTAAATAAGGCCACGTTGATCCAAGTGCAGCTACTTCCAGAGGTTGGTTAATCCTACCCTGGTTTAATATTCCGACCAATGTTTCTATAAGCCTTAGTCCAGTTGAATAGCAGAGTCAAGTTAAGTTTCAGTGTTTTATAAAAAGAAACTACCTTTATAGGCAAATAAAATTCATTAAAAATTTAACATTTTTTATAAAAGAATGACTCCTGTTTTCTTAAGGGGTTCGGGACCGTTTATCATTTTTGTAAGAAAATTCTCAAATTTTTACCATCGAATCAGTGATGTATTAAATATTTATTCCCTAAATTTGAAGTTGATCGTCTGTCCTATTACCGAGAAATAAATGATTGAAAATTGTGCTTTTAACATGGAAGTAAATGGACCGAGCTTTTAAAAGGGCTATACCTTCTAAACAAATTATACCATTTTCAACAAATTTATACAGATCAATAATTCAACTCTTATGAATCGAATGATATATTTTTCAATAGATTTTACAGTCTAGTTAATTAGTTATTCATAAATGTAAAAAAATAAAAAAGTTATTTGCAGCAAACAGAATATAACAAAAACAATAGTGTAGAATTCCAACTCTATTTCTTGAAATCGCTTTTGTGTTAAATAGATGTTTTTATAATGAGAAAAAATTTATCTCAATATTCTTTTTATTAATGTTATTAAAACAAAGATTTTTATTCGAAATTAACCTCATTATTAACAATTTTTTTTAATAAAAAATTTAGTAGGCAGAAGCTGTCACTCTCCAAAAATACAAAAGATTTTTTCGTAGATCAACCAGATAGAGCTGCTGTCCCGAACTTCTTTAAGACGCTTAAAATTAGATTAGTCCACACACGTCGACAGATTTTGATAGAATACAATTGGTATGCTCGATCATGAACGAAGTCCCTGCAGCGAGCATTAATAAAATTTTAACAAAAAGATTGTCTCAAGAGATGCTCGCGCATCTCTTCCGACGAATTTTTAGACTATATTTTAAATTATACATAATAGAAATTGTAGCGGCCCGCGGCCGCTCTTGCTCATGGCGACGAGCCTTGAGCCACGGCCGCTAGATGACTCAGTCGGATCGTTGAGTCGCTTTTGCATGAGTGAAATATATTCACCCATGCTATAATTAAAGCGGCTCGATTCGACTGAGGTAGCGAACGGATTCGGACACGCGAATCTGGAGGGGCCAAATGCCAACCAGCAGCCCCTCCCCTGCACACACCCTATATGAACAACGCAACCTACAACTCTGCACTCAACAGATTGTTAGGACCCCATCGACTTGATGGGGGGCGCACAAAGCACCACACAGCACTCACCTCACGAGAGCCCTAACAATATCTGGTGACCCCGACGTGATTGCAAAGCAAGCAGCCTCTTGACCCGCCAGCTAGGTGGATAGAGCCTTGCCCGGCTGACTTAGTCGGTAATCGGCAATCACACAAGAAACGAAAGGGTGTGGTGTAGCGGCCCGCGGCCCGCTCTTGCTCATGGCGACGAGCCTTGAGCCACGGCCGCTAGATGACTCAGTCGGATCGTTGAGTCGCTTTTGCATGAGTGAAATATATTCACCCATGCTATAATTAAAGCGGCTCGATTCGACTGAGGTAGCGAACGGATTCGGACACGCGAATCTGGAGGGGCCAAATGCCAACCAGCAGCCCCTCCCCTGCACACACCCTATATGAACAACGCAACCTACAACTCTGCACTCAACAGATTGTTAGGACCCCATCGACTTGATGGGGGGCGCACAAAGCACCACACAGCACTCACCTCACGAGAGCCCTAACAATAGAAATAAATTTAAAAAAAAAAAATGAAATCATTAAAAAATATTTATTTTACTAGTGCGATATTTTTTTCTCCACTCTTCATTTAGCTTTTTTTTAAATCGAAATCTAGCATATATTCGAAAGAATATTATTTTAAATCAAAGTTAATTTTTTTCATAATTTCGACAGTTAATTAATGGATGCACAAATAATAAATTTTTTTAATACATTGGTTTTCACTACTTTGGCCATTATAAAATAAATATATTTTTAAAAATGTGATGAATCTCGTTGGTTGGCCACCCCTGTTCTAGACTTTCGTTTGGGTATTTATTGGATGAAGCTAATTTAAAAAAGCAAAACCTCTTGCTTTCGTATAATAATAAAACTTTAGCAAGATGCGAGGTAGGTTTCACAAAAAAGAAATAAAACAAAATTCAGTTTTGAATTCGATATATTTCGGGGGTGAGCCAATTAATCAGGAGTCAAAGTAAACTGAACCTACCTCGCATCTTGCTCAAGTTTTATTATTATATTAAAATGTTTCACCTAAAACCAACACCTAACTCCTTAAAAGTTCTTGCTTTCGTGTCTACACAACACATACACACTATAGTTTAGATTCTAATAGTGGTCTAGCTTCGTCCCCGCCCTGATTTCGCATCTACTACTACTTCATTAAAAAATAATATAAAAAATTGTGGATTCTGTTGCGATCACTTTTTTCCTGCTACTATAAATGAATAGCTGTAAAAGCTTGATAAAGATAAGAGTAAATAGATATTTTATTTAATATGGATTTATTATGAGTTAAGGATACTGAGTCACTTATTTCACATTAAAATTAAAAAATTAAAAGATATAAATTTTTTAATTTTAATGTGAAATAAGTGACCGTATCCACTAACTCATAGTAAATCCATATTAAATAAAATGTCTATTCACTCTTATCTTTATTAAAGATGTTTCACCTTGCACACAACACCACAATCTCTACTGATTATTGTAAAAGCTTGGCTAAGATCCGATATGAGTTTATTTTTTGAAAAATTTGTCGACTAATATATTTCCTGCAATAAATTTTTTATGAACAAATATTTTTGAAATATATACCTACATTTCCTGACAAACATATCTATCCCATTTATTCCCCTGAATTCCAAATGATATGAAGCCGACTTTTATAAATATTTCAAAAATCTTCTCTAAAATAACCCCTCTTTCATAATTTCCCCTGAAATAAATCTTAATTAATGGATAAAAATACGGATGGCTAATTGTTAATTTGGTCTGAGTGTCCATCGAGCCTGTCGTTTTACGTTTGCTTCCCTCCTCATAGGTATATTCTCTATATGATGGTGCGTCCCTTCTCTGAACGCCGTTACCATAGTAACCGGAGAAAGAATAGAGGGTTGCAAGGGCTGCTGTCTGCTTTACCATCCTCTCTTTCCCTTTCGCTGGTAATCGATATCCCTCCCCACTAAACCGACGACGAAGACGGCGACACGAGCAGTGTATACCACAGGATAGAAGCAACAAACAACGTACTGATCACCGGTAAAATGGCAATTAGCAAAGAAATGGGAAATCGAAACAGATCTGATAATTGAATTTTAAATTAATTATAATAAAAATACATGTAAGAAAATAATGGATGTGGCCATCTCAGGACTTGACCATACACCATTTTAGAAAACTGATTATTGCATTGATAGTTCCTTAAGGCTAACTGTATCAAATTTGGTCTAAATCGGACAAAGAGTTCAAATTTTTAAAAACTCTCCCTTTCAATTTTTGGTCAAATATCAATCAAAATCTAATCAGCTCTTCTTCTTCAAGTACCATACTCGATTCCGAACTTCGGCGATTACTATGGAGAGTATCCGATCCATTGTAATTTTCCTGGGAAAATTTTTCACAGGGGTGGTTTCCCATTGCCTTCCCCTGAATTAGCTCTTAATCTCCCTTACTCCTGGTCGCTACAACCCTTCGTGGGTTTTGGCCTTACGGACGATTCTCCTCCATACAGTCTTATCCTGGGCTGCCGTTTCCATACTTTGGACTCGGAGGTATTCCAGGTCTCTTGTGATATTATCCTGCCATCCCATTCGAGGTCTTCCTCAATCTTAATATAAAATATCTAAATATATTTCATTTTGATATCTTTCAATTTTTGTTATCAAAATAGTTTGAGCAGTTTTTGAGATATTTAAAAAATACGAAGCAAAAAACTCACACGTTTTCCTTACATGATTACATACCCTGAAATGTTGTCATTGTGACAAGCAAGATTTCGTATGAAAAGAAATTTCTTGTTGTATAAGGGTATTACATATCAAAATATTGATGTAAACAATCAAATAGTGTGTCTTCTGCTGGAATTATAAATTTTTAATTTATTCCAACAGAAGACACACTAACTTTTATTGTCTCCTTCAATTTATAAAAATTCTTCTACTCTCGGCAAAAAGAAACTTTCAATTTATGAAAATATTATTATAACCCATATTAAGTAAACTTTCTGAAACTATATTATATTAATATTTTCAATGTATAATATATCAAATGAGTCATGATCATTGAGTACTCAGTCCTAAGACCGGTTGACGAAACCACCCGTCTCCACTCAGCTCTCTCCCATGCCTTGACCTCTCTAAATGTCTTGCATCCCATATGTGTAAAAATAATTATTTATTATTTATTTTATTTCATTTTATTATATTTTTAAAATTTAATTTATATGAAACGATTTCTTTGAATTCAATTTTTATCCTTCCTACAATAATATGCAGTAGGATTGCAATGGTGGAAGGAAAAATTGATGGATTTTCCTTGGTTTTTTCAAAAAATATCTCAAAAACAATTGAAATTATTCTGATCAAAAAAAGAGCAAAATTACGTCGTTATTATCTATAAAAAGTCTTCTATAGCGAACTTCGAAGAAATGGTGTTAATTATTTTCAAAATGTCTCTGCATATGAGTATGTTAATAAATTTTATTCTATTATATATATATACCATATATATCAGATAAAATAAAAAATGTTTTTAAAAAACACAATATTAAAATAGGTTTTAAATGTAATAAGCCATTAAAACAATTTTATAACAACAAAGACAAACTAGAAAAGAATGAAAGAAATAATGTGGTATAAGATAGAGTGTAAGGACTGCGAAAAAATATATATTGGTGAAACAAAAAGAAAATTGAAGACAAGATTGATAGAACATGATAAGTCTGTAATACATAAAAATCGTCTGTCGGCGTTAGACATACATGCAATAAATAAGGTTCATAATTTTAAATTTGAGGACACGAAAATTTTATACGCCTAAAATAATACTTTCAAAAGAAAATTCTATGAATCAGTGTCTATAAGAAAAAATCTAGAAAAAACTGTGAATTTCAATGTAGATACGGAAAATAATAGTAGATATTATTCTGGAATATTGAATAAGATCAGCGAACGTAATTAGAGTATTGTAATGGATTTTAGATTTTTTTCTGGTGTAGAGAGACGGACATTTTCATGTTTTTTGATGAAATTTTAGAATGTGAGTGGGGTGGTGGAATGTTTTTGGGTTGGCAATACATTTTGGGCGATTTAACGTTTCAAGATATGTGTTCACTGGTGCTTGGTGTGTGGAAAATTGAAATTATTTGTGTTTTCGGATAAATCATTAGATAATAAATATAGAAAAGGAATAATTAATAGCTTATAATATGTATTCATATGATACAGGATGTGATTTGATTGGATTCAACTAAATTTAAGATTGTTTCAAGATATGTTTGATGCTTTTTTGATGTAAGAAAAAATGTAAAAAAGGTGTGATGTGTGTTGAGTTGTTTGTAAAGTTATATATATTGGAAATAATGAAAGGATGGTTTTATTTTTAGGCTGATGGTGACATAATTGTAGATGTCGAAACGTCCTGATATAACAATAAAATAAAAATAAATGGAAAAAATATAACCGTGTTATTATTTTTTGAAACAAAGAAAATCAACACCTATTCTAAAAGAGAATTAAGATCCTCAGAAGATAAATAAATCAATTAATAAATTTTGTTTAAGCTCTTACTCAAAAGACAATAAAAATATATATTAAAAAATCATATTTAACTGTTTTACGCATATTTGATATATAATTATTTATTAAAATCACTTAAAATATTAATTATTTTTAAATAGCTTTTTGTAAGCTTTAGCGTCTTCATATCGTTAAAATTTCTTTAACTAAAATACTTGTAACCCTTTTATTTAGATATATTGAAAAAACATATCAAAAAATGCATTCTTTTGCGTGATTACAATTATTGCATGTCAATGATCCAAACTAGGTATAGAAACGTCTTTTAATAAAAATATGAAATTTAGTTAGTTTCAGCCGAAACATTTCTTGTGATAAACAACTCATCCACTAACGATTAAAGCATCAAATCTGCATACTTATATTAATAAATATAATTAAAAATATGTTTTCATGAATTTATTTTTAATAAAATTGTTTTTTAGAAGGAAAATGAGTAAAAAAGGGAGACATTCTGGGGACAACATCTATTTTATTAAAACACTACATCAACCCCATCACATCCCCAGCTAAAAGCTCCCCCTAAACATGATTATATATATACTTTATTAAACCTTGTATTTTGTCAAAGGGATCATTTCTTGGGTCCTGTCCTCGCGGTATGATGCAAAAAATTACTGAGGGGTTGATAGGACATAAATTATTATATAAAAACAAGTCAATTAGAAAATTGCACAGAATCTCCTTTTTTTCATTATATAAAAAATCATGTGGGAGATCACATTACAGATAATGGGCCATTCATAAAATAGGCCACGCAAAATTTCGGTTTTTTGGGCTCCTTCTCCCTACTTCATATCTTCTGGAGACCCCCTAACAAATATAACGTCACAAAAGCTAGATCCCCTTATAATAAAATTAAAAAAACCAACAAGATTAGAAAAAAATTAAAATAAAATTGATGAACTGAGAAAGTCACGTAGCCTTAGACCCCCTTCACCCTTGTCACATATCATCACGATAAGCAATACCCCTCCTTCCCCCTATTTGTGAACGTATTTTATGAAAGGCCCCCATGATAAAAATATGGGTTGATTTTGAAACATTTTTTTTTTTTATAAATGTCACTTGAGGGACGAAACAATTTATTATTATTATTATTAATAGTTTTATGTAAAAAAAATATCAAATTGGGATAATATTATACTACAAAATGAAGAAATCTTAAATTTTCCTAACTTCGCTAATAATTGCCAACACAAAAAAGACATTTTTAAAAATTGTTCACAAAAAATATTATCATTAGGAAAAATTAGATAGTCTTTATTAAATTGTTACGCTATACAAGGCTGAAATTCGCCCCTAGTTCGAGTAAGGCTCACATCGGTGGAGAGGAACTTACAAGCATTCTTTTGTCACCCTGGAAAGGAATAAAACTAATAGGACATCCCCCTTGGACCCTTATCTAGCTGATTCGATTCCCTGAATCGTAGATATCCATAGAAGCTATATTTTTCTTTTCAATCACTTTCGCTTGAGATTTCAACAAAAAACTTTTATATTATATTTAAGTATTATTATAATTTCAGTCCATAATGTGTATTAATTTGAAAGTTTATAATGAGAAATAAGAATAAGTTTTTGTGTGATTTTTTTTTTTTATTTTTCAACCCTCGTTTCATTGACTTTCCCGACTTTTTCAGGGTTTCAAATAGTTATTTTACATCACACATTCGTCTAAAGTATATTATTTTACTAATTTTATCTCCGTTACCATTGAAGACCATCAGAAACTTAAACTTCAAATAAATAATAAATAAATAAATAATGACTTTTATTATCCAATACAAAAAAAAAATACAAATATTTTACAAATACAAAAAAAACTTCGACCTCGAGGCCCAAAAGCCTTACCATCGAATGTCCATTTTTTTTTTTTTTTTAATTTTTAACATATTTTTGATACTCTTTATTTTGGTAAGGGAAAAAATTGATAAAAAACCCCATACTTTTTATTTTTAACATAAAAAAGAAAAAGAAAAAAAACACAAAAACAAAACAAAATGAACAATGATGAAATGAAGAGCACTAAATGAGAAATGAAGTGTCACATCCGGTATATTTCTTTAATTAGAGGGTTGAGATTTGATTGCGCATTATTTTCGAATTTTTTAACACTATTTTCTAGGTTTTCTTTTAGAGAAGTCATGTTTAGTCCGATTCTTATTATATGGTTGTTGATTCCAGGTGGAGGAATGGAAATTTTCCTTAATGATTTTGACTGGACCCTTTCCAAATCGTTGAGCCTGGTTTTAGAGGCGAAGGGGAGCCATGCAGGGGCAGCGTATCCCATGATTGGCCGATTAAACTTCAAAAAATTTGTCACATGCACATAAACAAATTTTCATTTTCTATTTTTACTAATATAATTGTTTTTTTATCTAATATAATATTATTAAAAAAAGAAAAGGAAAATTTGTTTATGTCAATGTGCCAAATTTTTTGAAGTTTAATTTTCTGATGGTCTTCAATGGTAACGGAGATAATAGAAACTAATCTACTTTAGACGAATGTGTGATGTAACTATTTGAAGTACTGAAGAAGTCGGCAAAGTCGATGAAAAATTGGTTGAAAAATAAAAAAAAAAGCACACCAAAAAACTTGTCCTTATTTCCCATTATAAACTTTTAAATTATATAAAAGTTTTTATACCAAATGTTAATACCTATCCATTTAAAATCTATTTCGTTTTCATACCATGAAAGTACAAAAAAAGCTTTCTAATTTTAAAAAAATAAATACTTTTTCGGTCACCTTTCCGGCTGTAATCGAGGGACAGGTTGTCAAAAACCAACAAGATAGCGTCAGTTGTATTGTCTATGTTTAGTAAACCCGCCACATGCAGGACAGATTCACATTATGAATGCGTTCATATAATAGGGCTATGGAGATGACAATTTCGATTGACACAAAATTTAAAAATCCCCGCAATGTTCGTAATAGGAATTTATTAATATTTGGTTATGACTTTGAAATTGTAACTATTATTAGGTATTTATTACAAATTTTATTTTGAAATACCTTATTGATTGTTTTATTTAACTCTGGTATACTCGTATAAAATAAATTTAGTACTTTTATGAAAACGCAATCTCAAAACGTTTATTAAATATCTAAAAGTTTGGGGAGAAATTCTTCATTTATCAAAGGAAATTTACTTCCTTTATAACTCCTTTTCTTGAATCAACTATTTTTTAAAATTTACAATTATAATGAGAGAATTACTCCCGAAACTTGAATATTTAATAAACGTTTTAAGATTATTTTCATAAAATAACTGTATTTATTTAATAAAATTATAAACGCCAGTGGTATTTAAGAGGTAAAAACTCACGATTTTTATGCTAAAATTGGAAAAGGAAATAGTGCGGAGGTGCTAAAGGTTCTCCTTGAAGAGGTCCTTTAAGGCCTTACTACAATGACTATTTAGGTGCAATTTATAGTGACCAGAAATGGGGAAGAGGGTATTTCCAAAAAATTAAAATTATAAAATTTACAAGAAAAGAAAAAATTTCTTTATAACTCAACCCCCATATTAGTTTATTTAATTTTATTATATTAGGGGGCATTAGGGGAGGTTTAGCTTTTGTGACGTTATATTTGTTAGGGGGTTGAGGAAAATGTGACGCAGGGTGACGGGGGGTCCAAAAAGGCTAATTTTGGGTGACATATTTTATGAATGGCCCCTTAGGGGTCAGATTTATGATGTATGGTAAAGTCATGTGGCTAAATAAGCTTCTATTTCTGAAAGACCAGACTAAACAAATATAATATGATTTGATGAGCTATGAATCAGTTTTATATTTTAAAATAAAATAGCTCAGATAATGTACAGTGCCTGGTCAAATTATTTTACTCAAATGATTTTTATCAAGTAAATTTATTTTATTGAAACTTTTCAACAAATCTAGTAGTAGTAGTAGTAATTTGCAAAGATAAAATAATTACTAACAAAAAGTGCTTAATAGAAAATATTATTAAAGCATGGCACAATACACCTGCACTTCAAGAAATAGCCAAAAAATGCATTGCCAGCATACAGCATAGCATACAAAATGTGATTGCTCGAAAGGGAGGATTCACTAAATATTGAAATTGTATTTGTATTATTGAATTTGTATTGTCCTAAGCTAATAAACCTATAAAGATAACAATTCAAACGATATTATGAGTTTAATAAAGATAAAAGTTAATAAATAATTTTTGAGATATTAATTTACTATGAGTTAGGTTTTCTAGGTCACTTGTTTCACGTTAAAATTTTTATCTTTATTAAAGATGTTTCACTTTATACCAACACCACAATCTCTATTAATTATGAGTTTAATAGTAAGCTAAACCCTTAAAAAAGTATGAAAGATATAATTTTTCAAATGAGTATAATAATTTGGCCACCCATTGTACATGAAATGTATTCAGTTTGAAAAAATAAAAAATAAATAAATAAAAAAATCAAATCAAAATTGATAATAATAATAATAAATAAACTTGAATGGAATTTTAAAAGATGAATCATATGGTTTCTGGATTCATTTTTTTTTATTAGGATCCGTATTTATTATATTTATTTCCCTCATCAAAATCCTTGCTAAAGCTATAGATTAATTTATCCATTTTTAGGGATCAGAATTTTTTTTTATAATGATATTATTAACACAAGTTATTTTCAGATGAATCTAAAATTACCTCTTTGTCAAACAGCATACGATAATAACATAATGTGCGAGGATTGTATGTACCATATCTACTTATATATCTTTAATTTTATTTGGACACTTGGACATGTTGTGGTAACAATATTATTGGCAAGATGATTAAAAATTAATATAGATGCGTATGTTAATTTGTATATTTCAAAATAGATTTGACATTAACATGCTAAATTTAAAAGCTATCACTGGATACATTTGGATTTTAATTTATTTTCTGAGTTTTGGTACTTTTTCACCTTGCACTGAAAGATTTCACCTACCGTTTTTTGTCACATAATCTTCATTTGAAAAACTTGCTCTCTATGTGATAGGTTTGTAAAATTGTTGCCTTCTGTGTGTTCTTCAAGATAGTATTAGACGAGGTATTAGACAAACTAAGTTTCTCAATATTTTTTTAAAAGTTTGACGAGATAACTTCTCCCTCGGATAATACCAGTGAAGAGAGTGTAACACTTTGAAACTTTGAAATTTCTTTGACTTGCCATGCGTACACGAATAAGTGAAAAATTTGTATATTTTGAATGACTTCAATACCCTGGGTTATCTGTTGATGGTCTATTAAATCATTTATTTAGAAAATATAGTTGTTTCATTGGGGATTAGCCACTGCTTTATTTATGGACAATTGATATCGATGGTTCCGAGCAATATGTTGAGCTTAAATAAATAAAATATTCATGTGTTTTCTAATGTATTTTGTAGTGAGTGGTCAGGCTAATGACAGATTCATGGGCATTTGTCTTAACTTGACCACTGTTACAATGGGAAATAAAATTTATCTCGCATTAAAATGGAAGATTTTAATAATAAAATACATCTATTTAAATTAACCTAACATATATATAACCAGCTGCCAATCCCGGCTTCGTCGGGCATTTTGCTGGCCAGTGGTTATGTCTCCTGGACTTCGTAATGGGAATTAAAATAATCATTTAAATTTTATAACTTCAATAGATTTTATTTGTCATGAATTATTAGTGGGTTTTAAAATTAAAAATATCACGCCGGGGTCAGTCATCCCGTAAGCCGATTATAATAAGTCTAGATAGATATTTAAAATTTACATAAAACTGTTTAATCGTTTAGAAAATAAACCACTGTGTGCACAACAAGTCTATCTTTAATAACTCAATGCAGACACCGGGAGCTCCAAAAAAAATTCTCCCATCAATATCTGAAAAATTTGCGGAGAGTCTATCCAGTCTTTAAAAAGTTTTAACCTCTTGTGTTTAAAAATTTGTATCTCGATTCTAATATCGATGATAACTCAATAATGAAGACTCGCATAAAGTTAGTTTTAGTGTCAAAATATTTGTATGAGATTTAATTAATTAGATATTGCTCTCTCTAGTTTCAGAGCTTCCGGTTCAAAAATTCAGAAAACATTATTTTGGATTATTTTATTGTCACGTTACCAAAGGAAAGACAAAAATAAGCTGACGTGTTCTGATGTGGCCATCCACTTGACTTTACCATACAACCTGGCCCCTCACTTACATTAATATTTAATCAAATTATTTATAATCATGTAGGGGAGGGGGGTTAGTTTTTGCATTTTTATACTCCTAGAAGCACACTGATTATGCATACAAAATTTGGTTGAGTTTGGTAAATGGCCAAGATTTTCATTTTTTGACCCTCCCCCCCATTTTGGTCGGTTAGTTTTTGCATTTTTGACTTCTGGGGACCCACTGATTATGTATACAAAATTTGGTTGAGTTTGCTCAAACGACCAAGGTTTTTAATTTTTGACTCCCCCCCCTCCACCCCCCTTAGTTTTGGGTCGATATGCACCAAAATCTAATAAGCTCTTAATATGACCTTCAGGGCGATGAGGGGTTCATTAATGAATTTTTACAGCTTCAACAGTAGAACTTATAGGGAAATCGCCATGCGCTAGAAATTGTATATAAAAAAGAAAAAAAAGAAATTTTTTTTTTGTAAATATATTATGTTAATATTCCTATAATTATGTAAATAATCCTGTAATTAAATTCACCCGATTATGTAAATATTTCTTGTTAGTGGAGGCCCCTACCTGCGTGGCCCAATAAACGAAAAATCAATGGACCAAAACTACGTGTGAAATTTGATTTCGATATTCAAACTAGTTTTTGAGCTAGCTCGTCCACAAAATTTGGTAACGCACAGACTAACTAACTGACTAACAGACATTTTGACAAAACAATTATTATCTCGAAAAATATAATTTTTTCGATGTTCACTTATTAGAGCTTTTTTTAACCGACTTCAAAAAAGGAGGAGGTTCTCTATTCGATTGAATTTTTTTTTTTTTTTTTTTTTTTTGTGCCTATGTTACCTCATATCTCCGCCAATTGTCAACCGATTTTGAAAATTGTTTTTGCATTGGGTCCAGTCTAGCTTCCGATTGGTCCCATTTTTTTTCGATTTTTTTTCATAGGTATTAGACCTTTTTTATTAGGTTTGTTTAGGTTTGTTTAGACCTAACATCTTTGTTTATGAACCGATTTCGATGGTTCTTTTTTTATCCGAAAGGGGGTGTCTTAGGGATGGTGTCATATTAATTTGGTCAAGTTCTGATGATATAATCACTATTAATAACATCACTAAAAAGAGAAAAATAAAAATTTTTAAGAAAAAATAAAAACCGTACAATGTATCCTACATTGTGGGTGAAATAGATTCAGGAAAGATAAAGCACAGTCCATCAAAGGAGTTATTTTTAGAGTTTCAATTCAAAGGAAAGGGAATATAAATTAATCAATGGGAATTAAAGAAGCAGAGAAAATATATTAATATTAAAATTTAATTTTGTTATTTTTAAATTCTTAATGAGATGTGTATTTTTGGAATATATTTCGAGAAACGGTAATGGAAAAAGATATCGGACAAAGGCAGACAAAAAGCGATGAAGGAGGGAGAAATCTCGTGACAAGAGAGCGAGCCCATACCATACCACTATGAGATGACTGCTGCTTCTGTTATCATATAGCAATTATCAGATGATTACTGCTTCTACTAGCACATCGATATTTTTACTATACAATACTATTTTTTTTGCTATAGTATAAAACACATCAATACTATATACTATATAATACATTACCTTTTATGTATGGATTACCAATATATGCTCACTATATATATATAATCTATTTTATTATTAATATATTATACGCTCCATCGCGTTCGTTCTGCATACGAGCCATTCTATCATTCATCTTGGCCTGGCGTCTTCGTTTTGACGGTATATTGAAATACAGCCGGACGTCTACGTGACCACCTCCTGCTTGGTCACCATACCGAAAGACGAGCCATACCTCCGTTCTACAACTGATTGGATTCGCACCCATTGCGATAATACCTGCTCTCCATCTGAACACCAGCGCAAGTCCAATAATCATAAATCAATTCTAATTTTACACATTTCATTTTGTTTTGTTTTTTTTATATAAATTAATTTCCAACTGCTACTATAAATAAATTGTCATATATTAATCTCTGTTTTATATCATTCTTTCGAGTACACCTTAAAGAAAATTTTAATTCCCCTCCATTAGTCGTTAAATCACCTTACCTACCCTTCCCAAACTCACTTCAACCCCTCTAGTATTTCAATCATCCTTTTTATTTTTCTTATTTTTTTATTTTTTTATAATATCCATAAATTTCAATTAAAATCAGTAAAATCATAGGAACCAATTTAAGACAAAGAGAATCACCCTGAGTTACACCACCAGCGAAGCAGATCCATTTATTAGAAAGAATAAAATAGAGTAAGTATTATCTACAAAAATAGGTAAATACCTAACTAAACCTATTAAAACCGACTTCAAAAAATTAAGTGCAACAAATATAAAAATACACTAAAAGGCATAAAACAATTATTATCTTATTTAGTTACAACTAAACGACGAAATATTAACACGAAATTACTTTTTGAAGTTGGTGCCAAACATATACCTTTTATGAATCGCACTCGACGGATCTTACTTAGTACGTTTGGCGGGTACGCTCGCTTATAGGTATAGTTTGTTTGGCACCGACTTCAAAAAGTAATTTCGTGTTAACATTTCGTCGTTTAGCTGTAACTAAATAAGATAATAACTATTTTATACCTTTTAGTGTATTTCTACATTTGTTGCACTTAATTTTTTGAAGTCGGTTTTTATTTTTTTCTTAAAAATTTTTATGTAGAGCAAAATGCCATGGATTCGCTCATACCCTGTATGGTAAAGTAATAAACTAGTGTTTGAAAAAATAAATAATGGAGAAAAATGTTTCAAATGTTTATACATATTATTTTTTATTTTAATATAAGTTTAATAAATAAATTCAAATACATTTTCACGTTTCTAGTTGAATAATTTTGTTTATTTAGGATAAGTACTTTTAGTAGCCACAATCTATTTTATAATATTTTCTCATTGGTATTTTGGGAGTTGATTGCTGGGTAGTTCACAGAATCACTCTATATATCTTAAGAAATATTATAAATTTCAAAACTAGTTTTCCTGCTATTTTCTTAGTACTTTGATTATGATTGGCTGATACTTTAGGAGAGAGGATTTTATAAAGCACTATATTAGATTATTTTTATACCTCTCGGCGTTCAGAAGTGGCTTAAAATTATGAAAAATTCTAGAAATGCCCTTATTCTCTCCTTGTTAACCATAACTAAGAACAAGTTTGATATCTCAAGTATTTTTAAGATATATGGTAAGCTACGTAGCCCTCGGTAGCCGATTCGATTCGCACTTGGTCGGCTTATTTCTATTCAGTGCAGAAGAAGATCGCTTAATATATTTATTTATATGCTTTGTTTCCAACATAGAACAAAATTGAAGTTTGATTTGAATGAATTTTATGACGCTATTGAAGTATGAAAAAGAAAGTGTAAGTCTTTTGAAACAATTTCTGCAAAGCGAAGAGCATTCATTGGTGTGAAAGCATTCAATAATTGGCTGAACATACAGAAGGGCCTTTTTGAATATATAATTTGGTAACGGCTAATTAAATATTTAAAACATGTACATCATTTCAATAGAAATATATTATAATTTATTTATTATTTTTAAATATATATATTGGCTAGATTTATATGATTTTATTTTAAATAGAATTAAAAAAAAAATGTAATTTCAAAATTAAAATAAATAAATTATATATTAATTAAAATTATTCTCATGTCTTTTCACTTTATATATATTCCAACAAAAACATTTGTATAAAAAAAGGCCAAGTTCGAGTAATAAAAACCATCATGCATTAATTGAAATGAATTATTTCTTAATTATTATCCACTAAATTCTCTGGTATATGAAATCAATTTTACGTTGCTGGATTTCAGAAGCTTACCCTACAGTGGCATAATAGGAAAATATAACATTTTATAAAGTATGGAACAAAAATTTTAAATTCCCACCCAAGCCAAGGTGAGAAACATGCCAAAGTGTTACGAGGGTATGTGGGTCACCAGAAGAGTAAAAATTCAAAAAATAACCAGAGGGAAGAGAAATATGGAAATTATAGCCCATTTTGGTCTAAACTCAACTAAAACTTGTATACATCATCTGTGGGCCATCAGAAGACTAAATAATTATCCAGAAAGGAGGGGGGAGTAATTGGGAAATTATAGCCCCTTTGGTCCAAACTCAACCAAAATTTGTATACATAATTTGTGGGCGGTCGGAAGGGTAAAAATACAAAAATACCTAGAGAGGGCGAAATTGGGAAATTATAGCCACCTTTGATCCAAACTCAACTAAAATTTGTATATATCATTTGTGGGCCCCCATCAGAAGGGTAAAAATACAAAAACTACCCATGGAGAGCGAAATTGTGAAAGTATACTCCCCTGTTATCGAAACTCATCCAAAATGTGTATACATCATCTGTGGACCACCAGAAGAGAAACAATTCAAAAAGAAAAGCGGTGCGAAATTAGGAAATTATAAGTCACCTTTGCTCCAAACTCATCCAAAATTTGTAAACATTATCTGTGGACCTCCAGAAGAGTAAAAATACAAAAACTAACCAGAGGTTGGCGAAATTAGGAAATTATAGCCCCCTTTGGTCCAAAAAGTATAAGCAGAGGACAACCTCATTGATTTCTCTTCACGAATTTTCAACTCTGCTACTCAAAGAAAAATGTTTTCAATTAAGCTTTGTCCTTCGTCTTATATGGATTACCAAAATTAGATATAAACAACACAAAAGATTTACGCTTCAAATAAAATCATTCAGCAATTTCTCTTATTCACTTTTATTCTTAATTAACTTAGAGTTTAACAAATTTTATTTTTGAATATTTTATATAGATATGAAGTCATTTTTAATAAAATATCATTTTAAAGGAAAACAAAATGAAACCGAGCGGAAAAACCTTTCCCAGTTTAACGAGAAATACTGCACTGTCAACAACCCTCCTCGATTGTCTTAAAAAACACCATCATCTCCAACCACCGGAAGACTCAGCGATCAGTCAAGCAAATAACCAACAGAACGAAACGAAAAGTTAATGAGACAACGCTAAAAGTGAACAAAAACATCTAGTAAAAAAAAGAGAACAAAACAATGGATAAGATACAATTATCAACCAAAGAAGATATGAGTTAAACCGTAAATTGTTCTTTCAATCAGTTATTAAAATATATTTGTTGAAATTAAAGAATATGTGGAGGAAAATTAAGGATGTAACAGTTGATATTTTATTATTTCACAATGCTGTGGTCTTGCATCCCTTTATTTCTACCAGAGCACTATTTATTCTTCCTCTTCTTAATTAGTTTATCCAATAATCTATTGTTACGCAGACAGTACTATTGTCTAGTACTCTTCATAGTCCTAGTCGTTGCAAAATATTCTTAATACTGCTGCTTCTTCAATCACTATTTATAAGTGTTTCTTGCCATTACGCAATCTCGTGGTCAAAAATATAACTAAAACAAGCGGGTAAGCTGTACAGTTATTAATCATGGCGAGGATAATTTTTCAAAATTGAGATGCCGAAGAATATATTTAAATAAAGCACTTAATATTCCATAAGATAGTATCAACAAATATTTTTTTTTTTTATAATTTTCTTTTATCAAGCTGCAACGGGTTCTAATCCGACTCTAGGCAAACCGGCTATAATCCGATCCCTACACAGTAGACCAATTTAACGAATAGTATCTTATATGGCTAATGGGTAATGGCCGATAAATTAAAAAAAAAATACTTTCTTTATAGATACAATAAAAATGAATATGACCCGATTGTATTAGTTTTTATTTTGAACAACAGTCAGCGCTGTTTACCAACGGACAGATACCAATAGCTGGTCAGTGTTGTCAGATATCCAGACGTGCTGATAAAAATATTAGTGACATTTACTTTGGAAAAAAACACCTTGAAGCTGTATGATAAGTAGTTGTCAATTATTGTCTTATTTGCATATTATTTCTCTTGGAATGAACATAATATGCTTTGTAGCTTAGTCTACATATTAACATGGCGTTATGCCAGGTGCTCTGATAAATTTCTGATGATACTCCAAAAACACGTTTCATAATCACCCGACACTACTTTGTGTTCAAATCGAAAAACATATTGAACCAATTTTAAAAATTCAACTCCCCTTCACGATTAAATCTTATTACAATAAATCAGCAATATTTATTTCTATAGAATCGGTTTCTCGAAAACGCCTAGAACGATTTCGATGAAAATCATGGCTAACTATACCATCACTTTAAGAAAATGAAGCGCTGATTAGTTTTTTGCTACAAACATTAATACTTTATTTTATTATATTTTTATTTTTTCTATCTTGGAAGTTTTTTAATATAAAAATCGAAAGCACAATTTTATAAAAAATGTTAATTGTAAAAACGTTTTTTTTTTAATTTTCAAATTATAAATTTTTAGACAAAAGAGATTATAGATAATTAAATATATGCTATAATTCTATTTCCGATATGTTAATTGAGTGAACCTGAATAATTTCAACTTACTAATCAGCTAACTCTTTTTGAAACGTAAGTACTATTTTTTTTTATTCTAAATTAAAGTATTTCTTTTTGGTATATATATTTGTGTGTGTGTGTGTGTTCTTTGTTCTCTGTATCTTCACCGCCCCAGAGATGTTAATTTGGCAGAGTTTTCATCAACCCTAAAACATTATGTTACCCTTGCTTTCCCTCGAAACGATGAAAGGGTAGATGTTTTCACGGGGTTGTTGATAAATAAGACAGTTAATTGGCTTAAAGTATATATATATACGTATATAGTATATAACTCCAATGCGTAAAAAACCAACAACATATATTCGATGATTATTTAAAGGGCAGTCAGCAGCTCACATTTTATAGGTAATCCCCTTGATTAAAGTTTATTTATTTTCAGATAACTAAAATTGTAAGTTCTAAATAAGAGAAGAAGCTGACAACAAACAAGAAAATAATCACCCTTTTAAGAAATGTTGCTCAGAAAAAATTGAATGTCTAAATGGGGACCTCTTGGGCGATTGTAATTAGTGAATTGAAAATTGACACACAAGTTTTTATTAATAAGCTGCGCCTTTATAAAATAAGTTCTAACTTTCGAGCTTACAACATTGGCAGAGTCGACATATGATTGTTTTTTTTTATGATAATGATGAGAGAAGGAGTTACACCAAAAAGGTGCAACCCCTAAAGGCCTGGGTTGGCCCCTCCATCGTGAAAAGAAGAAGAAAGCATTTTATGGGTTGGGCGGGGGTCGAAGGTATCTGTGGATACGGGTGTTAAATAGCTGAAGGTTATAAGTCGCGGGAAAGATGGTGGCAGGGAGTGAGTTCCAGTCTCTGGAGGTCATAGGGATAAAAGAGTTGGCGAAAGCGCTTGTTCGACTTTTATCCAATTTGACAGCGAAGGGGTGCTGAGCGTTAGAAAACCGCGTGTTTTTCGTAATGAGGGCATTAGGGGGATAATTGATTTCAGCTCGACTGAACAGACACCGTGAGAGTATCTGTAGTATAGGGAAAGGACAGAAACGGTACTTCGGTGAGCCAGGGAGTCGAGTGAGTTGGTTAGAGCCGGGTCTCCTATTAGTTTAATTGCTCGCTTCTGAATTGCATCCAGTGTAGCAAGAGAATGCTTGGAGGCACCCCTCCACAGATGAGAGCCATATTCGAGACGGACGAATTTGAGCCTTATACAGTATAAGAAGTTGACTGGGAGTATAACAGCGTCTAGACCTAAATAGGAGACCTTGCGCGCTGCAGCTTTTTTTTAGAAAGGTCAGACCCAAGAGTTACGCCTAGCATTAAAATTTTATCCCTGAATTCTAGTGAGTTTGAGTCGAATGATATGTTTTGATGATATTTATGTGTAGGTTTCTGTCGACGTGCCTAGAAATAAGGCAACACTGAGTTTTCCCTGCATAGAAGTTAACTAAGTTTCGGGATCCCCACTTTTTAAGTTTGCATAAGTCTAAATTAATTGAAGAGGCAATGTCTGCACGGTTTTTATGCCATGCAGGGGCGTTATGTAGGGTGCTGTCATCTGCGTAACAATGTACCGGATTGGAGGGCAAGTTTAGATGGTTGATATAGATAATATATAATTCGGATAGTATAGGAGCAAGTTCGGGGACGCATTTTTTAATGAGAATGGCAGGGATATCGTCGGGGTCAGAAGAAGAGTTGGTCTTTAGATTCCGGATGATCTTTAGAAATGCTGGTATCCTGAAAACAGTATCTGACATTATATTAGTACTGGATGGGTATGTGGGTGGTTCAAGCCCTTTGTCGTCCAGGTTTGAGTTGGACGCGAAATATGAGGCAAAAGTTTCGGCTTCGTCGGAGGCGTCAATGGCTACCGAGTTGTCGGAGAGATTGAGAAGAGGAAATGATGAGTTTGTAAAATTTCTTTTTACATACTTATCAAGGGACCAGAATTGGTTTGAACTGCTGGGGAAAGCTGCTAATCGCGAATAGAGACACTTCATATTTCTATTACTTTAATTTATTTTTAACCGACTTTAAAAAAGGAGGAGGTGTTCAATTCAATGGAATGTTTTCTTTTTTTAAAAAAGGAGGAGGTGTTCAATTCAATGGAATGTTTTCTTTTTTTGTTGTGTTTGTTCCTTGATTTCTCTCCTACAATGTGAACCGATTTCGATGATTTTTTTTATTGAAAAGGAGGTACATTCCGATTTGTCGCATATTAATTTGGTCAAGTTTTGAATCTGATCAGTCACAAATTACGGAAATCTTCAATTTTTTGAGCAAATAATGGAAAAATCTTTTATAAATAAAAAAAGTCGGTTAAAAAGGTTGATCTACCGGATGTGAGAACAAAATACCTACCCATCTACCTGCGATGCATGGTAAACATAACTAAAAAGAGAAAAATAAAAATAATTTTTTTGAAACGAAATTTTATCTGGAGAGAGACGGACTGGTAGAAATTTTAATTGAATATAATGGAAGGCAGCAGCCCAGAGGTAGTGAGGTAAGAAAAAATTAACACATATCAAATAAACTGCAACGGATCGTTGCTAAACTTTATCCAAATTCATTTGAAATATTAATATGTTTGTTGCTTTATTATTAATCAGATATCACTTGCAATTTGTAGTTCATGTTGAAATTAATTAAAAATAATTCTGATTTAATAGTCGAGGAATAACCATTCTACATTGGATTTTTGACATTTAGGTTATTATTGTAACCTTTGCTGAAGACATGGAGGAATCGACTTAAAATCAAAAATAGCGATCGATTCTCATCTAATCATCATCATCATCATCAGCCTGTCGATAGCGACAATCCACTGCTGAATATAGGCCTCTTCTATCAAATGGAAGGAGGTTGGCATTAAGTCACCACGCTTGCCAGACGGATTGGTGACTAGGAATCAGATTATAGCCGGTCAAATATCAATGCAGGGACTCGGACTCGAACCCGGGACTCCTGTTTAGAAGGCTAATGTCTTAAGCTCTCGGCTAATCCGATTCCTCATCTAATCACTATACGAATAACCTTATTACATTCCATTTTTGATGTTTTGACTATTAATGGCAACCTCTACTGAAAACGTGGAAGAATCTACTTAAAATCAAAAAGACTAAATTCTTTTTATGGCAAACAACTCAAGCTTGAGTTGTTTACAAAAAAAGAATTTAGTATTTTTGATTTTAAGTCGATTCTTCCACGTTTTCAGTAGAGGTTGCCATTAATAGTCAAAACATCAAAAATGGAATGCAATAAGGTTATTCCTCTAGTATTAGATGAGAATTGATCGTTATTTTTGATTTTATGTCGATTCCTCCATGTCTTCAGCAATGGTTACCAATAATAATCGAAACGTCAAAAACCTAAAGTAGAATTGTTATTCCTCAAGTATTAGATAAGAATCTATGGCTATTTTTGATTTTAAGTCGATTCCTCCATGTCTTCAGCAATGGTTACCAATAAAAACCGAAATGTCAAAAATCCAATATAAAATGGTTTTTCCTCAAGTATTAGATGAGAATCAATCGTTATTTTTGGTTTAAAGACGATTTCTCTATGTCTTCAGCAATGGTTATCAATAAAAACAGAAACGTCAAAAATCCAATATAGAATGGTTATTAATCAAGTATTAGATGAGAATCAATCGCTATTTTTGGTTTAAAGTCGATTTCTCTGTCCTAAGCAAAGGTAACGGATAAGAAAACAACGCAGTTGCTATGGTTACTTATAAAATTTCCTCCCAAATTTTTACCATTTGACAGAGAGAAGCCTAACCATTCTTACTTAAGTAGGTTAAATGAGCTATCTTAAAACGATCAAATGAATAAATTTTAAAGAATTTAAAATAAAAAATTAAAAAAAGTACTATTTTACTCTAGAGTTAATTACTTTAAAAAATAATTTTACTAAAAACTTTATTTAACCTTTTTTGTGGTCCCAAAGATACTTAATTAGGATATTAAATTTTATCAAAATTGGTTATGTCATTTTCAAGATATTTAGAAAAAACTAAAAATGTACTGAAATAAAGTACTAATGTTTGTCGACCAATATGTACCAAAAACTAATCAGCGCTTCATTTTGTTAAACTAATGGTAGGTTTTCAATTTCAATTCAATCAGTACAACGGTGTGGAAAAAATCGTGGACGAAAAAAACGATAACATCCATCCATCCATCCATCCATCCGCACGCACTTCCAAAAAAATGGCACTTTTTGGCCTCTCGACGAGATTCCAGGTAATTTTTGGCAAAACCACGTGCTAAAATTCAATCTCATTGAATACTTCAATTTGTGACCTTAATTGAGTCCATGGGTTCCGTAGTCTTTACCTGAGGACCCTTTGAAGTCGCGCTTGCCGCGAGACCCATTACAATACTTTCTCCCATGCTTCGCATTGGATAAAGTAATAAGGTGTAATTTATTGGAATCCTTCCTCCTTTCCTTTCAAACCCTTATTGAAATTGATAAGACTCAAAAATCGAATAAAATGCACTAAAATGTATAAAATAATTATCGAATTTAGTAACAACTAAACGTCGAAATTTTTCCATTGAAGTCGGTGCCATCGTACATTTTATGAATCGCACTCGACGGATCTTACTTAGTACTTTTGGCGTGTAATGAAGACAACATCGCGTAAGCTCACTTATATAGTTTGTTTAGCACCGACTTCAAAAAGTGATTAAATGGAAAAATTTCGTCGTTTAGTTGTAACTAAATTAGATAATTATTTTATATCTTTTAGTGCATTTTATTCGATTTTTGAGTTCTTATTATTTTATTTGTTGCATTTAATTTTCTTTGAAGTCGTTTTTTTTCTAAAAACTATTTTTATTTTCGATTTCAATTAGTTGTTATCCAGCTAAATTGCTTCATTAAACGCCATATTTTAAACTTAAAAAATAAAAAAAATGATCAAATCTCCAAAATTTTATAGACGGGGCTGCGAATCTTGAAAAAGGTTACCTTTTTTCCAATTTGTTCATTAAGTTGTGACTTCATCTTTAACACTAATCAAAATATTTATTCTTATCCTAAGAACATCTTGATTAGAGATTAGAACAAATTAAATTAATATAATTATAAGGACTAATGGACAAATTGTTTCTTATATTTAATACTTATGAAGTGTTTGGAAAAACTTATTCACTACGATTAAGATGTAATGATAAAATTAATTAAAAGGCAGTTGCAAGAAGTTACAGGTTACCCTATAATTTGATTCTTTTTAATTAAATATAATTTTGATATATTTATTTATATCTTGTTTTGAAAATTATATATTTTAATGATTTTGTTAATAAAAAATAGTAAATCCAAATATACGATGAACTTTGAAAAAAGAGAATCCGGAGTATTCAATAATACCCACGTTTGCGAGGTGGCAAATGTGCACTTTTCGGAGGGGGGCACTTGCATGTTTGGGGTCGAAATAAAAATAAGTATTTGTTTATAAAAAGAGAAATTTCGGCTAAAATCAACTAGATTGCAAATTTTTTACCTTTCAATTCCAGAAATAGGTGTCAAATTGTCGTGCATTATGATGAGATTTTTCTCTTTAAAAATATGCAATTTAAGTTACTATAGCAGAAACTTATCATTCGAAAAACAAAGAATCAACAAAAGCATCAAATCTACAAGTATGTGTTTTGTATTGGTGTAATATTATATTCTATGCCTAATCTACTTGTGAGAAAATTTAAATAACTATATTAAATTTTTTTTTGTATTTTTTTTAAATATTTGTCCTACCTAGAAATTTTCTGAAAACACCATCGACACAACCTTATTGTTAGTTTAATTCATTCATTCATTATTTTGTTTATTCATATTCAGAAATGACCTAAGATTGATGAAAATCATTTTCAAGTACTATTGTTTTTCCGAGTGTGTGAATTCCGAAAACAATAACTAGATCGTGTACATGTTAAAGAAAGTTAGTTCTGATCTGACTGTTCCTGCATTTCCTTAGCTATAAAGGAAAAAGATATATAATTCTATCCACGTCCTTTTTAGTTATTTTCCTCGATCGGATTCTAATGAAAGAAACACCCCCCGCACATTTATTAATTAAGAAAAAAAGTGAAAATTTTTCCAAGTCTCGGGTCTCTAGATATGCCGTAGTAATTAATAATAAACTTACATATAAATTGTTTATTTATGACTATATTATGACTTCGCATTAACATCTCAATAAAATTTTTTCTTTTTGCATTTTTGAACCGGAACTTTTAAAACTAGAGCAGTGTTTCTCAACCTTTTTTGGTTGACGGCACACTAAAAATATCTGGAATCATTTGCGGCATATCTGAAGATAAAAAATGATATAGTTGTATGATACAAAAAAAAATTGAAGTGATTACAAATACTATTTCAAAGTTACGAAACCCATGCAATTTTTATTATTTGTCAAAAAGTCTCGCGGCAAATCTCTTGAGGCACACAGGTTGTGAAATACTGGTTTACAGCTTAAATCAGTTTTTTCTTAAAATTTATATTTATTTACTTCAATCAGTAGAAGTGTTACTTTTGAAGTTTTTCTCTATAAACTTGATTATGTATAGAATTTATTCATTGTTATGAAGTTTTTTTGGATATTCTTTCGCTTAAAGGAAATTCGCGGATGAATTTTATTTTGATTCCAAAAATACACTCAGAATCGAAAAAAGCGATGTTAACGGGATGTCAGCAAGTTTGAGACCACCTGCGAGACTACTCAATTGCAGCAAGGGAAAATGGGGGGTCCTAATTCTAAGAAATCGCTATCAGAAAACGGAGAGTCCAATCGTTAAACGTCGGCCACGCACGAAGACTTGTTGACTTTGAGGGGACAACGACCACCACCTCCACCATCTCCACCATTTCCACCATCTCCACCACTCAAGCCAGACTTTATTTCTAGTCTGAAGTTCGGACCCTCACCCTTTGCGCTTGCTTGTTCGATCTCAAGCCTCTGGTTCCTCTCTCATACTTCCCTTCCGGTTGATCTCCACCCTCTTCCGCCCTAACTGTGCGAATCTAATGGAATGAAGGCGTAGAGCGGAAATATGAGAGACTGCTGCTAAGGAGAAAGAAAGGGGCGAGGTTAATTAGGAGTCTATAGAGGGAAAATGGCTTTATGCAATATTGGGATCTAGAGTTCTAGAGACACACCTAGTCACTTTACCAATTATTATCATGATGATCAATTTCGATATTATTTACCAAAATGAAATTGGAGAAAAAACTGAAACCTTTTTAAAGTCTCGCTTTATATAAATTTGGGAAATTTTTTGGACAAAAACGATTTGTGAAAGCTGGAACTTGGCATAAAGTTGCAGTTTAGTTTTTATTCCAAAGATCTTAGAATTTGTCAGAAAAAGATTGATTGAATTCTGTCTCTTTTAAAATACATCTTGGTTAATCTGAACCCGAGCTGATTTTTTTAAAAAACTACCAACTATTTTCAAAAAAATGATGCTCAAAACTTTAATTATACATTTTATACCAAAGTTTAACTTCCAAATAATGACTTTTAAGGAGTTCGGTGTTGGTTCTAGGTGAAACATTTTATTATTATATTTCCAAATAATGATTTTTTTCCATTTTTTGCATTTTCAACAAGAAGTTTTGTACTTAGAAAGAGCAAAATCTAAACCACTGGTTTCCAACCTTTTGGTTTACACGGGCCACATTTGAAAAAAAAAATTGTCTCGGACCGCGGATAAAATATTATAATTCTATTGGTATTTGTTATTCAAAATAGATAGTTATTAATGTAGAAATAAGAACTTTATTATTTTTTTAGCTCATAGTGAGCTTTTAATTTTACTTTTCATAAATTTGATACTTGAAAAAATCTTCTCGTATATTATGTAAAAACTAATTACAAAAAGTGAAATTATTTATTAGTATTTGTTTATATTTTTTCCTGGATAGATAATTAATAAAAAATTCTAATAAAGAGACAATATCCAATTTATTTTTCAGATCGGCATCTAATTGTTGTTCTAGAACAGGAATGTCCAACCTTTTAGCTTCCCTGGGCCACATTGGAAGAATATGAGCTGTTTTGGGCCACACATAAAATACCCTAATAATAGCTGATGAGCGAAAAAACGTAAAATATGTACTTAATATAATTAAGTAATTAAGCTTTGTTACTTTATAATTTTTTTATTATAAAAGTAAGTGACAAATCAGCAACATAAAATTATAGTGAGAAGTTTCTAATTGTTTTTGGGACATTAATCGGTCGATATTTGACTCAAAGGAATTCTCAGTGAATTCTCAAAATGCTCACAAAATATTTTGGATCTAGATTTATTGTTTATGTCCTTCATTTTTGAAAATAGATACTTGAATAAATAAAATTATTTAAAAATCACTCTATGAATATCTCAATGCAAAATAACGTATTAAATTCAAAAATTCATTACTCATAAATGATTAGCAAGTTGAAAATATTGTATTTTTAATAATATCACTGGGATTTTTAGTCGCAATCTCATAAAGTTTGTAAGTTTGCGATGTTTTGTCGTATCACTTTGAAAGCCGTTCTTTGTTTTGGAAATACAAACATTTTGAAAATAGGACAAATTTTCTTAAGTCTTTCGAACTCACATTATAGTGGTTTTGTTATTAATGCGAACATGACAAATAAATCACATTTGAAAATAAACTTTCTCCTCATTGCAGAAATTTCTTAATAGGAATAAGCAAAAAAATTGAAAAATTTTGTGTTAATTTAAAATTCCGGTCGTCCGATGAGCTGCTCAAAAAAAAATCGAAACTAACTGAGACAGAGGATATTTGTGGGGAAAACGAATGTGGTGGGATGGATTCAGTGAGGTTTATGTTAGATGTAATTATAGGTGCTTTGAAAATGGGAAGATCTAGAAGATCTTGACAACAGTAATTGTGGTAATCCTTTCCAAGTCGCTAGCACTTAGAGATAAAGTTATCTCCGTGGTAAATGATCCATGCAGGTGGTCGTCACTCTGATAGATGAGTCGCTAACTAACTCTTCAAGGTGGACGCCAATTGAACATTAGCTTACCAGTGATTCACCTGCTTTACTTACAAAGTTGGTTGTCCTACTTGTCGCTAATTGTACCTTCATTTATCACTAGCATACCTTCTTCTTCCATGAAGCTGACTGTATATTATTATAATTTTAAGAACGTTAAGTCAGGTGTAAATTGAACTTGAGGCTATTAGTTCATTCATATTTGTTATTAACATGTTTTACTATTATTTATTGGTGTTAAATGAGGCAATTGAAATCTTGACAAACTATAAGGATGGTCTCGTAAGGAAAAAGAAGGCCGTTGATAAACCAAATTCTTATTATAATTGTTCCTACATTTGATTTAATCGTGAATCAAATGTAGGTGATTTTTGTCAAATATTGAGTGAAAATAATATCTGAACTTATATATTTCAAACTTGAAATAATTATTTTAAATAAATTTATAATTTTTCTCATTAATATATCAAATAATAATTGACATATTAATGAGAATTATTTTGATCGCGCTTTTTTGAAAAAGATTTATATCTCGAGACTACTGCGGATGAAGCTATTTAAGTCTGCGGAGTGAATATACATATATATGAAATATACTTTTCACAACAAAAAATGTTTTTTATAGAAATATTTGAAATAAAGGATAATAATTTGAAAATTTAAAGATCCTCCTGAAATTTTGAAGTCGACCTTATTATATATTTTATAAAAATACTCTAAATTTTAAAAATTTTAGGAATGCGCCGCATCCACAGCATCCATGGACCTCTCGCCACTTTTGTATATATATATATATATAATATAAATTTTATTTATAATAATTATTTTATACATATAATCAAGATTATGGATTAAATAATTGTAACTTTACAAATTAGCTTTGTTCATCGTTGCATCAACATATTGGTTAATGATTTGAGATAAAATCAATTTATCTGACAAACTCATTATATTAGACTAACTGGGTTGACCCGATCTTGAAACCATTGTACTTCTTTTTTCATTTTTTCAATTTGAAAATGACCTCTCTCCCTCACTGACTGAAGAAGACATAGTAAAATATATTCTAAAAACAATTGAAACACTAGGAAAGCAACTACCTATTTAATAAAATTTCTTTTGTAATATTGAAATCATCAAACAATTTTTTTAGTTTTTTTTAGGAGCCTCTTTTCCACCCCTTATTCAGCCTTTGAATATTCGTGAAATAATTTTTATATAAAACCGACTTCAAAAAACGTAAATGCAACAAATAAAATAATAATAACTCAAAAATAAAATAAAATTCACTAAAAGGTATAAAATAATTATCTCATTTAGTTACAATACACAACGACGAAATATTAACATGAAATTACTTTTTGAAGTCGGTGCCAAACAAACTATACCTATAAGCGAGCGTACCCGCCAAACATACTAAGTAAGATCCGTCAAGTGCGATTCATATAATGTATATGTTTGGCACCGACTTCAAAAAGTAATTTCATGTTAATATTTCGTCGTTTAGTTGTAACTAAATAAGATAATTATTTTATACCTTTTACTGGATTTTATTTGATTTTTGAGTTATTATTATTTTATTTGTTGCATTTAAGTTTTTTTGAAGTTGGTTTTATTTTTTTTATAAAAATTATTTTTATTTTTCTCTTTTTAGTGATGCTATTAATAGTGACTTAATATAATACCTTGTATGCATCTCGTAAGAGAAAATATCAGGCGAATGAATCAGAAAATGATATAAATTTTATTAAACCAATTATTTCACATTAATTAATGTATACATTGTATTTTTGCTTCGATTCCGGAGATTACTTCTCCACCATCGAGTGTCCTTATTCATCTTTAGTCCTTGTTTTTTATAAGAGGAAAAATCTAATTAGATAAAAAAACCTCTTTTCCGATAATTATTTCAATTCCATTATTCCCCAATCAAGTCGATTGGTTTGCTAATCTCTCCATCCCATTCCATTCCCCATTTATTCATCAGAAAATGATAATAAAATTCAATTCATAAATATAGAAATTATCTCGAAACATTTTTGGGTTTTAAATGAATGTTGTAAGATTTTTTATAAAAGATTTTATTTATAATAATTTCGATTATTTGCTCATAAGAATTGGAGATTTACGTTATTTCGTCGTTGATCATATTATCCGAACTTGACCAAATTAATATGGCACCATCCCTAAGATACCCCTTTCCAATAAAAAAAGAATAATCGAAATCGGTTCATAAACAAAGAAGTTAGGCCTGAACAAACTTAACAAAAAAGGTCTAATACCAATGAAAAAAAATGCGACCAATCGGAAGCTAGACTGAACCCAATGCAATTTTTTTTTTCAAAATCGGTTCACAATTGGCGGAGATATGAGGTAACATAGACACAAAAACAAACAAAAAATCAATCGAATAGAGAACCTCCTCCTTTTTTGAAGTCGGTTAAATAATATTAATTAAATTCATCTTCTAGATCGTTTTTATTCTTTTATTATTGTAGTTTGGCTGCTTTTCGTATTTCTGTTAGATTTGTATTATTATTATCAAAAAGGACTGCAAATTCATTATGAATTTGTTTGTAACTCATAAAAGAATTTTTTATTTTAAAAACTAAAATAACACAAATAATTATAAATTTACCTCGTGGTCTAAATTCATGTTTATTATCAAATTTTACATCATTCATGTAATTTTTCATTTTTATTTCGTTTTATAATGTCCATAATTAAAATTCAGTCAGTCAATATCACTGTCATAAATAATTCTGTATTTTCTATATCATATTTTTGACTTCAATATTGATATTTAATTAAATATTTTTTTATCTTTAGAATAAAGATAATTTCAATGAATCCATAAGAATATTTTAAAATTAAAGTACTTCTGCATTTGTCATGTGAAAAGTGATAAATATTAATAATGAACAGTTCAAAAAATCCACATTTTCGAAATAAAATAATAATTATGGAAGCTTCATAAATGTCCATTAGTTTTTAATTAATTACTTCGAAGAATAATATAAAGAAAGAAGAAAAGTCAAATATTTATTTCAATTTCTATTTAATTTTTTTGAAAGCTTTATTAATCATATATTTAATGAAAGTTTTTTTGACTAGCAGAAAATGTAAATTCATGGAAATACATTGTTATTTTGAATGATGAGATCATTTTTAAATATTAGTAAATTTTGAAAATTAAAATGAAACCTACACATACTAAGCCCGTTGTATTATTAATTTCCTGGAACCATTTAATCAAAAGCTTACTCTCCAACATAATTTGCAGTTTTCTATAATTATTTGCCCTCTTAAGCTTTACTCTAACTAGCGTTCATTAAATTCTGTTTATTTATATCATTGTCGCTGTGGATTTATTTAGTCAGAATACAAACACTCTAGTTTTAGTAGCTCTAGTATGGAAAATAGTGGTATTTCTTATTAATTAAAGTTAATATTTATGTAGAGTAAACTCTGTATTATCCTAAACGTAATTAACAATTAACGGTTGTTCTAACAATACAATACAATACTACCTCCACTACTACAACTATTCAAAGTAAACAAACAAATTTTTAAAAATTACTTTTTCAACTCAGAAGAGCCTGTAAGGAAAAGAATGACAAAAGTATTAATTTTTTCTGCACTATTATAAAACATCACACTAAAATATGGTGAAATAAATAACTTATTTATTTATTTTAATATAAAAAGGTAAATAGCGAGAAGATGCATGGTGTCTGTGCATCAGGGTCTTGAAAGAATGTAGACTCGGAAAAGAGGGAGATAATGAAAGAGTTCCAGTCTTTAGGAGGCATGAGCATTGACGTAGTTAGGGAGTTTTCCAAGGAGGGTCAGCCGGCCAGCTGATTAGCCACCACAGGGTTTCAATTTCGGTAAACGTATTGGCTAATCAACTGGTTCGAGACTTTAGGTATGTGACTGATAATGAGTTATGGGATTTGGAAAATCTATGTATAGTACTTTAACATAAAGCAAGCTTTTGTGGAAATGATTAAATTTATCTCATCGGTGCACATAGTATTTATGATTTAAAAAAAAAAGCAGAGAAGCTTCTTCGGGTGACCATCGAACAATCGACTACTACGGGTCAGATCTGATAGATCAATTCAGAATTACATTTAGGGAAATTTTTTGAGCAAAAGTCAGGTTGCTTAAAAATATAAGGGAAAATTTTCAACAATGTTAGTTTTTTCATATTTCTTTATTTCCTAATGAGTCTTTTCATGTGGCGAAAATGTAACGTGCGCGAGTGCCGTCAGATCCAGGAACAAGCGATAACAAACGATGGACTACTTTGGATGAAATTTTTGAACCCAGTGACAAAGGAGTTTCAATATATTTTTTAGATTTAAGGTTATTATTATTCCAATCTGAAAATGTTGGTAAAATAAATCTAGACAAAAAATTGTAAGCGACGACTGGACTCGCCTAGTTCATACACAGCTTTCATTCTTCTGCGCTCAATCTGTTGCCTAAATACAGGCGCACCATCGTCATAAATCAAGTTTAAATTTAGACTACACTTTGAGGATTTTAATTCTTACAGTTATTTATTTATATTTTATAATTCAATATTTTTCTTATACATTCCGTAAAAATTTATTTATTTTTAGCAAAAACCTTAATTTTTTTTCTCAAATAAATAAACACTTTTTCGTATAATTAAAGAATAATAGTAAAAGTAAGTAATGTGTTTAAGAGGGGAAAATCTTTAAACCTCTTATTTTGAATTTTCATTCAAAACATTTCTGTTTTTATTAATAAACAGTAGGTACCTCTTTACTAGTTTTAACACTTTTTATTTTTTTAATACTTATTTGAAAGTATTATTTTGTTTACATTATTATATAATTTTTGCTTTTAGCATGTTAATGATCCTTCCGCAGGTTCACCTACGGAAACATTGTTACGACTTTTACTACCTCTGAATGATCAAGTTTGGTCATCTTTCTAGTAGCATCGGCAGCATTATGAATAACATTATCGCGCACCAATCCGAAGACCTCACTAAATCATTCAATCTGTAGTAGCGATAGTACACATCGCCCATCATTACTACCAATTGAATGATTTAATAAGTAATGTGTTAAATGATATGAATAAAAATAAAGTTAAACTTCAAATATATTAAATCCCTTTAGTTGAGTTTAATTTATAAAAAAAATTCTACAATTATTAAATTATAGGGCATAAAAGTAGATAGTGTGACGTCACAATTCAGGGGGGAACTCAATGAAAATGTGACAGAATGTCACACAGAGAGAAGGGGGTCTAAAAATCTTGAAATTCGTGTGACGTAATTTATAGATTTGGCTCAATTCATTCGAGTATAAAAAACTTTGAAAAATTGTTGGTGTGATAATTTTAAGGTAGTTGTTCTACCATATGGGTTTTCTTAGGATTTTTTTGAAATTTAGATATATTATTATTTAAATACTTATGCATCGATTGGTGGCAAAACGAAATTGATGAACAAGATAGTTCCGGAGAAATTAAATTCCAAAAATAGAGTTTTTCATACTCTTATACATTTCACTATACGGGATATCGGAAAGTTTACATACATATTTAATTATAATTAAGAAACTCTTCTTACCATTGTTATAAAAAACTAAACCAACATTAAACAATAACTAATAGTTAGTTGAAAGTTTTTGATCAGAGGGTAGCAGAATTTTTATATATTGAAGGATACAATAAATAACTAATAGATTTTTTAAGAAAATTTTAATTCATAGTTACACCACAGTTTCTGAGATAATAATGAATAAATAATGAAAAATGTATAATGAAAAATTTACACTAAAAACAAGCTGGCAATAATGTATTTATTTAACCTAAATAGTGGGTTAACTTTAGTAATATTTTTTACGTTTTTTCGCTTCAGCCATTGTCGCAACAGCTTCCAATCGCTTATTAAGAACTTTTTGTTTTATAAATATATCTTTATAATGTACTTTATCTGAAATTTCTATGATAAAATTTATACAAGCTCAGACAGTGTTTCTAGATTTGTCAAACAGCCACGGCATTGCCTAGAATCGATACATAAACAGCAAAAAGTTTTGGGCTTATGAATTATGAATCCTTATTGTCTGTTCTATATACTCTAGCATTAACCTTTTGCCAACAAAACAACTACCTTAAAAAAAAATGAATAAACTAATCTAAAAACAGAATATAACATAATTTGATTATTTTTTAGGTAAATATATGCTGTCTAATCCCACATCCTTTAAGAGATGGTGAATATTTCGAGCAGCAATGCTAAGAAAGCGTGTTATATTGGAAATATCATAGAATAGGCTAGAGTGATCCCACAAAA
The DNA here is from genome assembly GCA_024734495.1 of Forficula auricularia. Classification (NCBI taxonomy): domain Eukaryota; kingdom Metazoa; phylum Arthropoda; class Insecta; order Dermaptera; family Forficulidae; genus Forficula; species Forficula auricularia. The sequence continues at coordinate 4,461,933 of JALMQS010000681.1, forward strand.
CAAGGAGTAACTGGCTACTTCACCACATCAAATCTTACCTTTGTAAATCTAATGTGAACACAATTATAAATTAAAAATTTTAGGATCATAACATGACCATAAAAATATAAAATATGTATGATATCAATTATAATAAATACAAATTTATAATATATTAATAAATCCCTAGATATATAGAAGACAGTAAAAGGAAATAATAGATTAAAGGACCTCGTTCATAGGGTTAAAATAAACACGCGTAGTTGTCACGAATAATGGATACTGCTATTCAAATTAGCAACAATAATTTGTTAGTATGGGTTTATGACTCATTGTGGGCAAATATCAAGCAAGCTTGCATATGATCTTAAGGAGCACATTTTGAGCAGTTTTTATGAGCATTAATTTTATTATCAAAATAATAATTAATTTCAATTGTGTCTTGATTTCATTGTTAAATAACTTTTAAATGTTTGTAGGTTGTAGGTACATATTTCTAAATAAAATTTTGATCACCCGTATGTTCTGTAAGAAAGTGAATTAGGATCTTTTACGTATTTTTCATATAATATTTTTTTCTTAAAATGACATCCTTAAATTTTTTGCACTAGTTGTGAATCATTCTGTATATTGTTATAATTAATATCACGTGTTAATTAATAACTATCTAAAATGATATAGTAAAAATAGGTACTATACACTGAGTTAGGGGCTTTAACAGAGTCATGCAAAACCACCATCATTGATCAATGACTAATAAAAAATAAAAAATAAAACAAATAATTGTGTCAGGAAATGGATACTAAGTGATTTATGACGATTAATTCAGAGGCAAACTCCAATAAGGTATTTCTAAAATATAAAAATTCACTTTAAGAAAAATAAAAGCTGTAAGGTAAAATAAGTTCTCCCTAGTTCTAGAAAATCCATGAAATAGAAGTATTAAATATTAAAGTTGTTATAGGGAAATAAGGACTATATTTTTTATTCAGATAATTTATATTTTATTGCCAACGTTTCGTCAACTTTGTTGAGGAAAATAATAAATATAATATAAATGTATATATAGAAAGAACAAAGAAAGATATTTTTAAGTTAAAAAAAAATTCAATCTGTTTGATGTTGGCTTGCCTTGATAGGTTTACTAAGAAAGAATGATTATAAAAATGACAAATATGCAGGGAAGTTAATTACTTGGTATGTAAAATGAGTTTTTTATGTGCATTAATTTGTTTTTTGTATGTATTGAAGTGGTTTTGGAGATCAATTTTGATTTTGATTTGAAAATGTTAAAATCTGTATTAAATGAGGCCTCATCACCTTTTAGAGCCCTGAAGAAATCAACAAAGTTGAGGAAACGTTGGCAATAAAATATAAAGTATCTGCATTAAAAATATAAGTAGTCCTTATTTCCCTATAACAACTTTAATAATTTAATCGATGGACATTACTAAACAAAATAAGTATTAAATAGTCAATCTAACTGCCTTGAGATGACATGAAAATTTCTGAAACGAACTTGAGAACTAAGAAAATTTAAAATTGTGATTATATATATCAAGTCAGATCTCATTTAATCTTTAATATAGAAAATAATATGCAAATTCGGTTTTTAATAAATTATAAATAAATAATAAAGATAAGATTTACTTACATAGGATGAAATATCTGAATAGTGAAGGCTGCTTTGCTTACCTGTAACAACAAATTTAATTAGAAAAAAAATTGTAAAATTTAAACATACTAAAACTAGATTTGATTTATCAAAAGAGAAGTTTCGACTGACACAACCAAGATTAGAAAAAAATAATTATGAATATCAAACTAGGACATAATTATTAATAACGAATTGTTTTATAATTGTACCTATTTCATATTTTTAAAAACTATTTCAAAGGTGTAATTAGTGTTTTTCAAATGTTTTTAAATAAACTAACCTTTAAAATACAAATATCCTAATAAAAATTAATTGATATAAAAGATTAAAGAAAATAATATAAATAACATATCGTTTATCGTCGCCTTAGAGTGTAAACCTGCTAACTCACAACAAGAAAATTTTACAGGGCAGAAAAAAAAATTTAATATTGTTGTTATGGAAAGAAACTATTTTTCACATTTTTTATTTACAACTTATGATCGTAATTTTAAGTAGCAGTTTTACTTGGACAATGCTGCATCTCTTTTTCTTTCGAACGGTATTAATATGTCATATATGATAAAAAATGGATTTAGCAGGTTTACACTCTAAGGCGATGATATGAAATTTCGATAGATTTGATGAGAAAAAAGAATAAAAGGAAAAAAAACAAAAGAAGAAGATAATAAAAATTCGAAATTTAGTTCATTATGCCATATCGTTTGATTTGGATAAGCTTTATAAGGCACTATTCTATGCACTAGTATAGAGGGAGAAGGTACTATCTGTACCCAACATCTAGGTATATATATATAAAATTAAGGTTTTGTCTGTACATTGCTAAAAATCACGCCAAATTTTGGTTGCACACATTTCAAGCAAAGTTATGAACGAAAACATCCTCAACAAAATTCCTGTCTGTATGTTTCCGTGGTTTCCGAAAAGTTGCTCACGATTCACGTAAAAACGGCTGAAGGGATTATTATAAAATTTCATATTTGCATCAGATGTCTTTTAACTTAAGTTTATAGCTATATAACTTTTTGATATTTTGACCCCAAAAGGGGGTTTGGGGGTCATACGAATGAAAATTATCAAATAACTCCTAAATTATTACCCTACGGCAAATTTTAAAATGAGCAAAGTTGTAGGGAATGTGATTGCTAAGAGCTTTTGTTTAAAAAAATTCCCGGAAAAACCACCCAAAAAGGAAGGGAGGGTCAAAATATGAAAATTCTTACCCTTAGAGCCAACTTGACCAAATTTTGTATACATAATCTGTGAGCCACTAGAAGGCTAGAAATTCAAAAACTGGGTGCGGGGATGGTGTGCTGGTGCAGGGGGTGCCGGTTTGAGTGGAGGGTTTAGGTGAGGATCCAGAGATCCAGAGGCGTAGTGAGGGTGGTGCGGGGGGTGCAGGGGGATTCAAGCGATGATCCAAAGGCTTGGTGGGGTGGTGCGGGGGGAGGGGGGTGCAGGGCTGAGTGGGGGTTCAGGTGAGGGTCCAGAGGCGTAGTGGGGTGGTGTGCGGACGGTGGTTGGGCACGGGTGCATGGTGCGGCGTGTGGTGGGTGGGGTTCGTGGGTTAGCGCTCTCTGATATCAAGAGTGCCGCCGAAGGCGGCACTTGCAGATAGTAGTTTTTTTTTAATTTTTAAATAAAAAAAAAATAGAATTTCTAGCGAGAAACTTTTAATGATATATTGACTAATGGATTTTTTTTTATCATATCAACAAATTGCAAAAAAAGTAATTTCCATGTTTCACAAAGAAGCAGGTTGTTGAAAATTGATAAAGTAATTATTAATTAAAAACTTTATATAATTAATATTTTTATAATAAATCAATTTTCTAGAGCTAGTTGAACGTTTTTCTTTATTTCTTTTTTTTCTTTTTGTTAATTAATCTCAAAAGATTATAATTGACGAAGAGAAGAGAACCTTTTGTAAACACTGTCTTGCTCAGTATAGTAAGCCGTATTTTCGAAACTTTATGTTACAAGACTAAGGGCCGGTTGTATGCGCAAGTAAATGCTTTTTACCACCAACAAACGGTAGATGATAAATGGAGGTATTGGGATCGCCAATCAGATGACAGGCATTGAAAGTTCCTGTCATCTGATTGGCCATCTCAGTGCCTCCATTTATCATCTACCGTTTATTAGTGGTAAAAAGCATTTACTTTGCAACATACAACCGGCCCTAAGAGAATAAAGATACTAACTTAAATTGAAATTTTTTTTTAATATAAATTTATGATTTTATGATGAATAAAAAAAATGTATTTTCTTCGTCATTTTTTTCTCATTATTGAGACGTTGTTCTGTAGAAAAGCCCTTCCAGCGGATATAGTAACAATATATTATATAGACATTTTTATTATTATTATTATTATTATATAGACATAAAAGTGGATATCAAAATGGCTAAAATGCAAAAACATATATTTTTGTATGGGCCATATCCTCATATGAAATAATAGCCCAAGGTCCCCCAAAACAAGACATAAGGAAAAGAAAATAGACTTTTAAATACATAAATCTGAGACCATTAATCAAGTAAATACAAATGATGGTTTCTTACTTTCTTCCATAGTCTAGGGAAGTAGTTCTAACTAAGGTTCATTACAAAATTACGATTTTCTTTTTTTCAGACTCAATCCAATTGTTTGTTTTTTTAATGTTCTTTTTATAAATTTTTTTATTTGAAATCAAGTTAGGGGCCGTCCATATTATTACTTCACACAGTAAGGGGCGAGGGGCATCTCAGATTTATGACAACATGTGAAAAGGGGAGCCGGGGATTTTAAAAATTGTGATGTTACAAAAGTCAAATTAAATTTTTTTTTTAAATTTTCAAATATGTATAAATAATAAATATAAAAGTGATATATAAAGATATAAAGTGACGTCACAATACAGGGGACTCAATGAAAATGTGACAGAATGTGATAGGGGGAGGGAGGGTCTAAAAATCTTGGTATTCGTGTGACGTAATTTATGGACGGCCCCTTATAACTACCATATAAGACTTGTTTCTAAATTTTAAAGTGAGAATTAGTTAGAAATAATTTTTTTTTTTTACCTTTAATTTTTTGTTGCACCTGCACTTTTTTACTTCTACCGAAAATTTTTTACATTTTGTATTTAGCTTAAGAATTGATAGGTTTTTAATAAAAATATCAAAGATAAATCCTGAGAAACCAAATCTAAAATACAAAAATGTACCAAAGTCAAATTACTATTAATTCCATTATACTTAGAAATTTTTCAAACAACTATATTATCAAGCTCAATATGCAAAATGTATTTTTGATTATTATTGTGCCGAATCTAATCAATTATATGTGCGCTTAATATGTAAACAGAAATCAAAAGACTACGAAATTCGAAACTTAAGCTCGGTATATGTTAGAGCAGTGGTTCCCAACCTGGGGGCGATCGCGCCCCAAGTGGACGATTTGGGTTATCAGGGGGAGATAAAAAAGTAGGGGGCGATTGGGGGACGATGAGTATTCAAAGGGGGGAAATTTAAAATACACTCACGTGCAAAGAAATGGAATCACTTCCCTTGCGAGTTGTTAAATTATTGTTAATTTTTCCACACAAAGTTGATAGTTTTCGAGTTTTAAGCAAAAAACCGCCAAAAAATGAGATTTTTCACCTTTTTTGTCATCTTTGACAATGTTTCGTCACGAAATTTTGTTAGCAAACATAAGATAGGGATTCAGCACACTAAAAAACATGAAGGGTCGAAGAAATTACAACTAGCCCAAAACCTTCAGAGAAAATACCCAATTTAATTGGACTAAATATTTGTTTTAATAAAAAAAATTTCCACTAAATATTTTGCTTCATGGATTGACCTCCCCCCCCCCCCCATGAAAATTTTCCAGATCCTCACAAAACATTATTATTTACACTTTATTTCAAATTAAAATTAGGCATACAATGAAAATGAAAAGGGGGCGATAGGGGTTAGTCAACCTCCAGAAAGGGGCGATGACCCACAAAATGTTGGGAACCACTGTGCTAGAGGGAGTACAGCAAACTTTTGGTTGAAATCAGAACACCGGAAGTGGACATTTAACGTCATGAAGTCGCTAAATTTTTTTTATCAACCCGTTTTTGAGATATTTCTTTAAATAATACGAAGCAAAAAAATATTTTTTTCAAAAGAGAAAGAATTTACTTTTTAGACAAATTTAAGATTTTAGTAGAAATATTATTAAATTGCATGAATCCCCTCAAATATCGCAATTTAATAATATTTCTACTAAAATCTTTGAATTTGTCCTAAAAATTATATTCTTTCTCTTTTATACATTGGTTAATCTTAGACTCGAGCTGATTTTTTGAAAAACATTCCAACTATTTTCAAAAAAAGATGCTCAAATCTTTAGTTTTATATTTAAATAAGAGATCTTATGTGAAAACTTTTTTTCTTTTGAAGCTAATTTTTTAAATTTCCGTTATTGAAAAATTGTGTAAAAAATTTATCTGCTTATATAATATATTGCGATTCAGAGAGAGGTTTTTGTCTCGAGGGTGTGAGCTGGCTGCCAGGAAAGCAGGTTAGTAGTTCTCGGGTTCGACTCCTGAGGGGATGAATCCCCTCTAAAATCGCAATTTAATAAAATAATATTTCTACTAAAATCTTAGAATTTGTCCTAAAGATTAAATTTTTTCTCCTTTAATAAACCATATATTGGTTAATCTGAACCCGAGCTGATTTTTTGAAAAACATTCCAACTATTTTCAAAAAAGATGTCCAATTCTTTAGTTTTATATTTTTTTCATGTTTGATTAAAATACTTCACACTATCCCGTAAGTAAAGTAAAAAAAAATGGACAATTTGAATTTATTCGAGACGATGGAAGATAAAGTCAAAATCTATTTATGTTTCGATGAAGCATTCTCCTCGATTTCTTTTTAAAAGCCTCCCTTTGAAGAGAAATAAAACATTTTTTTTTTTTTTTTTTTTTGTAAATGTCACCTAATAATTAACGAACGAAAAGAATCAACATAATAATAAATGCAATTCAAGCCCAAGTGATAGATGCTGTTGAAAGGGGCTATCGGAGTGGTGATCACGCCCCGCCTATTTTAGGGGAGCAGGTTCTAAAAAGAGAGGAGGCGCAGGGGGAGGAAAATTCAATTCACAATACACACGCGCACCCATATTATGGGGCATACTAGTATAGAAAAAGACAGCCCTTGGTGTCAATGTGTTAGTAAAATAAGCCAGCTTAAATGTATTTTTGTTCTGGTACTAAATTCAATTCGATTTGAATGTTCCCCTCCCTCTTATTTGAACTTTACTTAATTGTATTTTTCTATTAGTTCATCAATCGTGAAACGTTTCTTGTATATCGTTCCTATATATATCCCTAATTTTATCAAAGGGGAATTTTCCTAATAAAAAAAGTCCAAACGAAATAAAGGTTAAAATTAATGGCATCTTATTTGACCTCTCTTGCTCCTTTCTTGATGGAATCATCCTGGGGTGGTATTCGTCTTTCAACTTCTAAATCAAATAATGAAGTGAGGATATATCTGGGATATCATATTTATGGACTGATAAATAGTAGGATTAACTTGAAATGATTCAAATTTACTTTCATAAAGAGATACAAAGAGGTTGTCTATGCTTGATGTATGAGGTTGTCTATGCCTGTCATCTGATTGGCCATCCCAGTGCCTCCATTTACCATCTACTGTTTGTTAGTGGTAAAAAGCATTTACTTTGCGACATACAACCGGCCCTTAATGATTCAACAACTCTGCTACTCTCGGCGAAACAAAATCTTTTCAATAGAATAAAATTTAATTCATGCAATCAAATCTATATCTTCAGAGTTATGAAATTGGCGATGTTTGTCAATACAGTAGAGTCTCACTAATCCGGCACTTCAATAGACCGGTAAGTCCAATAATCCGGCACCCCCCGCCAGTGATTTGGTATCCGTTTGTTACCCATATCGGGTGAAATTTATTTTATTTTATTTTATTTATTATGAATTTTTCTATACAATCCAGTAATCCGAATATTCCAATAATCCGGCACCCCCTAGTTTTTAATAGTGCCGGATTAATGAGACTTTACTCTAATACATTAGCTTGAAATTCATAACAAAAAAATAATAATAATAAATTTTAGTTTAATGGATCTGATTTTTTATGTGAAACTACAATTAAGAATAGATAATAGATCAAAATTGAATAAATTTTAAAATTAAGAAATATTCTAAAATGCGAAAGTATAAGAAATTATCACAAATTATAATATAACACAGCTATAGTGCTTGATAAAGCTAAAAGTAAATAGCTTCGATAAATAGCCTTTTCCTCGAGTTATATATTTTTTTAATCTGCGTCTAGACTAAATTAATTTTTAATTTAAAGAACTGTTTTAATATTTAATTTCGGACCTCGGGTGATTATAAAGTAGGCTTAACATACGTCCCGGTTTGAAAGCATTGTCTCGGCCAATTTTAAACCAACCAATTCACTCTCATTTCTTTTCTTGAAATAAAAAGATAGACATCCTCCGTTAAATCAAAATTACAAAATATATTTTGCTTAGATTGTGACTGGGAATGTATAGAAGAGATAAAACAATATTTAATTCCAAAACCTGCATATACAAATATTCGTTTCGAATAGAAAATTTTCTATTAATTCTCAAAGTACCATACTCTAGCTCAGTGTTTCTCCTTTTTTGGCACACTAAAAATATCTAAAATCATTTGTCGCACTCCTAAATATAAAAAAAAAGTAAAACTTGTATGATACAAAAAAATGAAGTAATCACAAATACTATTTAGAAGTTGCAGTTTTAATTATTTGTCAAAAACGCTCGCGGTACATTTGAAAATCTCTCGCAGCACACACAGGTTGAGAAAAACTGGCATAGAAAACCCAAAATCTAAACAGTTCTCCGCATTGAAAATACAAAAATTTTGCTACAAAACAAATTTCATAAGACAATTTTTTTAATATGAATTTAATTTTTCTATTGAATGATAAAAATGAAGAAAAAGTAAAAGCTTTTTCACGACCCACTACGTTCGCCAGTTAGAACAAGTATTTTTTTCACATTATTGTCTGAATTTTATTGAAGTTCAATTAATATTTACTCTCTTTATGAGAGTATAATTTTGATCCGAGAGCAAAAGGCTATTCCTAGAATAATAGAAATTAAAAATTAATTCTTAAATTGTCTGAACAGGTCTTGACTTGTATTTGGGGCATCCTTGCATTTTCAACGCTATAAAGGAAGAAGCTAGATAATTCTATCCACACCCTTTTTACTTATTTTCCGCGAACGGATTCTAATGAAAGAATCCCCCCCCATCCCTTTATTAATTAAGAAAAAAGTGAAAATTTCCCAAGACTTGGGTGGCTAGATATGCGTAGTAATTAATAATCAACTTAAATATAAATTTTTGAACATTTGATAAGCTCTCGCGGCATCACAGGTTAGGAATCACTGCTCTAGCTTGCCATTCAACGCAACGAAATTTGGAAAAAAAAATTAATTTTAGAAATGATCGAAATTCTAAGTAATAAAAATTCACAAACAAAATGAACTGTTTTTTATTAAGATATATCAGGAATTTTTATAGATAGATTAGTTTTACTAAATATTTATGTTTTTTTATTTTTATTCAAGGTAATTCTCATCTCCAAGACAATAGTCTATTTTTATTAATAATATTTATTTATGTAAATAATTTCCTTTATATAAATGCATAAAACAACTAATTTTCAATTAATAAAATGGGAATTTTTTCCAAAAGTATTTATTTTTTATTCAATATTTTGTGATTGTTTTTATAGAGGAATTTTTTATTTTATTCAATATAACAATCAACTGTTTTGTTAAGGGAGAATGATGTAGGATCATGGTGAAACATATTAAATAAAGTATATAAAGAAAAATTTTGAAAAATTTTCTAGAAACTTTTTAAAATTTAAAATATAAAACACTAGGCAGGTTTCACATAAATAAAAGATCAGATGCTTGTTTAGTCCATCTACAGGAGTTTACAAAGGACATTTTGGACTCCTGAAGATGGGCTTATACCCTGAAACATATATAGAGTCGTGCTAAACAACCATCTGATATTTTATTTATGAAAAACCTACCTAGTATTTTATATTTTAAATTTTAAAAGTTTCTAAAAATAAAATTTCAAAAATTTTCTTTACTTTAATCAAGAGTTTATTATGAAAAGATTATTATAACTATAATTATTATAAATTTATAGCTCAGAATTGGATGGAAGTCATTCCAGAAATAAATAAGAGCCTATTTCCAATAAAAAAGTATTTATTGGAAATGTTTTCACTTTAAAATATTTTGAAACCGTCGTTTCGGAGGATCTACCCTCCTTCTTCAGGTTTCAAAAGGGTCAAAGAATTTCTCCTTCTTGTTGGTATATAGAGAATATTTTTAAACTTTCGGTCAACAATAGAACAGACTCTGTATAAATATATCTATAAAAAAAACTTCTAACGCATAAATTTATATTTTTTGAGTTGATAAATTTTTAAATTATTATAATAATTAGTAGCTGACTGCAACTGTTTATTATTCTATTGCCTGTATGTTGGGAATGTTGTTATTGATTGGAGTATAAAGATTTTTCATCCTGTATTAATTATAATGGTCAGACGAGATGTGTGTTTGTGTCAGATGCCTGGAGTGCGGTGCGGGGTTGTTTGTCGTCGGGGGTGAACGGGCTGGTCAACGGGGGTGGCTCCTGCTTGTTAATTCGATTGGCTGGCACAGGCAAGGGCATCGCTTTAATCATAGGTGGCGCGACCATGTAATGACGTTTTACACACACATTTGCACCCCCAACTTTGACTCCGCTCCCTTCTGATAAAAGAGCTTGTTTCGGACAGTATCGTTGTTCTGTTTAACACCTGACAAAAAAATATCAGATGAAAATTTTCAATTAGTTTGATGAAAATTGAATTTTTACTTTAATTTGGTGTTGTTGTTTTTTTCAAAGAGAACTAAAAATATTTAGAATTTGATACAAAATGTTATTATTATATTTTAGACAAAAAATAAAATTGAAATGACATGATTAGAATTAATTAAAATATTGAAAATGAATGTTTATAAGAGTGTATCTCTCTTCAGACACATTGTCATAGTGACAAATATCATAGCCTTTCCAGTCGTGTTGCATGCTCCTCATTGGAATTGCATGTGGGAGCCTAAGCGGAAATATTGAGAGTATAAGAGATTTCAAGTTACCGATAGTAATAGATTTACATTTTCTTAGAAAATCATTAGAGTGTCATCTATTAGATCCGATGGAAGGGATTATTTTTAATTATGTCAGAAGGGTTGTTTTTCACCCGCTCGGGAATCGAACCCGAGTGCCAGTAACAGCTATACTGGCCATTTGGCTACCCTGTAAGGTGCAAACCCTCTGACACTCGCTCTGACATATGTAAACGCGTTAAATATTTTACTCAAAGATTGTTATCTATTGATTCTAAATTTAAACACATAGTCATGCCTGGTGGTTTAAATAAAGGTGGTTGAGAGTTTCGAATTTTAAAGAGATTCGAAATTCGAAGGGCAATGGAATGACTTTTCCTAATTGAATATAAAAGATTTCAAGTTGCCGATAGTAATAGATTTAAATTTTCTTAGAAAATCATTAGAGAGTGTCGTCTATTAGATCCGATGGAATGGATTATTTTTAATTATGTCAGAAGGGTTGTTTTTCAACCGCTCGGGAATTGAACCCGGGTGCCAGTAATAGCTATCTGGGCAATTCGGCTACCCTGTGAGGTGCAAAGAGGTGAAAAACAACCCTTCCGAAATAATTAAAAATAATCCATTCCATCGGATCTAATAGATGACACTCTCTAATAATTTTCTAAGAATATTGAGAGTTTATCTTCTTGACAAAATTATTAAGAGCTAGCTATACATCATAAAAATATATTAAATCGCTACATTGCTAGTATCTAATATAGGCAGAAGCTGGAGAGTAATAATACCATTGACACTAGAAGATCGATTGAGCTTAAATTAATACATATCGAGCTTGAATCTAGATAGATTTTTGCTGATTAGAAATACGTGTGTAAAAATAAGTAAACATTTATATTATATATGGTAATGTCACGTGAATCTCAAATTTTAGGACATTACTGTCACCAGGAGCTATTCAACGCACTGTGCCGTTGCGTTAGAAATTGGGTAATTATATTATAGGAATTATTTATGAATATATATTTAATCAAACAAACCCATTTGCCAATTCGTTTATCCGTATGACTATAACTCTACTATATGCTCGCGTTCGTCTTTGCCGTATCATACAATCTTCAGCCTTTCAAGACATACTACCTTGATCAAAAAGTTAATCACTGTTTTCATGGTTTACAACGGTGGTGTGCATCATAAATACATGCCAAACCGTCAGACAATTAGCAAGCAGAATTATTTGGGAGACGTTTGCGTGAACCAATTCGCCAAAAATGACCGGATTTGTGAGAATCACGTAACGCGCGGTCGAACAATGCCATCGTTATCCGCAACTTTTTGACCAAGAACGGAACGAATACAAATCAACAGCCACCGAATTCGACTCATTTGGCTCCATGTGACTTCTTCCTGTTCAATCAACTCAAAAAATCGCTTCGGGGAACGCGTTTTAGCAGCGAGAGGAGATAATGAAATCAACTGGTGTGTTCACCACACGACTTTCATATTTTCATTTATTTGAAGTCATCGCGACACTACTGATTTATACCCCCTTCCTTTATTTCGTTTTTTTTTATTTTCTCAAAAAGGGCTCTAACGATTTTTTTATCAAGTGTCAACTTCCGGTTTTTCTGTTTTAGCCAAAATCTTGTTATACTTCTTGTAGCCTGTAGATAGCTTAAGTTTCAAATGTCAAGGCTCTGCGACTTTCCCAAGACGAGATATTAACGATTAAATTATTTATTTTATGACACTCCTAATTTACAATCCCTTCCTTTAATTCAATCGAATTAAAAATTTGACACAACGACTATGATAAATACACTAATTTTTAAAAAAATCGTTAAAGCCGTTTTTGAGAAAATAAAAAAAAATCTGTCATGTAAATGCCCACTTCCGGTTTTTCGAGTTCAACCAAAAGTTTGCTGTACTCTTTCTAGCCTATATTGAGCTTAAGTTTCAAAATTCATAGCTCTGAGACTTATGGTTGCGAAACGCAGGGGGGTACATGCGCACTGACCAATGGATTTTTGGCCCCCCGGGGAGCCCAATTTCCGGTTTGATGGCCTAAATCCGGTTTGCAACTATTAAGGACATCGATTCCTTCCACCTAGAAGTTACAAAATGAAATTAACTTTTTTTTATCTCTGAGATTCAAGCTCTCAAACAGTCAGGACCCAGATAGGGCATCGCAATACTTCCACATTATATTCTATTAATATAAACGAGAAAGTAAAAAATCGAAGAAGGCTCTGATTTTCAAATCGAAAACTGAATATAAAAAATGTTTCCAGGATTGGATCAAAAGCTGGCATGAGTGCGTTGCAGCTGATGATGAGTACTTTGAAGGAGACAATATCGATTTTGGTGAATAAATTTGTATTTTTGATTTTCTGAATAAATTCTTGAAACTTTTTGATCAAGGTACTATTCACAGGCGACTTTGACTCCATGACCCAACTCCTGAAATTTATTTCTATTCTATTCTAATTATAAGTTTTTTTTTTAATTATAATAAATTAATTCCTGTGAATCCATTGTAATAGACTGATGAAGAGGCAAAGCCCTCAAAACTATAGTCTCGTTATAAATAAATAAAATTTATAATTCCAGCAGAAGATACACTCTTTTATTGTCTCCTTCAATATTTCTATTCTGCTAATTTGTTTTCATATGTGACCCTATCGCGGTCTATAGGTGTTGAACCTTCTTGGTGTAACACCTTTTGCACCAATTTCATTAAAAAAAATTAGTAATATTAGTTAGTTTATTTTTATTTTCATTTTGATTGAGGTATATAGCAGCTTCATCTTCTTCATTTCACGAGAGGCCACTGCTTAGCAACAAGAAGATAAGCGTTTTGATGTGAATTATTTACTAGCTATGTCTTTTCGGAACACTCATATGGGTGCCAACTTGGATTTTTGACTTTATTTTTCTCTCAGTACGAAGAAATTACCTTTGCTGTTGTGGGAGTTCCTTTACTCTCTAATTAAGTAATAAATAGGTTTTTGATTTCGTCGATGGATTTTCTCCCAAAGGAAAGATATTTTCTTGAGGTTTCCATTCATTCAGCAATATGAACGTTGTTTTTTAACTAGATATAGTTAGGGAATGAGAAAATTGCTTCAACTTTATTTTTCATCAGGGTTTTTTTAATTCGAAATTCATTAGGATTATATAAAGAAGCAATAACAAGATTCTTGAATAAATTTAATGATATGTGTTTTCTTTTTTTGCGAGCAGAATCAAATTTAACGAAATAAATTATTGTTTCCAGATAGAAATTACTCCAATCGTATTTTAGATAGCATCTGTCAAAATCTGTGTAATCTTAATGAACTGGTAGTTTTTAAGGAATTTGGTGTTGGTACTTGGTTAAACATTTTTTAAAATTATTGGATAAAACTACTTGGTAGGTTTCACATTAAGATATAAAAAAATAAATTCGTTTTATTTTTTTATATCTTAATGTAAAACCTACCAAGTATTTTTATCCAATAATTTTAATGAACTGGGTTCCTGCATTGGTGATCTTCATAAATTATTCTTTATTGATACACTATTTTGTGCCAAAGTTCTTTATATATGATTACTTAAGAACGGAAATTCGTAGAAAGGTCGTTATAGTACCAAAACATATATCGTTGCATTAGACTGTAAAACTGCTAAATCCATTTTTTATCATATATGACATATATTAATACCGTTCGAAAGAAAAAGAGATGCAGCATAATCCAAATAAAACAGCTACCTAAAATTAACATCGTAAGTTGTAGAAACTTAACAACAATATTAAATTTTGTTTTGTTTTTTTGTCTTTCCTGTAAAATATCCTTATTGTGAGTTAGCAGGTTTACACTCTAAGGTCTAAGGCACCGATATATAAATATAATGCAATGTATTTTCAAAACAAAGAACTAGTTAGAATTTGGGCTTTCTAGCTTCAGAACTTTCTGTTAAACAACTTAGAAAATTAGAAAAAAATCAAATTGTCATATGGAAATATGAAACTATCGAAATGTTGTAGCTAATGATCTAATATTTGAAGGAGACAATAAAAGAGTGTGTCTTCTGCTGGAATTATAAATTAAAAATCCAGCAGAAGACACACTCTTTTATTGTCTTCTTCAATTAATAAAAATTCTGCTACTCTCGGCAAAAAACTTTCAATTTGATCTAATATTTGACAATAAGAAATTAATTAAAATTACGAGGTAGTTTTCACATAACATTTATGTGAAAACTAATTTTACTTAATTTCTATTATTAAAAAATGTTTCACCTTGAACCAACACCTATCTCCTTAAAAGTTATCTAATATTTGATTTGATTTGTTTTAATAAACTGAATTAGGTATTGTGCCATTTTTAAACATTCGAGCTTAAAGTGATGATAAAAAAGCAAAATCTCTAAAATATGAAAAATCATAGCTATTGTATTTTAAAAGTTTCCTCCAATTATCATTATATTCAAGCAAGAAATTCCATGTAGCTTTTTAAGAAATATATATATATATAACAAATTATATATTAAAAAAACATTCATGTATAAATAGATTTATAATCGCGGATCCGAGTAAAGAAGCTTAAAAAATATAAATACAAGTATATTCATCTAAAAAGGCTGTTCAAATGAAAAAAAAACAACAACTTTAAATTCGACTGAGGCGCTTCTGTACAATGTTATATATCTCTCTTGTGTCTCTCTTTGACCCTTTCCATCCATCCCTTAATCCTGCCCTTTGCATTGATGTTTTCCACCCCTTATTTTCTCGTACATTCGTATTTAGATAAAATGTTTAACAGTCCGTTTTATTTGAAAACGTGTCTCTTTATGACCATTATCAAATAGGCTCGGTGATAGACATTTCGATAAAAAAGGAAAGTGAATGATTGAGGTGAAGGACACATGATAAAAATTGATTAATATAGATAACATAGACCATATTAAGTTGGTGGTTCTTCCTATTAGAAATGTTTTTTTATTATTATTATTATTTTTGAAATATATTAATTAAAGCGACTTCTAAAAAAAAACATATAATTGCATAAAACTATATACTGTACAATATTATTGATCGTCTGGAAGAGGGATTGCCCTTTTTTGTGGTTACGTATAAAAAGTTAAACGAGAGCCCGTGTCGTTACAATATCTGTATGATCGCCTGTTTGTAGCTTTAAGGTAAATAGGATAAAATATCATAGCGCACAGCGTGCGCAGGCCTAATTCGAGCATTGGCTGTAGGTACGCTATTTACACGAACCATTTTGAGACAATTTCGACCCCTCTGCAGCTCGGAACCCAATTGAGATACAGAGCTGAAATTATACACATGTAATTATGTAATCCATCTTGAGGAGATTACCAAATTTCAATAATATTGCTTAAATGGATTCTGAAATATGGACCTAAGAAAATAGCAAATTTTGGCACTCACTGACAGGTCATCAAAACCTATAGGGTACTTCCAATCATTCCGGCATAATGAAATTTCGCCTGCTAGTAGAGTTTGTGACACAAACAAAAGAAAAATTCCAAAAATCCAAACTTTCTATCTTTCAATGCGTTCAAAATGGGGGGGGGGGTCAAAAATGAAAATTCTAGCCCTTTGAACCAAAGGGCTTCCTCATAGGTTAAAAAAGCAGAGAAATCCAAACCAAAACATTCTGTGAAAAAACAGGCCAAGTTCGAAAAAGTAGTGAAATCTAGTGAGCAGCCAAGTTATATTTGCCAAGAATAATTAAGTTGAGAAAATAATAGATCTCTCAACTTAATTATTCTTGGCGAATGTAACTTGGCTGGACACTAGATTTTACTAATTTTTCGAACTTGGCCTGTTTTTTCACAGAATGTTTTAGTTGGGATTGAAATTTAGATTTTATATGAAGTTATTCATTTTTCCGTAAATCAAAAATCTTATTTAAATATTAATTGAATGATTATTTTGGAAAGGAAAATATTTTTTATGATCCGAGTTTAAGAAATTCTGCAAAGAAATATATAACTAAAAATAGGATTGATTTTTTAAAAATCTATTTCGATTTAAAATGATGGTGTATGAGAGTTCCAAAAATTTTATTTTGGGGATTTTTGTGCCTGTCGGTGTTTAAAATAAAATTATGGAAAATTAATCATTTTTAACGAGCGAGGTTTCGGTTCAAGTTGAAACATTTTTTAAATAATAAGTAAGTAGAATTTCAAGGTAGTTTTCACAAAACTAAAACGAATATATGTTTTGAGTTTAATCAAGATAATATTTACCTATATTTCGGGTTAGGAGCCCATCATCAGAAGTACACAAGGAAAACTGATGATGGATGGGCTCGTAACCCGAAATATAGGTAATACAAAAAAGTAAGTAGAATTTCAAGGTAGGCTTAACAAAAAATAAAACAAATATATGTTTTGAGTTTTTATCTCGATATATAGCATATATTTCAGGTAGTCAGGTTGGCCGAGTGGTTAAAGTGCATGCCTTCTAATCAAGCCTGAATAGCTGCAAATATTTGACCGGCTATAATCTGAGTCCTTCAGGGAAAGACAATGGGAAACCACCCTGTGAAAAATTTCCCCAGGAAAATTACAATGGAGTTACGTCGACGCTCGGAATTCAGTATGGCACTTGGAGAAGAAGAATATATGTATATTTCGAGATAAAAACTCAAAACATATATTGTTTTATTTTTTGTGAAACCTAACTTGAAATTCTAATTACTTTTTTTTTATTATTGAAAATGTTTAAACTTGAACCGACACCTAACTCTTTAAAAATTATCGAAATATAGATAAATATCGAGATTAAACTCAAAACATATTTCTGTTTTATTTTTATGAAAACTATCTTGAAATTTTACTTATTATTTATGAAAAATTATATTATGGTAAATTCATTCATTTCCTCTTTATATTTGACTGCAAGCTAAACTAATCACCCTCGACCTAAAGTTAAGGCCCAAACGTCCGCAACCTTAGTATTTTATCTTTAAAGGCTATCTTTAACGGAAAGTTGACAAAATTCCAAGCCTTAATGCCATCAAAGCACATCAATTTTTATAATCTTAATTACTATTCTAACTTCTTTTAAGACTCTCAAGATTAATTTTTAATTAAAAAATTGCAAGCGAATGACTTTTTTTCCTCCGTCTGTTTGGTAAGGCTAGAGGTGTCTTCCACCCTCAAGCATTCCCTAAGCTCTTCTGGCTTAGAAGATAATTATTTCTTATCCCAAATGAATTTGTATCTTTGATGAATCATCCCTGCCCAACCGGGACAGAGAATCCCTTTAATAAAATTTCGTTTAGTCGTTTTGCCCTCACACACATACACACAGATAACACACACATTCTGACACACGTCATGTGGTATATAAATAGATATATATATATACATGCATACATACATACATATAGCAAGATATAACAAATACTGCTTAGTAGGGGATTCTAATATCTTGGTCGACCCTAATAAAGGGCCGTATGACATTTAATATGTAGTTTTATGGGGGTTTTAACACCCACCCTGGCATGATAACCCCTCCTCATTCTTCTGCCCTTCCGAGACCATTATATTAAGCTCCTAACCTCAAAATTAATAAGAATCTCTCGCCACTTAAACCACTCACACACACAAAATAGTTGTATAGTTTTAATGAAATTTGTAGGCCTTAAAAGCCTAAATACCCTTCAATTGTGAATATTAATAATGCATAGTCTATATTGTAGCTAAATTTATTAAAAAAACAACCTTAAATTTAGAAGCTCTGGAAAGTCATTGAACATAATTTTTTCTATTTCATTTTCATAAAATTTGATAATACCTTGATCGGCTTTGCGAATAAAGAAAATCAGAGCTCTCTTAGTATCGACCCGATGTCTGTCTATTTCTCTGTCCTTCTTTAAGAATAATGTAGCTTGTTAACTAAATTCAAAAGAGTGATTTCTAAAAATTGATATTACGCATATGATGGGCACATGATGGTATAGAAAATGTCCAATTAATCAATTTCAAAATAAAAAAATGACACAAAAAATATAACATTTAGGGAAAGCGGTGTTGGTTTATAATGAAACATATTAAAAACAGTAGTTTTTTAAAAAAAAAGGTTATAGTGATGTTTCACAAGTCTCTTGTAAAACTCCTGATGATGGGTTAAAAACCCGAAATATGTATAGAGTATTTAAAATAAAACTACACAAATATAATTAAAATTTTTTTTAATTTTTATTTTGACTTGTGAAACACCATTATAACCTTTTTTTTAAAAACCCCTGTAACAAAAAATATATATAGTTCAATTAAATTTTTCAATTTTCTATATTTAAAATAATTAAATATGTGTCTTTAGAAATCTCTAAAGAAATGCAATATGTTGACTAGCTTTTGAATATACTGTACTTGATTACTTACGTCTTTGCATTTCTTGCAATGCGAGAGGGTACAGTTCTTAATATTTCCATTGAATCCTTCCTAATCAATAAAATGTACGCAACACGACCATGAGTGGAAAGAGAGTGTCAACATTAAATGTCGATAGCGTCACTAGGCTGGTCCTTATTTTGGGTAGTTTTCAATTTTTACGCTAACAGAGGCTCATATGTCTGAAAATAAATAAAAAAATATCCCCCAAGTTTCAAGTCTTTATCTTTTTTTTTTATGCAATCGAATGCAAGAAGGGGCGCACCAGTAAAGAAGCAGCCCCTATGAATCTCGAAAGACCCTTGCATTACCGAAGAGAAGGAAAAGTTGATTAAGTGAGGGGGTGGAGACGTAGGTGTTTATGCACTCGGATTTTGAAGGTTTGAAGATTATAAGTGCTGGGAAAGATGGAGGCTGGGAGAGAGTTCCAGTTCCTTGAAGTAATGGGGATATACGTATTGGTGAATGAAGTGGTCCGGCACTTTTCTAATTTGACCGCGAAAGAATGTTGAGAGTCGGAAAAACGCGTGCTACGCACAAAGTATGCTTTGGAGGGGATTATTGATTTTATCTCATCAGAGCACCTGTCGTGATAGTATCTATAGAAAATGGAAAGGGCAAAGATATTTCTTCGATGAGCTAGCGAGTCGAGGAAGTCAGTGAGGGTAGAATCGTCAATTAGCCTGAAGGCTCGTTTCTGAATTACATCCAGGGTAGCAAGGGAATATTTAGAGGCTCCTCTCCATAGATGAGATCCGTATTCAAGACAGGGGCGGATTTGGGCCTTGTAGATGGTGAGAAGATGTGGGGGCTTGTAAAATCGCATGGTCCTGAATAAGTAGCCAATCTTCCTTGCCGCAGATTTCGCCACAGAGGAGATGTGTTCATTCCAAGACAGGTCAGATGCGACAGAGACGCCCAGCATGGATAGGCTGTCACACATTTTCAGGGGATTCGAATCGAAGTAAATATCAGGGAAATTTTTATTTTCGCGCCTAGAAATGATCTAAATAACATGGGGTTTTTGGCATTGAACGATCAATTTTTTATTCCGAACAAAGTAATGGTTCAAAAAATGTTAAATTCTGTATCCCTTATTCTTATAATAATAGGTATCCTTCAAAATTTTTACAGATTTTTAGCTATTATAATTTTGTAGTTACAGCTAGATAAAATAATGATATATCTTAGTGCCAGAAGTTATAGACACCAAAATTATATTAGATTAAAATCTGTAAACATTCTTATTGATCGCTACTATTATAAGGATAAAGTCTACAGAGTTTCAAATTTTTTGAACCTTTACTTTGGCCGGAATAAAAAATTGATCGTTCAATTCCAAAAACCCCATGTTATTTAGATGGGAAAGTTGCATCGCTGTGCGGGTGCAGCACAGTTTAAAATTGAGATAGAGACTTGAAATTTGGGGGATATTTTTTTTTATTTATTTCGAACCATAGTGCCTCTGTCAGGGTAAAAATGAGAAAATACCCAAAACAAGGACCACCCTAAGCGTCAACCTTTCAGAACAAAGCGCGCTACATATTACTTATCTCTATGGCGATCCTTCGGAAACCGGGTTTGAACATTCCAAGACTGTTGACACTGAAGATTATATCTTAATTAAACATTCAATCTAAATAAAGATGGTTCAGCCAAAATTTATCTTTTAATAAATACACCGCATAATAATATCCTGGGAAAATTGTTCACTGAGGATGTTTCTTATTGTTTTCTTATCTAATTGATTAGACGCCTTTAATTTTTATCAGTAATTAAATCCCCTTTAGGACTCATCAAATAATTCCAATAGGAATTAATTAACTCGACTGGAGCTGGGTCGTATATATTTAGACAAACATACGAGTTCTCAGATGATACATATTCGCGTAATTTGTTGCTTAAATTTCAGGGATCAATTGGAAACCCGTGCTGCTGTTGGCAAATTATGTCGGAATGACTAAACTTGTGGTAATTATAAGGTCGTTTATTAGATGACGTTTTGGAGAAGTGTTAATTAGTATTGCAAATTAGCTAAGCCAGAGCATTTCAATTACTTAAGGTACGAGTAGAACATCATATCGCCTGGCTGAAAGTTCTTTGAATATGACCATAAGCTAATTAATGAAAATAAATTTTTTATTTTCATGTTACAAAATGCGAAAAACTCAAGATTTCAAACAAAATTTTTATATTTTTAGATATGGTACTATAATGTTTTAAAATTATAAATTGTGGTGTTTTTTGAGGCATCTGTTTTCAATGTTTTCAAGAGCCTCAAAAAACACCACAATTTATAAAATTTTTATAGTTCTGAGTAATAAGTAATATGATAACATTGCTCGACAAAAATTTGGCATAAATTTCTCCAGTAGAGTTTTATCCGGTGATTATCATGCAATTTCTCGACTTATTACAACACTTCAGAGTTTTGAGACATTATCGGTCAATACGACGAAAAAGGCCATTTTTACCTATTTTCGTGTCCCATTAAATATTAAACATCAACACCTGGAATCAAAATATTTTAATTTTCAAATTACCACTTGTTTTTATCTCAATTAGATCTTGAGTTATAACTAAAAATCTAAGACCTTATGTTTTTACCTATGTTTGTTATCCTTTATAATCACGTAGTTTTATTTTTTTAGTTATAACTCGAGTTCCAATTGAGCTAAAAACAAGTGGTAATTTGAAAATCAAAAAGGAATCTGTTTTCTATTACGTCAACAAAATATTTTGATTTCAAATATTGCTGTTTAATATTTAATAGGACAAAATGGCCTTTTTTGTCATTTTAACCGATAATATCTCAAAACTCTGATGTGTTTTAAAAATACAGGAAATTTCATGATAATCAGCGGATAAAACTCTACTGGAATCCATTGTTAAGTTTACTGGGAGAAATTTTTGTTTAATAGTGTAATTAATAGTCTTATGCGTGATCTAAATATAAGAAACCTTCTTCTTCAAGCACCATACTCGATTCCGAGAGTCGGCAATTAATATGGAGAGTATTCTTTAATTGGAAATTTCTTAAGGGTGGTTTCCCGTTGCCTTCTCTTGGATTACTGAGATTCCTTGCATTTTTGATAGGTGAAAATTGTACTAACTAAGGCAAGATTCGATCCCGAATAAACTGGATCCGAAGTCAAGGACTTTCGCAACTAATCTATTGGCGTCTACTAAAAACCTTACAAATCATCAATCTGAAAATGAAAGATAAAAAAACAAGTAGTCACCTATTTATATTTTATTAAAATAACCAAATATGTACCACATTTTTAATTATGAGTTAGCGGTATGCGTCGAGAAAGTATCCAATGTCACGTTGTTTTAAAAAATATTTTTGGCGAATTTTGTTTTGACTAGAGATGAGACTGCATAAAAATATATACGACCCAGGTCCAATCGGGTTAAATAATTCCTATAGGAATTAATTGATGAGTTCTAAAGGGGATTAAATTACTGATAAAAATTAAAGGCGCTTAATCACTTACATAAGAAAACAATGGAAAAGTGATTTTAATTGTTTATAATTATTAAAAATGATTATTTTGTAATAAGTAAAATATTCTTTTACTACAACTCAAAATATTTTCTCAAAATGAACATTTAAAATGTATTTGTGGAATGTTTTCTCTTCTCCAATATATACAGCTTGGCTATAAACATTATTGTATCCTGAATAACCCAAGGTGTAGCGATAAGGGGCAATCATGACTATCCATGAAAATTTACATAATTTAGTATAACATACATAAACATTTACGCCATTACCTCGATGATTATCTAATAAATTTAATAATTCCCAATAGACATATAATAAAGTTATCTAAACCTATACTATAAAATATATTATGATAGATATAATATAAATCATATATTTATTAATTATAATAGTAATAATGATAAGATATGAAATGAAAAAATAAATAAATAATACATTTTTTTATATTTCTACATATAACTTATGGTATGTCCTCATGGGAAAATTTTTCTAAAAGGATAATTTTAACAAGAATAATAAGGCAGATTTTATAAACTGAAGTAAACTCATTTCTTAAGTGAAAGCCTAGCACCCCATGAAGTTATGCAGCCTATTGTACAAGCCTGAAAGCGTTGAGAACATCAAGGCGTATTCATAGATAATAGCTTTTAAGGTTGATTCTCTTCTTTAAATAGCAGAATTAATATAAATTTATAAAAATTATTGATAAAATTTTATACCCCCCTCTTCAAAAAAATTAAATGGTCTTGCTCGATGAGTAATAAATTAAAGGTTTTGTCTTCTTAAAATATTAAAAAGTTTTTTCTTCCTAAAAGAGTTGTTGATTTTTAGAGTATAACAGATTTTTGGTACTACTATTCGCCCCGTGCCTAATTGCGCTTAGCGCCATCCGTGGCCAAAAAATAACTTCAGATACAATAATAATGTATAAAAGCCATAGGCATTTACAAAAAATAATTAATTTCATAAAAAATACAATATTTAAAAGCTAAAATAATCATAGATTTTCGTAATAAATAAATTTGTTAATAAACAATTAAAATAATAGCTTGAAAAATATAATATTTCAATTAAAAAAAAATCTTTAAATATCCTTATTGAAGTTAACTTTCATGAAATGTCATAATGGATAAAATTATTAAAACTGGCTTTGATAAAATTACACATTCAATCGATTTTAATAAAGAATAAATTGAGAATGTTATCAGATAAAAAATTTACGTTGGTTTCAACGATGCAAGTTGTCTGGTCACAGAATGTAATATTTTCATCTTGCAGTGTTAAATTTGCAAGTAAATCTCGAGCACTTGAAACTTTTGATATTTTATTATTTTGGCTAGAATCGCTCGAGCTTTCCATTTTTCTTTTTAACACTCTTTGAAATCTAAATTATCAAAATATAAAAAGAATGAAATACAGGCTAATTTATGTACTTTAATAAATAAAATTTATTACCGGTTAACTAAAGATTCTGATCTCCGTATTATTTTTGCTGAATTGTCAAAGATTTTATTTCCAGCAAAATGAAAACTACAGATTCTAAACCGTTTTTGTGGAATCCAATCTGATCCATCTAACCTATAATTTTTCATTTAAATAATATGCGTGTAAATGTTTATTAATATTAAGTATCATTTCTCAATTATATAAAACTGTTTGTATGAATTAATTGTTTATTTCTACTTAGTCGGACTGTTTTAAAGCTTTCAACCAATGCACACGTCTAAGCACTTTGTGTGAATAGTTAGTGTTGCCGAAGGAAAACAATAAAATTCATATTTGGAATTTATTGAAGTGTTTTTACCGTTCGTCACAGAGCACTTGAAAACTTCTTTTTTACTTGAATTCATCATCAATTGATTCACTTTATAAGTTAAAGTAAATTAATTAAACACTTTTTGATTCAGTACAATACACGTTAATATACACAGATGAATGCTAAATAAGGAGGTAGAATGTACCCGAAGTTCTTAAAAGTGTCACCTATGGCGCTGCCTATGTTGTGCATGGAGCGAATATGTATATTTAAAGATTATATTCCGCCAATATCTATGTTTTTAATCAACTTTAAGAATCAGTATAATTAAGTTCTCAAAATACTTAAAGAATCCACACTCAAAATGATAAACATTTCAAACATTTATTCATTCGTTCTAGAAAATTGTTTTGTCTTTCTATATTTCTTTGTCAAATATATGTCACCGCATGTAAACAAAGTGGAGGTAAAACACAAAAAAATAAAACCTTTTCTCCCTTAACAGGCAAAATACAAGCCATTTTTTCCAACATCCTATAAAAAATCCATCATCTTTTAAATATTAAAAAAAAATATTCAAATTACGGTAAATCTAATTATTAATAAAGAAACCGTTTCACTGTTAAAGAAAACTTGTTGAAATATTTCTATTGAAGTTAGCAAGTTTTTTCCTCATAAATTCTTTGCTAAATATTATAAAATTTCATATCGGATATTATATTATATTATATTCGGTCGTGTTTATAATTAAAGAAGCCACTCAAAATGTTGAAATAAAGTTTCTAAGAGTTCAATTGAGTTCACCAAAGTTAGACTCACTTTCCCAATGAAAGTCTTTATAAGGTTGCATGTGTGAGAGAAAGGATGTTTGTGTGTTGGTGAGGGCGGCTCAATCTGCAAAGCACAAGTGAAAAGGTTTCCACCCTCAGAGATTGCGCTCTACCTTATCCCCTGGTCTCCCCAGCAACCCCAATTCAGAAATTAAAGAAGGTGCTCGTTCCACCTTCTATATATATATATATATATACCATATATGAAAAGAATACCAATAATTTCATCAATTTCTCTCCTCTTGAGGGGCAATCATATCACCAAGGTAACATCACTTTGCCCTAACTAATAAAAAAAATCACTCCCTCCGTGGTTTTCCCTCAGGGTCATTTATATATGCAACACAATTACCAAGCATTTCAAAGGTATAAAAAAGCTTTTAATATAATCACTCTGATTAACTTTACAGCTATCCTACCAGATGATGGATTTATAACTGAAGCGGATGAGAATGTATGCTTCCTTTGAAATAGAATTAAATATTCTATCCAGGGAATAAAATGATAATTTGCCTGCAGTCATGCTCGCTCTTTAAGCTTATTCGTTCTAGAGTGGGTTAGTTTTAATACATGTTTATTTTCCTTTTATTTAAATAACCTATAAGCTAATATACAGCAAAACCTCGGTTGTCTAATAGAGGGCTGTCCAAACCGTGGCCCGCAGGCCGGATGCGGCACATCATAAAATCATAAACTTCCTTAAAACAATGAGATTTATATGTAGAGATATATTTATTACCTTTTTCGAAATATGAATGTAAATTTCTAAAATGCGTGAAGCTTTTTTCAAGAATAAAATTCACTAAAAGCAAAATTAAAAGCTCAAATATATAAGATAAAAAAAATAATGAAGTTTCCAATATTTAAAATATATATTCTTCTCATGTTTTCATTTTCTAAAATATTTATTATTTCACTAAGTTATATGCTACTACACTAACCAAGTCTATAGTTATCATTCTAGTACAAGGAGCCAAGGAATTGGGCTTTTCTAGAACAATCACAATTAATTAATAATTTCCTCTCCTGGACTAAAACTTGTCAGGACTTGTCTTTTAGATCTTTGCACGTTCTTACATGTCAATAGATAATACATATTCAAGAATTATTATATAAGTGACCTTTTTGAAAAATAAATTATCATTCCTCATATCCTTCTTTAATCACATTCGATTTAAGAAAGAGCTAGCTGTCCAACCCGTGGCCCATTTAAAGTCATAAAATTAAGAACAGTTTAATATGATCTCTTTATTAGAATTTTATATTATTTATCTAGTCAGGAAAAATATAAACAAATTCAAATACATAATATTATAGGAAATGATTAAGATGATGGATGAATGATTATGTTTGGCTCGAAGGGTTAGTTGGAAAGAGGTTTGCCGGGCTTGGATGGAAGATGTTCTTCAGAGATGATAATCTCTATTGGCGGCCTTAGAGCCAGTTATAAATGCTATTTTAAATAAGAATTAGCACTAGTCGGTTGAAACTATGCTTTTAACAAAATAACGGCACAATGCCCGCATTTATTGCTTCTTCTTTACAGAACGTGTATACAAATTACTTCTTCAACCCAAGCCGTTTCGTTCCAAATCGTTCCAAGGTGATCGCAATCACCCCGGAGAGCTGCTCATTCAATGAGTTTCAACAAGGGACAACTCACATATTACAACTGAATGATAACAACTGAATTCGCTTCGAGGAGCTGGCTTCTTTTATAACCTAATTAGCTCTAATTAGCAATTAAGATGATTGGTTAATTCTTCCCGCGTTTTACGTGACGTATGGATAATTTTTCCCGCGCTCGATCCTTTTATAAAAGGGGCGTGTCCTTGCTGCTCACCTGTCATTTTATCGAAAGACCTTGACGGGCAAACAACAAACGTCTTTCTCAAGGCGAAAATGAATCCCTATTTTCAAAAGCACTTTACAGCGAAAGAGCGGAGAATGAAATCCCACAATATCACTTTTTGTAAGTATGTAGGTATGTATTTTATTTACATATACGAGAACGAGTACGAGAAGCTATTTTCAAGTATAAAATTTACGAAAAGTAAAATTAAAAGCTCACTATGAGCTAAAAATATAATAATGTTCTTATTTCTATATTATTAACTATCTTTTTTGAAGAACAAATATCAATAAAATTTTAATATTTTATCTGCGGACCGATACGATTTTTTTTCTTCAAATGTGGCCCGTGTAAGCCAAAAGGTTGGACACCCCTTGTCTAACATTATTCGTTCCTAAAGGCTGTTTCGAAATCGATTTATTTGGAAAGTGAAAACATTTTACCTTAAGAATCAATATAAAATGTATTAATCTTTTGCCGAAACCACGATTGGTGATTTAAACAGAACTTCATGCATAAAATCATATGCAAAAACAATGAAAATGCATAAAATTCATGTTCTTCGTTCTAACTATTTAGCCGCATATACATAGCGAGCTGAGCGGATCATGAGCCGCTCACATAGCAAGTGTAACAAGTGTGGACGGGGTTCTGAGCGCAGCTCGAGCCGATTTTGAGCCACTCGTTGTGAGTTGGCTGGAGTCGGTTATTTCGGTGAGCACAAATGTATATTTAGTGTAAGTTTGGACTGCAAAAATTGCACTCGCAAGTGTCTACCTGTTTCAAATGATGGTGGCCTTGAGCGCTGTGGGCTCACAATCCATGTTGGCTCTCAAAGGCTATTGGGAGGCTCGGACCCTCATTTTTTCTATGAGAGGCTCATGAGCCGACCAGCTCTCAAGTGTACCTATATGCGGCTATATATGTACTTCATAATTTATTTATAATATATTGCATATTAAGGGGAGTTTAGGGGTCAACTCCCTTAAAAGTTATATCAGCGAGAAAAGCTATCTGATTTGCTTTTTAAAATTCAACAAATTAGCTACTCTCGGAAAGAACCTCTCGAAAAGCTATAGAATAAAGGTCATGGAATTATCCTACACTATGGTAATAGATTTGGGCGCGTTAATAGTTTAGTAAAAGTGGAGTTTCTGATTGAAAAATCGTTAGGTATGGTTCAATGTTCCCTCTATTTTGATCTTCGATTTTTATTAATGGTATGTTTTTTTATTTGTTCTAAAACAAAAATATGATTTTTCTATCAAGAATATAACGGTGGTCGTGATTCTCAATTACAGTATGCTAGATAAAATAAAAGATAATGATAACTTCATATGCACTTGAACATTTGCCTGAGCACTTTGATTTATTCAATTATATATGGCTTCTAGAATGCTTGCATGATTATTTAATTGACACTATTTCGGTTTCGTAATGAGATAAATATATTCTTAAAGCTACAGCTAAGCACCTAATTTCATTATCCTGAACTCGTGCAATAAAATACATCCTTATAAAATTTTTACTCTAAAATACTAGTAATTAAAAGATTTAATTTGTCGGAAGTAGCAGAGTTTTTGATTCATAAAGAGAAATCAATGAGGTTGTCCTCGGCTTGAAGGAAATAAACATATATCTATATATAATGAATATATATAATTTATTTGTTAGAGACTATATTTGAAGGTTTGACCTTAATCATTAGTCTTTTTGATGAGAAATATCTTATGGGTTCATATACTCGATTGAATGAAGGTGAATTTGTTTTGTTGAAATAGTCATTTCACAAACGAATATATATGTTTATTTGCTTAAAGCCGAGGATAACCTGATTGATTTTCTTTATGAATCAACAAATCTGCTATTCTCGGCAAAACAGAGGAGCAGACTTGTCGATTTTCAAGAGGAGATCAATGAGGGTGTCACTCTGCTTGATACAAATAAACATATACTAATATACATATATTTTTCTTTTATATAGAAACTTTAATTTTAAAGAGTTAACTTTCATCTTCAGAATTTCTTAGAACGCATAAGCCTGGCCTGTCAGGTCCGGCCACACCTTTTCTTTTCAATAACATTCAGAAATGGGGTTCCATAAATCTAATAAATAATAAAAGTAATTTAAATAATTTTTCTAAAAGAAAAAAAATTATACTAGTATACCTAATTATTTTCTTGTGACCATTTTACAAACACAAAGTCACAAGACGGGCCTCTAATGGGGGTTTTCTGTGTATTAAAATAGTAAAAACAGTAAAAAAGTATTGATATATTATTTATTTTTTATAAATCGTGATATAAATTTATTACAAAAAAATGAATATACATAATTATTGAAAAATGTATTATAAACCAATAAACCTATAGTGTACCTGACAGGCCCGGCTCGCGACTTTGTGTTTTTGAAATAGCTTGTGCATTGTAGGGTTAAAAATATTATCTATGTATTTTGTTCACGATTATCTTCGATCATTTATTCACATTTCAACATGTTGCATGAGAACAAAAATTCTACGACTTTCCGTTTAGCACTCGTCTGGGGTATCAGATATGAAACAGACAAAAAATATTGCTTGAAAAGTACTTTTCATCACACATTTCATTCATTTATAAACACGAATACGTGGGAAAAAAATCTGTGAGCCTCATCCACATAAGCTCGCGAGGGAAGTGAAGCTTCTGTAGCCGTAGATGTTATTTGTATATAATAAGGGCAAAAAGTTTATCCTACTCCATAAATATACTGTATATTATTCATAATTGTATAATATTTTATCTTTGATCATTCAGTCACATTTCAAAATATATAACATGTTGAATGAGAACAAAAATTCTACAGTTTAAAATAGATTCTAGTCAATGATAAGTGTTTTTATGAATTATTGCTATATATATATACTAGCCTTAACGTTGGGAGCCGCAAATTTATAAAACTGTTTCAAAGCGAGCCACATTGTTTGCAGATTAATTAATGGTTTATTAAAAAAGACACATTTTTTTATTTTATAAAGTATAAATGAAGTAACATTTATTTTTTGCTCTACTTACTTATAACATTAGTGTTCAATTATAATTAATTTAATTTTTGTATTATTTTTTTAATTTAATTGTTATACTTTTTAAAATCAGTATTATTCAAGAGGTTTCAAGAGCCCCATGAGATTAACTGAAGAGCCGCATGCAGCTCGCAAGCCAAGTTTTGGCCACCCCTGCTATATATGATTGTTATAAATGTGTGAAATATCTATGTTAATAAGTTAAGGATGGTTTATGTATACAAAGTGACAATTTCCAGATCTTGAACGAAATTTACTACTTAAGAAGCTCAACCAGTGGGTACCGAAACTGTTTGGTGAATCAATAAAATAAATAATAATAATTAACTGAAATTATTGTCTTTTATTAGTTTGTGGCTAAAAAACTCTTCAATTTAAAATAATAATAATAATAATTGTATAAGTCAATTGTTTTATTGAATACATTAAATATGGAAAATAAAAATTTGTATAAAATTATCATCAATTTTTAAAGTTGAGAATTATTTAAATAAAGCTATTTGAAATTAATATTATTTAAAAATTTTACATTAATAAAAATAATTTAATAACTATACTTAAGGATTAATCGTACTTTTTTAGATTTTTTTTTTTTTATTCGGGATTTTGGAATTAAACATTTTTATTTCTGATTTTTGGCCTTCAGAAACAGAAATATCGCTAAAGAATTTTCCTTTCAAAATTAAGAATTCAATCTTTCGGCAGGCCGTAATACAAGTAGTTATACAGGGTGGGGCATAAAGATCTACCATATTTTGAAGAGGTATAAAAAATGAAAAAATTTAACTAGAAAAAAACTGAATATACTTTTGAAAAGAACATAAAATATTTTTTTAACATTATATCAGACGTAAAAAGAGGAGTGGGGGGGGTAAAAAATGAGAATTTTAGCCCTTTCGAACAAACTCAACCAAATTTTGTATACATATTCTGTGGGCAGCCAGAAGGCTAGAAATGGAAAAACTAACCACCCAAATGGGGGGAGGGACAAAAATGAAAATTTTAGCCCTTTCGACCAAACTATGTATGCAAAATTTGATTAGTTTTTGCATTTCTAGCATTCTGGGGATCCACAGAATATGTATTCAAAATTTGGTTGAGTTTGGTCGAAAGGGCTAGAATTTTCATCTTTGACCCTCCCCCATTTTGGGTGGCTAGTTTTTCCATTTCTATCCTTCTGGCTGACCACAGAATATGTATACAAAATTTGGTTGAGTTTGGTCAAAAGGGTTAGAATTTTCATTTTTGACCCCCCCCCCCCTTTTTTTGTCTGATAATGTTTAAAACACATTTAAAAAAATTATTTCATATTCTTTTCAAAAATATATTCAGTTTTTTCTAGTTAAATTTTTTCATTTTTTATACCTCTTCAAAACGTGGTAGATATTTATGCCCCATCCTGTACTCTTGGAAAAACTACGCCCAAAATTACCTGTAGATTTAATAATTGAACGAGTAAGTTTTTCATTGCCTAATCTGCACATAATCACAGTTTTTGCTTCAGAAATATTCACAAGAGAGATGAATAAATTTTATCATCATATTATATCTAGATTGTGTATCTAACTGGAAATATGAAAACGAGAGAATTTAGGCCCACCGGTTTTTGCGCATCCGATCTGAATAGAACTAATGAATTGGAAATGTGAGATTTTCGACGAAATTCCAGGTCAATTTTTTTCTTGTATCCACGGGGCATAAAACGAGGGCGTGAAGTTTCTCATTCCGCAACCTCCACAACTTCAGCCCTTGGAATCTTAGAAAAATTTTCAAATTATATTTCAGAGGATTTCTGAAATTCTTTTCTAAATGGCTTTGATAATATTTTATTTATTAATAAATCTGTCTGAGTAGTTGAGATAATGGGAGATAGAGTTCTCTTTTGTTCTCTCACTCGCTCGAGTTAAATTCCCTTCTGTCCTTTTGCACGGCTGTCTAGAAATGCGAGCATCCAAACAAAGGCCAGGAGATTCTCCACGCCCAAATATCCCAACGATGTATGGTATCCTAAAGCGCCGCTTTTAATCCCATCTTTTTCTCATTCTCTCCCTTCCAGAACTCGCTCTTCTGCTCTCTATCATATCTTTCTTAAGGCTTCCGCAAACCCTATGGATCTTGATTGAATAGCTTTTTTAATCATTATCTTTTTTTCTATATTAATGTAATTTTAAAAGCTCTGATAAATATATAATAAAAGACTTTGTCAGTTTTATTTTTAATTGAGGTAAAATGATTATTTGTTTTGATTAATTAGAGACAGAATAGTTAAATAAATAACAGAGGTGATTGTAATTTAAAACTCTTGACAAATCAAAGATAACTAACTATACTTATGAATCATTGAAAACAAAATAATTGTGAATGTACTTTATAAACTACCAGTCGAAAAAAATTTCACTACCCAGAAAAAGTCAAATTACTAAGCATGCAAGGGGGGTGTTTAATAATAATTAGTTAAAAATTTATTTCTAACTAGCTGCAAGGCCCTCTTTCGGCGGCCCTCTTTCTTTCCAGTGGCCTACACCTGGATCCCCCCGAACCCCACCCTCAACCCCCCTGGCTAACCCCCAACGTGACCTCCACCCCACCCTCACACCTCGCCCCACTCCCGAAACCCCATCATCTTGCCACACCCCTAGGACCCCACCTCCTGCACCCCCACATCCACCCCCAACGTCAACTCCATTTAAAAACCTATCCTGCCCCCGCAGCCATTTTTTGCATTTTTAGCCTTCTAGTGGCCCACAGATTGATTATGTGTACAAAATTTGGTTGAGTTTGTTCCAATAGCAAGAATTTTTATTTTTTGACTCTCCCCCATTTTGGGTGCTCTTTTGGGAGAATTTTTTTAAACAATAGTTGTCAGAAATTATATCCGCTACAACTTTGCTATTATAAAATTTGCCGTAGAGTTAATAGTTTATGAGTTATTTGATAATTTTCATTCGTGCGCCCCCCAAACCCCCTTTTGGGTTCAAAATATCAAAACGTTATATAGCAATAAATGTAAGTTAGAAGACATCTGATCCAAATATGAAATTTCATAATAATCCTTTCAGCCGTTTTTACGTGAACCGTGAGCAATTTTTCGCGGAAACCACACAAACCTATATAGATACAGACTTGCAGACAGACCGATATAAATTTTGTTGTGGATGTTCTCGTCCATAACTATGCTTGAAACGTGTGCAACTAAAAATTTGGCGTGATTTGGATTAATGTGCAGACAAAACCTTATATAAAAAAATAAAAAAAACTTTTGCTTGATGATGACAAAAATCAGATAAATCTGGTAAATATTTTTTTTTTTTTATTCAATTGTTAAATTTGTATCTGGCTTGATGAGTACTGTGTGTTTTTAATTAGAATGAAGGATATCTAATTAAATATTTATTTATTTCAAGTATTTAATTAAGTTCTTATTAGTTTCAAATATTTGCAGCACTTTTTCATCAGTGAATCCATTGATGAAGAATTGATGCAAGCCCTCGAAATATTTGAGACTAATAATCACTTAATTAAATAAAATTACTAGAAATATAGTAAGCAAATTTTTAATTATATCCTTCAAATATATAATAATAATTCAAATACTATGAATATAAAAAAAATGTAAAAAAAATACAAATATTTTATATGTGAAAATGTATTAAAAAATGTAAAAAAAATGTATTATTTTTCAAGCAAATTTATTGAAATCTCTTGTTTACTACCTACTGCGGAAATATTATTGATTTGAGTTGAAAAAAAAAAAAAAAATAGAATACCTGAGGGATTCAATAAAATACAAAAATAGTATGAATTTCAAATTCAATAATTGACTTTTGATTAATATCCTTTTTTTGCATTGCACTGACATGATTGACTGAAATGATTGGAATCGCTAAATTGAAAGTTGAAATGAGTAGTCGATGGCTAGAAAAAGCTTATAAGACTTTTATAGGATATAAAGAATGCGATTTGACAAATCCCCAGAGTGGACAGGTGCCGATCAAAAAGTACGCGAAAATAACGGGATGAAAATAAAAACGAATTCGTTTTTTAAATTCGAAATTTCCCTTGCAAATAGCTATCTCTTGACAAGAGAGGGAAATTCAGGATAATTTCAAGGAGAAGGGGTCAAGAGAATTTTGAGAATAGCAGAGAAGTCTCAGTATAAAATATATTTTTGAACTAAGAAATTGTACCTATATGGTTAAATTAGAAAATTTGTTAATTTGCGATAGTAAAATTGGAGGAAAACTTGTTTATTACTCACTGGGGTGTTAAAAAAATTCTAGTAAGATTTCACTAGTGAATGCTTTTAATTAGAAATCGGAAACAGACTTATGTTATTTGGGTGCAGAATTCTAGCTCAATTGTTATAAATGTTTGGTACATTCAATTTGAGAATTCGATTGTTTTCTAAATTACTGTATTTTTCAACGGGAAGTTCTGAAATTGAAAATCTAAAATATGATGCAAAAAACACTTAGATTTAATCTGTTTTTCAAATTAGAAATATATTTAGGACCAGGACAAACTTTTTAAGTCTATTGGGGCTGAAAACTTTTTTCTTCTTGTTTAATACATTTCTAAACACGAATAAGCAAAAAATAATAATTTGGTTCGATTCCATACCAAGCCAGCCCAGTAAGCGAAGCCTTCCGAGTGTACCGAATGAGGGACTCAGATCAACATAAATTTTAACAGATCAATCAATGTTGGTTGAGTCGACTCGATCTAATTTTATTATCACTTGAAAACGACTTCAGAATTAGAAGCTGAAACACCGTGAATGAAGCTGAAAATTTTATTTTCTAATTTCCTCATAGTCATAGGAAATACAGATAGAAAAAATTATCCGCTTCATCAATTTTATCTCCAAAAAAATGGCAGGAAAATAGTTAATAATTTTTTCTGAATAAATACCTAATACTTTTTTTAGTTTTACTTCCTCAAATAAAATATTTCATTAAATTAGATTACTATCTTTATAAAAAATTTATTTTAAAAATTGAGAAATATCAACTAATTTGTTCAGGGAAATGAAATAGAAACCAAAAATAGACAATTTTAGTGGAATAAAAATTGTTCTCGCTGAAAACCTATTAAAATACGTAATAATACACAAAAGGAATAAATAAAGATGATTCGAGAATTTCTAGACTAATCCGTTTCTATAATAACAGCTCTCAATATATAAGATCGGATTTAACCAAGCGCGCTATAGACAAGTCATAACTTGCTTATAGCAATAGAATTAGGAGGAATTTAAGATTTTCTTATAGGACAGGCTGATTCATAGAGGAAGATGGTCGATTTCCAACTCAGGGACTGTGGAGTTTAAGTCACAAGAATTAATTTCTGACTCCTAACCTTACTCACACAGCAGTATCCGTTTGGGGCGAAGGTCGCAAAATATACTTTTAAAAAATCTAATGTTAAATTTGAAAAATAATGAAAATGATGCCGTATTCGATGAAATTTGCAGAAAAAGTGAAGATTAAAATAAAATTTCAAAAAATGAAGTTTACTTTTTTGGACAGCATCCCCTGGTTGAAAAGTTACCAAACTATATACTGTTCGTTGAATGTTTCCTCTTTCATATGACTGTAGTCTCTAAAATATTAAAATTAGAAACTTGAAATTTCGCGAGTATTTAGAGTTAAATGATAGGCAGATTGACAGTCAAAAAAAAAAAAAAATTACGCACGGCTGGAAACGTCAAAGTGGTAAAAAACAAAAAAATGATCCCTCTCATCAAGTGTTTATGGTTAATATATACCTATTTAATATTGTAAGAGTTCGTGGCTGTGATGAAACTATACTAGATGAAGGAGGAGGTATCAGCCAAAGATGGAATCACTGGGTTCAATAAAACACCTTTAATGAGACGTTTCGGCCTAAATTTTATTTGGCCATCTTCAGTCAATTAGGAGCTATACACAAAATGCGGTACACATATGTGATCGAACCAAGCCTTGTCAAAAATAAAAATTTCTTTTAGCTTCATGCGAATTTTTAACGTGCCTGGACCCAAAAGTTTCAGAATGTGAATGTGACTTTCGTTCTGAAACTTTTGGGTCCAAGCACGTTAAAATTCGCATGGCTAAAAACATGTTTTGACAAGGCTGGTTCGGTCACATATGGTACCGCATTTTGTGTATAATAATTGACTGAAGATGGCCAAATAAAATTTAGGCCGAAACGTCTCATTAAAGGTGTTTTATTGAGCCCAGTGATTCCATCTTCTGCAGCTTTTGCGGAAGAGTTGGAATAGTTTGTTCTAGAATAATTTATTTCCTCAAAAAGAAAAAAATAAGAACAATTAATAACCTATCGTCGACTTTACTTATTCTTCTTTAGAAATATTTGAAATCTAGGGAAAAATATTTTTTCTAAAAAAAAGTTCAAATTTGCCGATATTAGTATCAGAGTTAAGATTGTAACGAAAATACAAAGAGTATGTCAACTAATGAATCCGAAGTGTTAAGAATGATTTTTATTATGTGTCAGAAGTATTGATTTCACCCTTTCGGAAATTGAACCCGAATGCCAATGGCCCGGATAACATTTTGGCACTGGGGTTCAATTCCCGAGGGGTGAGATCAATCCTTCTGGCACATAATAAAACTCATTTCTAGCACTTCGGATTCCGTAGTTGACAAATCTCTCGTTTTTTTCTCGTTTTCTCGGCCCGTTCAAATTCTGATAACCACGATAACATGTAGAAAGTTCTTTATGGGGCTAAAATATGTGTCTAATTGAAAAGAAAAAACTGACGGGCTTCCTTTATAACTTTTAGTTTAAAAATTCAAAAAATCAAAAAATATTATATGTGAAGGTTTGAAAGGTTGTATGTAGCTAATGAGGTAAAGTTTAGTAAACGTGTTTTTATTAATAAATTATACCTATTTGCCAAATTTCATTTTGAAACTCAAACAGATAACTAAAATAAACTGCAACGGATCGTTGCTAGACTTTATCCATTTTGTGAATATTGATATCTTTATTCCTTTATTATTAATCAGATATCACTGGCTATTTGAAGTCAATGTTGACTAAAATAAAAAATAGTCATAGATTTTCATTTAATACTTGATGAGAAATAACAATTCTACATTGCATTTTTGACGTTTCGATCATTAGTAGTAACTATTTTTTATTTTAAGTCGGTTCCTCCAAATCTTCAGCAAAAGTAACGGATACAATAACAGCGCAGTTGCTATGGTTACTCATAAAATTTCTTCCCAAATTTAGCATTTTACAGAAATAGTTTATTTAAATATTAAATAAAAATAAAAGCGAAAGTTATTATAAAGTTGAATGATCATCAATAAAAACAACATAACATATAAATTTTAATTTTCTCATTAATACATCAAAGAATAATTGATACATCAACAAGAATTATTTTGACCGCGCTGATTTGAAAAAAGATATTTTTATCTCGCGAGACTACTGCGGATTACGCTATTGGAGTCTGCGGAGTATTAATTCTGGACCAAGAGAGAAAAAGATGTAATCCACTTAGCTACAATCCAACGTCATTTCGCGTATAGCCCGCTAGACATTCGGATGGATCACCGAGTGAATTTTGAAATCTGAGATTTCAAATTCACTCGGTGATCCATCCGAATGTCTAACGAGTATACGCAGATGACGTTGGATTGCTAGCTAAGTGGATTACATCTTTTTCTCTCTTGGTCAAATTAGTACTCCGCAGACTCAATAGCGTAATCATACAGTAATCTCGCGAGATGCATATCTTTTCAAATCAGCGTCGAATTCTTGTTGATGTATCAATTATTCTTTGATATATTAATGAGAAAATTAAAATTTATTTAATATCATTATTTCAAGTTAGAAATATATAAGTTCAAATATTATTTTCACTCAATATTTGACAAAAATTCCCTACATTAGAGTCGCTATCGAATAAAATGTAGAAAACCTTCAGTTAATTAATGGCAGGCATCTAACATACATGCTAATAGATCCAGCGCTCTGGACTGGGAGATCGAGTATATAACATCTGAGATTTCAAATTCACTCGGTGATCCATCCGAATGTCTAGCGGGCTATACGCGAAATGACGTTGGATTGTAGCTAAGTGGATTACATCTTTTTCTCTCTTGGTCCAGAATTAATACTCCGCAGACTCCAATAGCGTAATCCGCAGTAGTCTCGCGAGATAAAAATATCTTTTTCAAATCAGCGCGGTCAAAATAATTCTTGTTGATGTATCAATTATTCTTTGATATATTAATGAGAAAATTAAAATTTATTTAATATCATTATTTCAAGTTAGAAATATATAAGTTCAAATATTATTTTCACTCAATATTTGACAAAAATTCCCTACATTAGAGTCGCTATCGAATAAAATGTAGAAAACCTTCAGTTAACATAACATATGTTTATAAAACTCCAGTTCATATGTTGGATTTATTTTCTCCCTTATTCTATCCTCATCCCTCATTCTCTCTCTTTTATATCAACTAGAAATTTTATTAAAGTTGAAAAGATAAATGCTCTTTACATCAGTATTCACTCTGCAAATGATATTAACAACAGTATTATATCGTATATGAACTCATACGGATCGGACAGCTTTTTAATACTTAATAAAATTATTAATAAATATTTTAACGCAAAACATTATAAAATCAAAAAATGCTGATTTTCTGATAAAGATACAAAATCAAAAAGTCATAGTAACAACTGTGTGCTTCAATTTACAAAGCAGAATTATCTCAAATGTCAACATTTAATAACACTTTCTTCTTAGTTCTTATTTATTTGAATATACACAAGAAAAAATAACAAAAAATTTTAATAAACAAAATGATAATAATAAATATTAACAACAAGTAAGTAAGGGTTTGTAAATTTTAATTTTTGTGTAAATAGATGAATCGCTCAATCGCAATATTATTAATTTTAAAATCTAGAATAAGAAGAGGGCTAATTTTAATCTTGGATTATAGTAGATTATGTTTATTTTAGATATCAGAAGGGTACGACCCCTCAGGAGTCTTCCCGAG
Source organism: Forficula auricularia (assembly GCA_024734495.1). Classification (NCBI taxonomy): domain Eukaryota; kingdom Metazoa; phylum Arthropoda; class Insecta; order Dermaptera; family Forficulidae; genus Forficula; species Forficula auricularia. Next base: position 4,501,248 of record JALMQS010000681.1, read on the forward strand.
TGCCAAACTTGCTTTCTGCGCAATTTTCAAGAGAGAAATACCTTATAATTATACTCATATTTATAGTATGTGCAGCTTAATGAAATTTCACTCAAATCATAAGAAACTCGAGTGTAAAATTCAGCTGGCAACTGAAAGTAATGTTCAGTGTAGAACATTTTTTATTTAATTAATACTAACAAGTGAGTGTTTTGGAATTTTATGAAAAATTTTTAAGAAAAAAATAAAAACCGACTTCAAAAAATTAAATGCAACAAATATAAAAATACACTAAAAGGTATAAAATAATTATTATCTTATTTAGTTACAACTAAACGACGAAATATTAACACGAAATTACTTTTTAAAGTCGGTGCCAAATAAACTATACCTATAAGCGAGCGTACCCGTCGAGTGCGATTCATAAAAGGTATATGTTTGGCACCAACTTCAAAAAGTAATTTCGTGTTAATATTTCGTCGTTTAGTTGTAACTAAATAAGATAATAATTATTTTATACCTTTTAGTGTATTTTTATATTTGTTGCATTTAATTTTTGAAGTCGGTTTTTATTTTTTTCTTAAAAATTTTTATATTTTTCTCTTTTTAGTGATGTTATTAATAGTGATTATATCATCAGAACTTGACCAAATTAATTTGACACCATCCCTAAGACACCCCTTTCGGATAAAAAAAGAACCATCGAAATCGGTTCATAAACAAAGAGGTTAGGTCTAAACAAACCTAATAAAACCTAATAAAAAAGGTCTAATACCTATGAAAAAAATTCGAAAAAAAATGGGACCAATCGGAAGCTAGACTGGACCCAATGCAAAAAAAATTTTCAAAATCGGTTGACAATTGGCGGAGATATGAGGTAACATAGGCACAAAAAAAAAAAAAAAAAAAAAAAAAAAAAATTCAATCGAATAGAGAACCTCCTCCTTTTTTGAAGTCGGTTAAAAATAAAAGAAATTTTTCAACATTTCAAATTGTTTCAAGTTGCAAAACTGCAAGAATTCAACCAATAAAAAAAAAGGAGATTCTTCAAATGTAGCCAATTATCGTCCGATCGCTATAACTTTGGTTCTTTCCAAAATCATGGAAAAAATAATTAATGAGCAAGTTCTTCACCATTTAGAATCTAATAAACTAATCCATGATAGTCAATACGGCTTTAGACAATCTCGGTCCACCGGCGACATTTTAGCATATATAACTCATATGTGGAATAAAGCACTAGAGACTGGTAAAGAGACTTTCGTAATAGGCTTAGACATTTCAAAGGCCTTCGATCAAGTCTGGCACAAAAATCTTCTTGCCAAATTACCTGCATTTGGCCTCCCCCGAGCCTCTGCAAGTTGGCTTGAGAGCTTTCTTCAAACCGCTCTATTAAAGTCGAGGTTGACGGAATATCATCCTCGTCCTTTAATAGCTAATGCTGGAGTTCCTCAGGGCTCAGTCATTTCTCCCACGCTCTTTATTATCTATATTAATGACCTATTAAATCTGCCCTCCAATCCAATACATTGTTACGCTGACGATAGCACCCTCCACAACGCTCAATCCTGTTGTTTGAGCTCGCGAAGGAAGATCCCCAAGTTCTACTCCCACTTAGGTACTGCAAAAAGTTAACCTGATATACTCCGGCTTCTACACTAATTTAGGTACACAGAAATATGAAACACAAATAAAAGGTATCACACCACATAGGATTAGAATAAATGGACACTTCCCTAGTAGTACAAAGTTTCAAACCATATAGCAGCTATATAGATAGATTGTATATAGATCTCGAAAATCTATATAAACTCTATATAAATCTCGAGAATCCATATAGACTCTATATAGTTACAATATAGTTTCGAACTTTGTGCTACTAGGGTAGTATCTGAGGACAAAAAAACAAAATCACCTCTTTGAGATGACAATTCATAGAACCTAACTAATAATTATAATGATTCCTCTCTTAGAATTTACCGTACATGAGTTGTACCATATGAAACGAAAGCTGAAAGAAATTCAAAACACCAAAAGATCACAAAACTCCACTAATAACTTAAATTCAATATTTTGGGCAAATATTTTGACAGCAGTAACAATTAGGAACACTAAAACTGCAGATATATTAACTTATTTTTCTTTTTTGCATCTCAAAGCTTTTATATGCAATTCCCAATCACTGCTTAGTTAATAACTTTATATTGATTTAAGCCACAGTTAATTCGCTAGATAATCCGTAAAATAAACTTCTCCTATTAATCCATAGATTACTCTGAAATAACTGCCCGTAAAGGATATCATAATTAAAGGGAATATATGTATAGAAATAAGGCGAAAATAAAGGAATTTTTATTCTTTGATCCTATATCCACGAGTGTCGATTAACAATGTAATATTATTATTATCAGTAAAACTAAGAGAAAATTTCGCAACATACCTACTATATTTTTTATAGAAACTATAGACGAATGAAATCCTCAGTAATTTAATAAATATAGATAATGATTGTACATGAACTTGCTAGCTAACTTATCGATAGGAAATTTACTTGGAAAATTAAGTATTTCAAATTTATTAATGAAAATAATGATAATAATAATGTAACATTGTTAATAATATCCAATTTTCAAAAAATTATAATTATTGCATATTTAATGAGAGATTTCGAAAAAAAAATTACCTGGCGTTTTTTCATTCAAAGGAAGCTTATTAGGAGGTATTAGAAAAATTTAATTTTTAACGACCAGTCTAATATCCACTATATTGTTAAAAACTAGTCTATTAAAAATTGAATTTATTTTAGTCCAACGGTCTTGACAGAAAATCATTTAAAAATCTCGGCATCGAATTTTGTCCCGGATACAATAATATTTCCATTATTACAGACATAAAATTTTGTTTTTATTTCTTGTGTTGAAAGTGAAATAAAATTCTATAAGAGGAGACATAGTTCTGGTTACTAGCCTGACTTAGAACACTTCACCTTCCGCTAAGACCAAAGGGTCCTAGACTACAGAGGTTGTATTTTCATAAAAATATGAATCTGTAAAAATATTTTTCATATAATGCTGTTTCATTTGCATCCATATTAAATTTGTAGCAGAAATAGCAGAGAATTGGACAAAAATTAAAAATATTTAAAAAGACAGAGTTTTTATTAAATGGGCCAGACGTTTTGTTAATTTATTTTGACTTCCTCAGTGGTCCATATTAACGAAAATTTATTTTGACATCCCCAGTGGCCCATTTTATTACTCTTGTCAAAAAACAAATCATAATACGACAAAACATCATTAATCTTTTATTAAATACATTCCTGGCTCCAATTAATCAACAATCTTGGAATTTTCTTTATCAATTAAAAAATTATTTTTTGTTGTTTTTGACTAAGAGTGATAAAATGGGCCACTGAGGAAGTCAAAATAAATTGACGAAACTTCTGGCCCATTTAATAAAAACTCTGTGTTTATAATTTTTTATCCAATTCCTTGCTATATTTTTCATATAATTTATTTCGAATTCTATTATTTCATTTGATACAAGTATATCAAACCTATATATTAAATGAGAGGATTTATCATTTGCGGGTTGGTGCTTTTGACTCGCTTATACTTTCATCGTTGCTTTATAGAAAAAGTTGTTTCAAGATAATGGAATAATTCATTTCTTAAAGTCTTATCTATTATAAGTAAATGCACTTTTACTACCACAAAAGTCTAACCTCACTTTTAATAATGAGATACTAGAACTAGTATGTGGCTTAAGCAAGGGAAAGCAACAGCCGACATTCAAGTTAATAAATTATCAATTTTATTTTGCTGAAGATAAATCACTTGATACGTTGAAAAGTGACACTAAAAAATATAAAAAAAACGGAAGAGAAATCAAACAAAATGATGAAATTAATCATTCATATATGAGGAGGGTACGGGGGACAGTGGGTTGAGAAAGAAAGAAAGATCCCTGAAATGAAACACGTAATGGTTTTTTATACCTACCTATGTAAATAAAAGATTAAAGGGTTTCATTTCCTTTCATCAGATTAAGCGCTTCTAGGAAAACATGTGCATTAATTTAGGAAAGACAGCTAAAAGGCATTTGAATGTTTTTCTAAGTGCCAGGTAGCCAATTGAATAAATGAAGGGCTAGAGTCAATGAAGAAGTGCTACTTGGGACATTAAATATAGATTCCAAGTCATTGTAATGTTGTTTAATGAGGCCTGTCGATCGAATGGCAGGAATCAACGATCGACAGGCTGAAAACAATCAGGAAAATCCTGTTTAGAAAAAAATTATAGTCATAGATGATTATCATGGATAAGCTTGGGTATTAACTAGAATACGAAAACGAATAATAATTACAAGAGTCGTCACAATAGGCAGGGGAGGATTTAGGTTCGATGCCGCCCTAGGGCCTGTACAATATGCCGCCCTTTTTTCAAAGTAAAAGTGATTGTCAAAATTATTATGGCTAACTAATCAAATATTCAAACTATAAAATATTATTTTAAATATAACTGTTTATTGGCTTACATAAATTTTTTAAAAATAATTTCAAATATAAGTTACTAATTCAAATATAATTTTCCGTAATAAATAGTAAATACATTTTATTAATTAACTTATGAGATTAATTTCTTCTTTATAGCTTTGGTTAGCGCGAAAACGTCGATTATATCGCAGTAATCAATTTTTTGTACTAATTTAGCCTCGATAGACAATAATGCAGGTGCATTAAGTCTATCTTGACCCATACTTCAACGCAAATACTTTTTTACCCTTTTCAGGGTGGAAAAAGATCATTCTCCGGAACAATTTGTAGCCGGAATGCTTAAAAAAATTCTTAATGCAATGTCTACATTAGGGTAAACATCGCGAAGTTTACGTGAATGTTTTTAATTTAAGAGTATACTAGTACTTACAAAGTAAAATTAAATTACTAAAAACTTTCCATCCATTTATAATAAAACAAATCCAAATCAATTTTTAATTTGAATTATCTCTGTCATTTCGTCGCCCTAGGCCTAAATCCACAATTGACGATAGGCAAGGCAAAGGGGCGACTACAGTGACTCTATAGTTACTCTAGGCGCGACCACTTCAAAGCGCCAACTAGCGGAGGTGTCAAATAAAATCCAAATTTGAAAAATTATTAAAATAAAGCAAAAATTAAGAATTTTAAAAAGTAATATATATATAGTACCTGGAGGCACGGCGATGCTCGGTAACTTTTTTCTTCAGTTAAAAGCTTTATTTTAATATTATTTTTAATTTAAAATTCTGATAAAAAGGGCGATTTTTATTTGAGAACCGTTTTTCAAATTAAAAAAAATACAAATATATATATATATATATAGTATATTAATTGTTGTCTTTCTTTCAACCTAATTCAATTATACATATTTCAAATTTGCCGCGGCGCAATTTATTCAATAAATTCTATTTATAAAATACATAGCTATATATAATATATTCAATTATTTCCACACTTATAATAAAGTCTAATTCAAAAATATTCATTTTAGTAAAAGTAAAAAGAAAAGATTTTTAAAATAGTTCTATGGTCTACTTGTAAAGTCTATGCCTCTGAAGAGAAAAACTGAAAACAGGTTTTTGTTCTTGTAACTTTTCCTGTAAAATAAATTAACGAAAACATCTTAAAAACCAACAACTTTATATAATCAATGCACTAAACACTGATTATTCTAAATAAACCTTAAATATCTAAAGCCTAAGCAAAAAAAAGCAGTATAAGCCTTAATGTACTAGGCAGGAGACTGCACATAGAAACTAATTATAAAACATATGTATAAAATCTGTAACCTTATAGAATAATATTACTAATGTAAAAACCTACTGTATAATATTGTAAATAAAAGTTTTTTTAAAGTTAAAAAAAAAATAAAGTTAAAGTATGCCTCTGATGCAAGAGGTCTCAGGTTCTAATCTGGCATGTGGCAAATCATTTTTTTTATTGAGATTTTCATCTATCAATAATTACTTTAATTAAGAAAAAATCAATTAAGTTGAATTTTGATGAGGTCCAGACCTAGCCAGATCGTTTTCTCATCCTCAAAACTTGTTAATAGATTTTGTTTCATCAAAATCGGTAGAGCCGTTTTCAAAATAGAACCAAGATACAAATATATATATAAATAAATATATATATATAAATAAATAAATATATATAAATAAATAAATAAATAAATAAATATATATATATATATATATATATATATATATATATATATATATATATATATATATATATATATATATAATTAAATAAATAAATATATATATAAATAAATATACAATTTTTGATCGTTTAATAAGAGTAGATATATTAAAATTGGTGGAGTTGAGTGAAATTGAGAGAAATTTAAGTGAGTGCCACACTTAAAATAAATAATCTGGAGAAAGTTGAAGCTAGTGGATGAACATATTAAGTTACAAATAAATAAAACTTGGGAAATCATCTTAAAGTTTATCTTCTATAAGTTATAAGTAGTGTTGTTAAGTAACTAGATACTTGTATCTAGATCAAGAGTTTTCTTATTTTCAACTAAAGGAATTCACGAAATTTTACTAATTTTTATTTCAATAAAAAAATTCTCACCGATGAAAATAAAATTATATTACATTATGAATATAATATTAGTTTTGATTAATTTTGAAATCACTAAATTATTTAAAAGATTTTTAAAATTTTATTTAAATGTTTACCTTGTCTCTGTACATGAAGGTTTGAACAATTCTTCAAAATGCATAAGTCAACAAAAACACGACACCAAGAAAAGACAACGTCGATTACGCACTTGCCCCGCTAGCTGCTCAACTCGAAATGAAATAAATGCATTTCAGTGCAAAACAAAAGCAAATGGCAAAGAATCCCGTTACTTGATTAGATATCAGAAAGGAAAATAAGTCCAGATAAAATAAAAGGTATTCAAGACATGCCTAATTGATTTGAGATTGTTTTTAATAAACTAGCATGTGCGTCAAATTTTTCACTCAACTTATCCTCGTTTATTAAAAATCAATATTTTAGAGGAATAAACTTTGAAATAAATATTTAATAAATAAGATAAGAAATAATCATCTAATTGTAATAAATTCCATCACAAATTTACAGAATTAATTAGGGGCCGTACATAATTAAGTCAAACGAATTTCAAGATTTTTAGCCCCCCCCTACCCTTGTGTCACATTTTCATTTAGCCCCCCTGTATTGTGACGACGCACTATCACTTTTATTGCTTGCTTACAATTTGTTGTCTAGATTTATTTTACAAACATTTTCAGGTTGGAATAATAGGTAATAAACTGAAATCTAATAAATATATTTGAAATTTTTTTAATTTTTTAATTTGACTTTTGTGACATCTCAATTCTTGCCAGGGCCTCCCTGTCACATTTTGTCAGAAATCTAAGATGCCCCTCCCCCCTTATTGTGTGACGTAATTTATGGACGGCCCCTTACAGTTCTATAGGGAATATGACCACCTATTACTGGTTAAAATTTACACTACCAAACCACACAATCACTAACAGACATTTTGACAAAATCATTAATATCTTTAAAAATATAAATGTTCACTATACGAGGTTTTAATTGTAGACCGAAACGCTGTAAATTCGATCAATTTTTCTTTATCAAAATAGTTTTAGCCGTTTATGAGATATTTTGAAAATAGGAAACAAATGAAAAAAATCTTTAAATGAGGGGTGTCCAACGTTTTGGCTCTTAGACAAGCTACTAATAGATTCTCGTACATGCAATCTTCCAAAAAGTGATATCATGAATATTGTGAATCCAGTAATATTTGTGTCTGACTAGATAATTATTATAAAATTTAAAAAAAGAGTCATTATTAAATTTTTCTTTCAGATAGGTATTTAATTGTAGTTGTTTACCTACATTCAATCAGAAAGTTTGCAGGTAAAAAATTTATATCTAATGAAAATGGAATCGAAAATATACCAAAATGGTGATATTTTTCCTGACATCTTGAAATCTGGATCCAGATTCAAAATTTAAAATTAGCACTTTTATTTTTCGAAAACTTTTCCGTAGATTTAAAGAATTTTTATTTTAGGGAAAAAATTATAAAGACAAATTAATTGTGTACGATATATTTTCCAGTAAATACCTACATATAAATCTTACTTGAAAAGTTTTTATTTTGCCGAGAGTAGTAGAGTTGTTGAATCATAAAGAGAAACAAAGAGGTTGTCCTCTGCTTGATGCATCAAGTAGAGGGCAACCTTTTTGTTTCTCTTTATAATAAATCTCAATGTTTTAAGGAAGTTTATGATTTTATGTTGGGTCGCATACATTGGAGTGCTGGCTGGGCCGCATGCGGACCGCGGCTTGGACAGCCCTGTTCTAAATCATACAGATTTGAGATCATGACATACGAAAATAAATTTTACATAAAAAACCTGCCAATTTGATATCAAATTAATAAAATTGTACAGATGATAATGTTAAAAGTTCAAAGAGGATGAGAACCGGTAATCCTTAATCTTACAAAAAGAGTATATTTCATTGGGAGAAATAAGCGAGAAGCCTTTTCGGTTGAGATAAGCTGGAATGATTTTCTCACGCTATAAAACAAATGATTTAACTTTTAAGGGAGAGGAGAAATGGCATAATGAAAGTGTAGCTATAAGGCTACGTTATGAAATAATAGTTTGGCTTCTAAAATTAATAAAATTGAAACTCATTTTCAACTTACTTGCTAGACCAAAAATTATACTAATTAATTAAGAAGTTTTTGCCAATTCAGCATCAATGTGGAATCCCTAGCAGAAAATTTAATAGAATGAATTAATGGATGACGAAGCTCAACCAAAATGGAAAATAAAGCATAATATCACTATTAATTTACTAAAGTAATTCAGAATCTAAAATTTATATTAAAGTAAATTAAAAAAACAAAAATATCTGACTTTTGTAAAAAGTAAACTAAAATAAGTTTGAAATAGTTTTTTGGGAGACGGGCTGATAAATTAACCCTAGAATGCTTTGATTTAAGAATTTTTGCATAAGCCGGGCCAGTCCGGCTTTTTAATAACTTTCAGAAATAGATTCTCGTACATGCAATCTTCCAAGTTTTTAATATTCCTTCATTAATACATAATAAAAGTATTTTTAAAGGATTTTTCTAAAAAAAAATTATAAATATACCTGAATTTTTTCTTGGAATCATTTTACAAACACAAAGTCACAAGACGGGCCTCTCAGGCCCGGTGGTTTTCTGTGTATTAAGGAGGTTCTTTCGGGACAATCCACACAAAAAGTTTTAGACTCGTAACCACTCTATAAATACGAACGGAGCTAAAACTTAAGGGTATTTTTTTTAACGTGACTGTCTACTCACACTACGAAATCTCTATATAGATACACATATACTTGCCGGTCGTTTCCAAGCCATTGTGCTTATATCCCCTTCACTAAAAATAATCGCCCAAATATGTTTTTTTTTGTTTTTTATCAAAACTACGGGGTAAATAATTTCAATTTTTTTTAAGTTACTCCGAATATATTATTCTAACAAATATTAGTTTTTCATCAAGATGGTGAAAGTCCTTCAATGAAAAAAAATAAAATAATGATCATTTTCCCACCCTTTCCAAATCTACCATATGTAAAAAATGTCATTTTTAATTGCAATTATTTCATGTTTGGTGTGGTAAATCGTCTTCAAATTTTAACGGTATGTGTATTATGCTTTTAATGACATATTCCAAGTTTCAAAGACTTCTTGAATTTTTGCATTTATGAAAGAACTAACTTAAAGCAGTAAAAACAGTAAAAAAATATTGATATTTATTATTTATTTTTATAAATCCTGATATAAATTAATAAAAAAATGAATATAACTATTGAAAAAGGTATTATAAAAACCTATAGTGGGCCTGACAGACCCGGCTCGTGACTGTGTAAAATTTTTTATGAGCTAGCATAAGCATTAAACATGGAAAGGTTTTGGTCAAAATCGACTCGCGTGTCCTGTTCGATTCTTTTATTAAAAAAACTAGCACTTTAATCTGATTTTAAGCTGATCTTTTTGAATATATTATAATAAGATTTTTTCATTTTCTCTAAAAAAAGTATAATATAAGAGAATGTAGCTTGTTCAAAAATTGGATAAAGTTGAGCAGCTATCAAACGATTATTTATAAAAGTCATTTATTTGAAATTTAACACACAAGTTTATATTAAAGGGCACCTTTATTACAAGTTTCAAGTTTGTAGCTCCAACCATTTGCTCATGAAAGATTTAGGAATAGCCTACGAGTCTTGGGGAATGTTTTATTTTTTCATCCAATTTGTATCTAAAGTCTCTTATTTTTTATGTTTGTTTTTCATTATTTTTTAATAATTAATTTATTGACTGGATTATTTAAATATAATAAATTTCTGTAGTTATATATATTTTCAAACTTTGATATTTCAACTTAGGATAATAATTATAAGAAATAATTCTTTAAATATTAATAATAATAATAATTGAAATTAAAACTAATTTTCGAATAACATAGTCCAGTCAAATTGTGTTTTTATGAAGAAGGTTTTGGGGTAGTTCTGATTTTTTGGGGCTCTGAATCCAAATCTGAGGTCTCCCACCAAAATTTCGTGACGTAACATTGTAGAAAATGCAAAAAAAATGTGAAAATTTCAATTTTTTGGCGGTTTTTTTGCTTATAATTCGAAAACTAATTTTTCGTAAATAACCTTCCTATTCAAAAAGAAAGTTCATAAAATTTCCTACAAATTTTATTATTTAGGTTTTTTTCTTCGAACAACCGTTAGGGCTCAAGCGCAAGGTCCTAGCTTTCGACCTCCGCAGCCCCCCCGGATCACCCAAAAATTCGCACTTTTTTGATATTTCCCCATTTTGACCATCAAGGAGAACGTTTTCGACAAAGACCACTTTATACATTTTTAAACTAACTTAAATTTGCTACAATTGAAACAAAGTTTCATCTTAATTTGATAAATGATAATCCGTGCCGCAATGAGGTTGAAGTTTTGAAAAACTGCAATTTTTTGCAACAAATCGCAATTTTTCAAATACACAACTTTTTTTGACATTTTTTAAGTGTATTTATTATATTGAAGTTGGATTATTTCAAAATATAAGATCTATTCTTCCGAAAACTCTTTTGTTTGATTTTCATTTTCTTTGTAATCTTATTAAAATTGCATTCAATCCACCCACTCCCTCCAAGATCTTAAGCCAGTTTTCAGGTTCTTTAACAACCGTAACGTTTTACGAGATACATAAATTCTAAGTACATTACCCCAAATGACCTTCCAACTATTTTCTAATCTTCACTAGTCATGATACGGTTGGGATATGATGCGTAGACGGGGCAGTTAAGCAACTTGTGAAGTCCACCTTGGATAAATAGAAGAAAAAGAAGTGGAGGAAAAATGTATCAATTATTATGTGTACTAAAGGAGTTCCCTTACGAAAGACCAAACATGGGGAAATAAAGCCATAAATCTGATTTCTAGGCTACTACTTTTATTTTTTGAGGGGTCTGACAAAATAAGACATTGTTCAGAAAGTATAAATATAATATTTAAAAACACTTTTTGAAATCAATATATCATTTTGGCCGAGTATATTATTATTGTGCTTAAGTAAATGTATAAACGATAAATATAGACATGACATCTTCGCATAACATATCTTTACTTTTAAAGAGAAAAGAGAAAACTTCATAGTAATACGTTTGAAGTTTTTCTTTTGGAGACGGACTGATATTTAAAAACCTTTAAGAGCTTTAGTTCAGTCGGGGAAGGGTGGCCATAGTTACTACGCTAAGGTTTGCTGATTTTTTAAACTGCCTTGCAATCGGAGTATTGAAATCAAAATTAATGGTTATTTACTTTAACTATTCTTCTAAATAAAATAAATTTTCAATCACCTTAGGAATAACTTAAGCATCTGAAAAAATTAAATTTACAAAAATTACCCAAATGGCCACTTTTATTCGACATAGTCGGGCAAAGGGCCACGTAACTTTTAAGTAGAAAATAAGTGATAAAAACGGTTTAAACTTAGAAAATTATTAAATTAAATTAAATTAGAGAACATCTAATTTAATTTAATTTGTAATTGTCTTTAGATGTTGCCTGGTTGAGGTTGCGCCCCGGGGTAAAGAAAAAATAATTTTCAACCTTTGGTTTTGTGATCGATTGGAATGGCGTTTGAATATAATTTAGAAAATAATGTATTTTATTTATAGAAAAGTTACAAAAGTCCACATTTGCCAAAATAACTTGAAAAAAATGAAGTTTTGATAAGACGCTTTTGAAGAAGTTGGAAAGTTGTTGGCCACTTTGCCCGGATTGACGCTATTACACAATTACACAACATGGGTTCTTCCTTAATGACCTGCTGGACCTAATCGATCGTCAAAGCAGGATTTTGTAGTCAAGTTCCACCTTTTCAAAACAATTTTCTTGAAAAACTGAAAGTCACTTGGTTTCATAGTAAGAAATTCACAAACTGACCACTTCCCTTACATCAGGATGGTCTTTTTCTTTTATTTTTTTTTTAATTTTTTTTTATTTATTTATTGTCACCGGGAACAAAGCCCATTTAGACAGCACATCAGTAAAGTGTTAGTAGTGTTAGTGAGGGAGCCGAGTTTTAGCCGGTAGAAATTTTATATGCCAGCCAGGATCGAACCCTGGCCTTCCGCTCCAACATCGTCAACATCGATGCTGAAGCGGGGCTAGAGCGTTAGCCAACTCGGCCAACTCGACTCCTCCAGGATGGTCAAAAGCCGCAAAAATTGTAATAAGGACATATTAACCAGATCAGCCTTCTCAAAGTGACAGTTAGTATTGAGTGGAACTAGTTCGGGCATTCCCTGTGTGATACGGCACCTCTGAGGACCCCTAAGTCTCTGTGACCACTTTACTCGCAGTGGCCACTATGCCCACCCTTCCCCTACTAATTTGATATTTAGATGATGATCATAACTTATTTAATTAGAATTATGAATTTAATAGTTAAAAATTCATATATCAACCAAAAAAAATTTAACCCTCTCACCCTCTGAAGAAAATCCTGGAAATTTTGTATAATTTTTATTTAATGAAGAGAAAAAGATCACGGATAAAATAATCCCTGACGATCCATTATCTATAGACATGTAAGAACGTGCAAAGATTTAAAAGACAAGTCGTGACAAGTTTTAGTCCAAGAGAGAAATTATCAATTAATTGTGATTGTTTTAGAAAATCCCAATTCCTTGTCTACTTGTATTAGAATGATAATTTTAGACTTGGTTAATGTCGTAGCGTATAAATTACTGAAATAATAAATATTTTAGAAAATGAAAACATGAGAAGAATATATATTTTAAATATTGGAAACTTCATTATTTTTTTTTTATCTTATATATAATATGAGAAGAAGAATTTTTAAATATTCGGAACTTCATTATTATTTTTATCTTATATAGTTGAGCTTATAATTTTGCTTTTAGTGAATTTTATTCTTGAAAAAAGCTTCACGTATTTTACAAATATACATTCATATTTCGAAATGGAATACATATATCTCTACATATAAATCTCAATGTTTTAAGGAAGATTATGATTTTATGCTGGGCCACACTCAATGTAGTGCTGGGCCGCGAGCCACGGGTTGGACAGCCCTGACGTATTGTAACAAAGTTTCGTGTAAAGCATACACAAGTGAACAAAAACTCATTTAGACTTAACTATATTCCAATTCAAATTTGGATAATTAATTTCAAATTGGGTATAAATGGTCTTTTGAAATTCAATTAAAGAACTCTTTTTGAAAATGACTAATCCCATTTTGACATTTAAAAATTATAATTTATTTATGAGTCAAGTATAGTTATCAGTTGAGTTACTACGAGAGTGGACATTCTCCACGTTCAACTTAAGATAACTAACCAAGCTCAACATATTTTTATGATAACAAAATTTAAATAAAATATAGAATAAATTAAATTTTAATTATGCTTTTATATGTGATTAATTTAATATATATGATAGGAATAAAAATCGCTTGATTTTCGTGTCCCTTTAAAGTAAGGGTAGCTGAACGGATAAGAGATAAGGGAAGGGAGAATTTCCGCTTTTTGATTCGTGCAGAAAATTCGTGGCTATCTCCTTGGCATTTGCGTGGTCTAGAGATAGCCCGGCACCTAGCAGGGGCACCTGCAGGTGCCACAAAGGGTGAATTTCCGTCCAACCCTCTACTTTCAAATATATGTACTCTATATTCGGTGGCGGAGCTAATGAACGCTCTATTGCCTATGAACACGCAATGCCCTCAGGACCCTTCATGGTGTATTACATATGAGAGAAAAAAACTACAATTGAAAAAAAAGAATGTTCCGTTTGAAAAGAAAATTTATTTTTACTGGCCCCCTTTCTTTCTCTCCCTGAACAAATGCCTATTTTTAATTAGCTATTGATATCATTCTACTAAAGGTTAGATAAGATCAAAAGAAAGAATTGAAAAGATATAATATATTAGTAGGCTTATACTGAATTATGAAGTTCCAAGGATAGAAAATAGCTAGACTTTTTTACACTTCTTAAAACCATTCAACTTTCCACATTCAAATCAAAATAATATTTTGTCTTGGTCATCCTTAAAAATATTTATTACAACTAACATTTTTCTAGACAATAAGAAACTAAGTTAAATTGAGAGATTGGTTTCACATAAAATACTAGTAAAACAAAAATTTATCTCGATATATTTCGGGTTGTCCGTAGGGTTGCCAGACTTACGGTTTTCTTCTTGTTTGTCTGGTTAAGAAAATTTGGGTAAACCGGACAAAAGATTTAAAGAAATTTCGAGGAATATGTATGTCCGCCTCCGTGGTGTAATGGTCAGAGTAACTGACTGGCAACCCGGAGGTCCCGGGTTCGATTCCCGGCTATACCCAGACATTTTTTCTGTAAGTATAGGGTCTGGTAATAAAAATTAAGTGGGAGATAAATTTAACCGAATTTATCGCGCGGAGAATTTACCACTGCTCGAAGGC
This sequence comes from Forficula auricularia, assembly GCA_024734495.1. Lineage (NCBI taxonomy): Eukaryota > Metazoa > Arthropoda > Insecta > Dermaptera > Forficulidae > Forficula > Forficula auricularia. The sequence goes on from JALMQS010000681.1 coordinate 4,516,293, forward strand.
CCTAAAACCTTAGTAAATTGGATATTGAATTGTATCTAAGTTTCTGAGATTGGCTCGTGATCCCGGCTTCTTTTCCTTCTACTCTGTTCTTTTCACGATGGAGGGGCCAGCCCATACAGGCCTTTAGGGGATCCACCTTCTGGTGTATCTCCTTCTCACATCAATATCATTAAAAAAAAAAAAATATCTGGAGCTTGGGCCGACAACTAACACAACAAGTAGGAATTTAGTTAACTAGATAGATACTCAAACGCTACAAATGTTTACAAAAGAGCACTAGCTTATACAGAGAAGTGGTACCTGTTTGAAAATGACAATTATAAAACTTGTTGTTTGGATCTCGAATGCGCCCACGCTGGATCCAATCATCAACTGCTTGAACTTTGGTCAATATCTCCATGGAAGCAGCAAACTCTCCCTGAACATATTTACGAAGGGCTTGCTGCACTTTGAAGTATTTTTTCTTCACTTAAAGGCAACTCCATTAATATGTGGTGCAATTTTTCAAAAAAGAAGGAGCACCCAATTTGTTGAAAATTGTGCAGTTTGTCTGTAGTATTCCTGAATCGACCGCTTTTGTGGAACGAATCTTTAGAGTCCTGAGAAATGTATGGACTGACGAAATAAATCGTCTCGCGGTAACACTGTAAAAAGTGAAATGTACATCTTCCATGTAAGTGCTAGTTATGTTGAATTCAAAGATGCCATCTCATGCAATAAACCTTTGTTAAAAGCAGTGGCATTGAATGCTAAATATATAAAAAACTAGATTGTAAGCTTTTTTGTCATTTTCAGAAATATTTATCATCTTATTGGATTAAAAAAAAATGTTTCACCAAGTACCAACACCAAATTCCTTAAAAACTATTTATCTAATAAAAAAAATTAAAAAGTCCGTTTTTTTTCTTCAAACACATCTGGAAACCCTAGTTGTCAGCCCATCTTCAGGAGTTACAAAACTCAGTTATCTAACTCCTGAAGATGGGCTGACAACCCGAAATATACCGAGATAAAAACTCATTTTTGTTTTATTTTATGTGAAACCCACCTCGTAATTTTACTTAATTTCTTATTATTAAAAAATGTTTCACCATGAACCAACACCTATCTCCTTAAAAGTTATATTTCTAGACCCGTGCTTCTTAAACTATGGGTCTCGACCCCATTTTGGGTGCATAACAGAATTTTGGGGTCACGAAACATTGAAAATGAAACAATGAACAATGAAAAAATTAAAACGCGCAGCGGCTAAAAATTTATGTTTAATGAATTGAATTTGCAATAATTTGTGAAATTGCCATTTTGTATTAAATATATACTTAATTATTCATGTGAAGCAACGTTCTCAGTATTGCCGATTATAAAATTAAATTACAGATCAAAAAATAGATGAAAAATATTGAAGAAGAAATTTAATAAATAACTAGCAGATCCATTTCATTATTATTATTATTTATTTTATTTTTTTTATTTATTTATTGACACCGGGAACAAAGCCCATTTAGACAGTACATAAGTAAAGTGTTAGTAGGGTTAGTGAGGGAGCCGAGTTTTTAGCCGGTAGAAATTTTTATTTGCCAGCCAGGATCGAACCCCGGCCTTCCGCTCCAACATCGTCATAATCGATCGATGCCGAAGCGAGGCCAGCGCGTTAGCCGGATTGCTAACCCAGCCCCCCTTCATTATTATTTAGATTAAATAATTGTAATTATGTAATTTTTTTAAATAAATGTTAAAATTACAAAATAGGTTTGTTTATAAAGATTCGCTTCCTTATATTTTGGATTTGCTTGGAAAAATAAGGATTTTATACAATATATCTATATAATATAGGGTCGTGAATGAAAAAAGTTTAACAAACCCTGTTCTAAACAAAAGAAATATGGCTTGAGCTATCCAAAGATATTTGAAATTATTTCACTAAATCTCCATATACAATTTAATTTAAAGAAAAAGTGATTTAATATATATCTAAGTATTAGTGATTTGACAATCTTTAGTGTTTAAGCTAGAGTTAAAGCTTTGTCCAGAGGTACAGTATTTTAATTAAAACATCTCAGCTTTCTGCTTAATTTCAGTTTATTAATTAAACCGATCTGCTATTGAAAAAAAAAATATAAGCCAAATAATCCACTTAAATCATTAATAAATGTTTTTTTTACACATCACCTTTATGTATGTAAAATTTTGAATTTTTCAAGTACAATGGACCGTATAACGCGCTCCCATAAAATTGGGAAAAAAATAAAAAATTAGATCATTTTGATTTGGAAATTTTATTATCAAATTAAATACGCCCAGCAGGCTTTTGGTTGCAAGCCTACCGAGAAAATTTTATAAGAGAAAATAAATTATTAATTTTATTAAAAACAAATTTCGTATGAATTGATTTTCTAAAATAAACAGCCCATAATAAATATCTGTTAATTCTTATTTATTTGATTAAAAAATCTACTTAATAAAAATAAATTCATTGTATATAATTATTTAATGAAAAAAATGTACTTACTCGATAAATTTTTTCTTTCCTTAAAAGCAAATGAAAACAATCTACCGAAATTTCGAAAAAATAATATCCTTATTTCATTAAAAATATTTTAAAAACAATTCAATATAAATAATAAATTCTCTGAAATGTAATTGGGCTAGAATGTCTTACCCCTGGTATAGAAAGAAAAGGGTGCGAAATATAAGCTTGGGCGCTTTTATAATAATTCCGGGTACATGTTTAGACAAGTCCATATCCATTGGAGATATTGAAACAAGCTCAGAATCAATTTTCCTTTTGATGTACTCTCCTCCGATAACGGCAACTTAGGTGAAAAACAATTATTTCGGTAAATTTATATATAAGTGCAAATATGCCATTTAATCCAAAACATTATTCTATTTGTATTGTATCGAGATATATATAGATATAGATATTGTATCTAGATATTAAAATAAAATTATGAAGATTTATTTTGCCAACCGTAGAAGTCAGACCTGTTCATAAAGAAAAATTTCCGTATAACGGTCGAAAAAATAAATTCGTCGATGAGAACCTTTCCGTAATATTAGATTATAATTGAAAATTGCACTCCATAAAGGTGATAGTACTCTTAAATTCTAGAAACATAGAAACTCTTGAAAATTTTTCTATGGGGTAAATTTATACGGGGGTTTCTATTATAAAAAAGGCATACGAGGCGTACATGGCTAAATGAGGTACTTTTAATCACCGGAGAAAGTTGAAATTTAAGTTTTTTAAAGAAGGTTTTCTCCTAACATCAATAAAAATTGCAAATTTTATATTTTTTTGTAGGGAGACAATTTATGGGGAGACATTTGAAAAAGGGGCATAAAATACACATGAGTTATTTAAGAACTCATCGTAGAAACTTGGAATTTCGTCAAAATATGTTTATTCAATTATTATTAATCAGATATCACTTGGAATTTGCAGTCTATTCAAAAATAGTGATCGATTCTCATCTAATACTCGAAGAATAACCATTCTACATTGGAGTTTTGAAGATTGAGTTGTTTACCAAAAATGAATTTAGGCTTTTTGATTTTAAGTCGTTTCTTCCATGTTTTCAGTAAAGTTTGCTATTAATAGTCAAAACATCAAAAATGGAATGCAATAAGTTTATTCCTCTAGTATTAGATAAGAATCGATTTTTATTTTTACTTTATCCAATGCGAAGCATGGGAGAAAGTATTGTAATCGCTCTCGCGGCAAGCGCGACTTCAAAGGGTCCTCAGGTAAAGACTACGGAACCCATGGACTCAATTAAGGTCACAAATTGAAGTATTCAATGAGATTGAATTTTAGCACGTGACGGTTTTGCCAAAAATTACCTGGGATCTCGCCGAGAGGCCAAAAAGTGCCATTTTTTTTGGAAGTGCGTGCGGATGGATGGATGGATGGATGTGTGTGTGTTATCGTTTTTTTCGTCCACGAATTTTTCCACACCGTTGCACCGAATGAATTGAAATTGAAAACCTACCAGTATTTTAACAAAATGAAGCGCTGATTAGTTTTTGGTACATATCGGTCGACAAACATTAGTACTTTATTTCAGTACTTTTTTAGTTTTTTCTAAATATCTTGAAAATGACTTAACCAATTTTGATGAAATTTAATATCCTAATTAAGTACCTTAGGAACCACAAAAAATGTTAAATAAAGTTTTTAGTAAAATTATATTTTAAAGTACTTTACTCTAGAACATATTAATATTTCAAATGATATTTGGATAAAGTTTAGTATCGTTGCAGTTTATTTATTTTAGTCCGATTCCTCCTTGTCTTCAGCAATGGTTACCAACAATAATCGAAACGTCAAAAATCTAATATAAAATTGTTATTCCTCAAGTATTAGATGAGAATCAATCGCTTTTTTTGATTTTAAGTCGATTCCTCGGCAAAGGTAACGGATAAGAAAACAAGGCAGTTGCTATAGTTGCTTATAAAATTTCCTCCCAAATTTTTATCATTTGACAAAGAGAAGCCTATTCACTCTTACTTATGTTAGGTTAAATGAGCTATATTAAGCCGATCAAATAAATAAATTTTAAAGAATTTTAAAAAAGTACTTCGCATTCGATAAAGTAAAAAAATATGTCAGATTGATTTCGCCACAAAGTACAGTCATGAGATTTATTTTTGAGTATGATAATTCTTCTACTACCTATACAATTATACTTATTTATTAGGCCCAGAACAATCAACGGTGCGAGTCCAAATTTCACTTGGAGCTGCCATTTTGGAACACCGTTTTTCTTTTGAACGTTATCATGTTCGGCTTCTTCGCAATCACCATGCACTTGGTTTATAACTATTGGTTCTAATTTCTAGAATCATTTTAGAAAGAGAAACAGTGAAAATGGTGTCTATGGCCTCTGCTACGAACAAAAATTGGTTTATTTTGAGAAGAAAATAACCTCATTCGAAGCGAAGAGAAACATTCCTGATGCAAGAATGTGATTGAAAATCGATAGGGCAGATAAAAGCGAAAGTGACATCTGACGATTACCGCATTCAGATTCTGAATTTATTTGAAACATGATGAGAGAAATTGAAAAAAAAAGTTTGAATAACGACAAATCATTAGGTTTGAATTAACATTATTTATTGTTTCAATAGTTCATTTCTTTTATAGAATAAAGAACAGAGAAGAATCTATTGGATAAAAAAATGTGTATGATTTCGCGCCTAATTCTAAAGAACTGGCTAGTCAAATGTATATGAAAATTTATCATTATCTTTTTTTAACTTAATTTTTTTTATTCTTTGTTAAACATCTTATTAAATAAAAACTTATTACTTTTCTTATTTTTTAATAAATTCGCTTAAACGATAAGAGCAATGCGATTTTGTAAGTACATAGTAGAAATAAACCTGCCAAATACGAGTCGGGCTCCAAACCTAATATAGGCAGTGCCACGCGCGGCGGAACGACCTTAGGCCAGGAGGTCAAAACTTGGAAAGTGAAGTAGGCTTACCGGGGGGCCCTCTCCCAGAAAATTTGAAGCAAATTGCTATAATTTATTCCATTTTTAAGAAGTTTGCTACAAAGTGTGTGCTGCAAAGCTGTGGTTTTATTGAAAACTGAAAGAAAAAAGAGTTGAAATTTTTGTTTGTAATTATTGCAACGGGTAATTAATGTTCAATAAATTGGACATAATCTTAAGTCCCTAAATTTATCTATAATCAAGTGTTCATTCAACGCAAATAGATAATAGTATAACATATTAAATTTACAACTAACAATTTGGCAACAAAGTTGTTTTTGGGTAAAGTAACGGTTAAATTTCTTTCTTTAGGAGGTCCGCTGACCCCCTTGACCTCTTGACAAATTCCCAGGAGGGTCAGTTGACCCCCCTGACCCCACGGTTCCGCTGCACCTCTAGTCGTAATATACTACAGAATAATAAAAGGTATACGCTATTTGGACAGTAAAAATCAGAGGGTATACGATATAATCCGGGAAGAGGATATTTAATAAATGACGAAACTGTAATTTACGGTAAAATAACCTGTACGAGCTAACAAAGACTATACGCTATTTGCTAAGATCAAACCACAGATTTTGTGACATCACAATTATTAAGATCTCCGGGGGCCCTTGTCACCCATTACTGTGTGACGTAATTTGTGGACGGTCCCCAACCTGTAAATTTCAAGTAGTACTTTCTTTTTTTAAGAAAAAATTCCGTAAGACTAAACAAATATCCATACATTGTAGCAACATTAAAAGGGTTTCATTTTACCTTTTATTTAGAAACCTAAAAACGGTTCCATTTATTATGTATGTACGAGCAGTACCCGGCGTGCCTACGGCACGCCCGGCCCTCAGGCAGGTGGCCCTGGCGGGCAGCGTCTCGAGATGTGATTATTAGCTGTCCGTAATTATATGTTTTGAAAAAAATATTTTTTTTGAATGCTTTATAAATACTTTATTAGAGCATACAACCATTTCTCTCGAAGTTCCCGATCGGTTGGAAACCTATTTCATTATTATATTAAGGTAAGATAGCAGTACCAATCAAAAATATAATATTTTAAAATTAATTTTTCTATTAAAATTTAAAGGATTTATATATTTGTCTACTAATATTTTTCTACTTTTTAATAATACATTTCAATATTTAAATTTATCTAAAAATAATCTCTAAATTAAATATAATAATTTTAAAATTAATTTGTTTATCTACTAAAATTTCAAATTAGCCGCGCAGTAACAAATTAAGAATTATTCTTATAAATAAATAAATAAATAAATCTTTATTTCTCGACCTGCTTAGAGGCACAAGTCCTCGGTGGCTAGGTCCTCCAAACATCAATACAATCTAGCTACAATACATTAATAAACATCAATACAAATTAATTACAACAATTTAACAAATAATAAACAAGTAAAAAAAAAGAAGAAAAAAAAAAAATAGAAATGTATGCTCATTAACAAATAACATGACCATAGATTTCCATCAAAAGACAAAAAGTAATTTAAAAATTCCGCGCAAAAACCCGATACCAGGAGCAAGCGACGCATTAGCCATCCCGACATTTGCCATAAGCTGTTAAGGAAACCTGGTCAAAACCTTAACAAGGATGGTATGACCTCTCTCTACCTCACCTAATCTCTGCTTGTGAGAACTAAATAAAATTTTGCACAACTCTAGGACATTAGGACTTGACAAAATTTATAATTGATTTAATCATAGGGGGCAGAGGACTATAATCCCAAGTAGTAACAGACAGACTGTTCCACAAATCAATGCCAGATCCTACAAATGAATGTAAACCGATATTTTTCAAGAATCTTGGCTTACGAATCTTTTTTCTATGATCAGCTCTACCTAAATAATTTGGTTCCTGAAATCTATTCGTTATTTCCTCCCAACTCCTAAAACCCTTATAGGCTTTGAAAATCACTTTCAATTTAGCCCATTCCCTTCTCTCCAATAAACTAGACCATCCTAATTCATTAATCATTGAAGTGACACTACTAAACCTATCAAATTTACCAAAAACAAATCTAGCCGCCCTCCTTTGTACCATATCAATTTTTCTCTCTAATCGTTGTGGATGTTTGTCCCAAACCACAGAACAATACTCTAAATTAGGTCTTACATAAGTTAAATAAACTTTTGACTTGACTTCTCTAGATGTACCCTTCAAAATTCTACCAAACATCCCCAATTTCCTATAAGCCTTATTGACTATATAACTAATATGCATGTCCCACTTTAAATTTGCCTGAATATGTATGCCTAAATATTTATAAAATTTAGATTCATTGATAATATTTCCACCAATGTAATAATTTTGAGGACTAACCAGATTTCTAGTACTAAATCTAACCAAATTTGACTTGGAATGGTTTAGTTCCATTGAATTGGATCTACACCATCCTTCAATTTGATCCAGGTCATTCTGTAAAGTAAGGCTATCACAATCATTATCAATTATTCTATATACGACACAATCATCCGCGAAAAGCCTAATAGATGATTGCACGATAGAAGGCAAATCATTTACATATATAAGAAAAAGAAGAGGACCCAGAACACTACCTTGAATCACCCCAGACGTGACATCTACTCTATCAGACAGACCATTACCCACTTTTACAATTTGAGTTCTATCCCTAAGAAAACACCGAATAAATTTAATTAACTTAACAGACAACCCTGACGAGTTTAATTTTTCTAAAATAATTTTATGACTGACTTTATCGAAAGCCTTGGCAAAGTCCAAAAATACTGCATCTACACACTGACTTTTATCCAAAGCTTCCTGTAATTCCTGAATAAAAGAAACTAATTGAGAATTACAGGAATAATTTTTTCTAAAACCATGTTGCCTATGATAGAACCATCCTTGCCCTTCCAAATACGAGCGGATACGAGAGCCTACCAACCTCTCTAAAATTTTGCCCACCAGACTTGTTAAACTCACTGGCCTATAATTACAAGCTAAGCTCTTATCTCCCCCTTTATAAACAGGAATAACTAACGCTCTTTTCCAACCAATAGGCATAGTTCCCTCATCCAAACATCTATTAAAAAGTAAACATAAAAATTTTGAAATACTATCCACTACAAATTTCAAGAGATCACTATTAATTTCATCCTCCCCCGAGGCCTTTCCTGGTTTTAACCTCTTAATACCTAATGCTACATCCGATTCCAAAATGACTAAATCCTCCATCTGACTATCACTAGAACCTCCATCAACTAACTCACCCTCCTCTAGAGGTACAAAAACGGACGAATACTGTCTATTTAATAAATTTGCCTTCAACACATTATCCTCAACCAATTCACCATCATCCCCTAAAAGCGCAGGGACATTTGCCGAAACATTTAATTCCTTAAGAAACGAATAAACATTAAACCAATTTCTATTACTACAATTCCTATCTATATAATTATTCAAATAATTAACTCTAGTCAAATTCTTTTTTCAATTAACAGCCTATTTAGCTCTCGGAATTTTCTTTTATGATTCGAAGACTTATTCCTATTAGAATATGCTATCCTACATTTCCGTTTTAAATTCTTAATGGTTCTATCATAGTAAACAGGATCGTTACCCACTTTAACTAATTTAGAGGGAATAAATTTATATTTTCCTTCTTCCAAAAGATTCATAAGCCCATCCCATTGCTGATCTACATCCCGAATTACAGACCATTCTAAAAATTTAGATTCCAAAAAATTATTAAATCCCATTTTATCTCCTAATCTATACAGCCAATGCTTCTTTTCGAAGGTTAGAGACTGACTAACTGATCCCGAATATTCTATTACCACAGAATAATGATCACTAATTCCATCTTCAATAGTGACTCTCATATTATCACTATCAAAGTTGGTTAAACAGACATCGAGGACAGACGCTTGCCCACTGGACCTCTGCCTAGTCCCCTCCCTAACAATTTGGATAAAATTTCTACTTTTGAAAATATCATCAACCAAAATTTGAGCAAGAGAATTACTATTTGTCGCAGATGACCAATTTACATTAGGCAAATTTAAATCTCCACAAACTAAAATATCCTTACTTTGCATAGATGTACAATTTAAAAAATTATCTAAGTTTTCTAAAATTTTGAAGTCCTGACTAGGAGATCTATATAACCCAACAATCACCCTACTTATACGTCCAAATTTCACATTCACCCCTAACATCTCCTCTTGTAAATCTAAAAAATTTAAACTACTCGGAAGCGAATCCTTGACTGCTATAAAGACTCCACCCCCTCTAACAGACTGCCTATCCCTTCTATAGACTATATAACCCTTAGGAAATACCTCATTATTCGAAATCTCCTCCCTAAGCCAAGATTCTGTACCAACAATAACATCTGGATTAATTAAATCCACATGTTGTCCAAAATTTAGAATTTTATTCAAGATACTTCTACAATTTATTATTAACAACTTAAATCTCTGATTTCTATTTCTGAAAATTGTCCTCTTACCCCTCCATTTAGTTTTTTTGATATTCCAGTATACTATCAATACACACCTTCCCTAACTTGTAGGAACCAGACCTATTTAAATTAATACCATTCTTGCCTAAATCTTTATAATCTAAATAACTATTTGAATTTATAAACTTACAACCATACTTGAAACAGACACTTTCTAAAATATGATTTGCCCAATTAATCCTTCTAAAATCTACATCCCTTCTATAAATTATACCACTAAATATTAATTTTGCTCCCTGAAATTTATTTCTAAGAGAAATAACTAATCTATCAAATTTTAAACGGAATACCTCAGCAGTAATATCATAGATATTATGCGTGCCTACATGAATAAAAACTAAATCCTTTCTTAGCCCCTACATACCTCTCTACCATATTTTCCAACTGTTCAAATCTTATACCGGGGAAACACCATGAACTAAACCCCCGGGATGCAGTATAAGATGCTGAATATTTAAATAAACTATCTCCTAGAATTAAAACTCTATTATCAATTTCTCTAACCCCTGAATTATCTAGTAAAATATCTCTCTCTTGACAGACCGCCGAATTAATCTGGCCTTGGCCAATAACATTTCTAATAGTATCTAACTCTTCTCGAACCTGAACCAATTCCTTCTCCAAAATATCAATTTTCTCTTTCATCCTTTCTAAACTATCATCTTCGGAAAGAAATCTATCACTGGTTCCAACACCTATACTCCTAGTCTCAATTTTTGAATCACTATATATTTCAACCATATCTAAAAAAAAATTAAAATTTTTCTTTTTTTGAAAATAAACAAAATGTTTCCTTAGCAACGCAGAGATATCCTTATTTCTGCCTTATTTCAAATTCAACCCTTTTTTTTTCTTATCTCTAAATGAAAGGACGAGTTACAAAACTCCTCCGTCCAAAAGAGACAAAAAAAAGAACTAATAAAATATTGGCAAATAGTTGTAAATTTATCAGCCAATTTTTTATTTACCTAA